>CM066162.1:49166720-49481720 GCA_033629205.1 Lithocarpus polystachyus | reverse complement strand
TCAAACTATAACAAATAAACTTTGAGTAAGCCTAAACCTAGACTCATTGTTTTGATCATGGTTTGCCAACATATACAAAGTGAAGTTCTAATACATTTAGTTTTTAAAGTCTTAAAACCTAACATCTACATATTCTTCAAGAAAAGTATTTTCTTCAACATGTAATTCTTCTCTTAGTGGTGGAATATATGGCTCTTTAAAATAATTCAAGTGTGAATTTCTTGGCCAATAATAATCTTGTATTGTATATGACAGGATTTCTTCACAATCCATAGGATAAAATTTGATAGCAAGCATCTTTTTCATCCTTGGCCATGAACAAATTTTGTCTTTACCTTGTTGGATTCTATCCGCTTGTACTCATTCCCACCAACATAAGGCATACTCACTAACTTTGTATAAGGCAAGTCCAACTTTTCTCTCATAATAAATATTCTCAAAGTCAAATAAATCCTCTAGATCAAGTAACCAATCAAGAAAATCTTCTTTATAAAAATAATTATTAAAACTTGCAATTTTTCTATAAGGTCTATATGAAATTTGCTTACCAATGGGTTGCCCGTGAGTTATGTCTCCGCGATAGTTATCCCTATTGTTTCCATGCTCCAACGACGGCATCTTAGCAAAGACATCTATGAGTGCTAGCTATACGTCACGTAATACTTTCTAAGTTTTTTGTCACCGGAATTGCTACTATATCATATGTCAGCCACTAGACCAGGATCAGTCAAGGCTCTAATACCAGCTGATGTAGGATGCAGACGCGTCAAAAAGTAGAACATGCCTACCTCTAGAAAATAAGAAACAAAACACGTTTGCTTCTGAAAATAACCTCGAATCCACGAAGGTTTCTTGAATCTACAAAGGTCCTTGAATCCATAAGAAGAAAGAGTCTAGAATCCACTAGAAAATAGAGAAAAAAAAAATTATGAATTTAATTGACTGAATAATTGTTAAAAAGCGTGTACAGACAAAGGGGCCTATTTGGGGGTTCCATAAAACTTGACAGACAAGAAAATATATTCTAAAATAACTCCTAACTAATACCTAACCATAACGGGAACCAAATTTGACCTATAAAAAACATTAAATGCACCTAAAAATAAGGAAATGAATCACCTAAACATAAAATAACGTTTTTTTACATAAAAATACCAAAAATAATAAATTACACTAATTAAATAGTAAATCGTGTCCTACATCAGACCCCTCCACTTGAATCAAACTCGTCCTCGGGTTCATTTTTAGAATCTAAAATCTTCTGCTCCAAATAAATAAATACTTCGAATGCTTGAGCCCTTTGATCTTCTTTCCATACTTGCAACTCATCAATGGAATAAACAAATCAACTTGAACTTTTTTCCCTTCGTTTTCATGTATTTGTAGAGATTTATCAAATAAGAACTGTCAATCAAATCAAATCTATCAACCCCAATAAAATCAATAAACTTTGTTTCAGTGTCTCCTACCAAAACAATAGGAACTTAACATTGCAATTGAAAGCTCGGATTTGAGTTAAAAACACAAGAGCTGTTTAGACCCCCAAATAAAAGAATTACAGCTCGATTAATTTTACTCTAACTTAAACTAAGTGCGGAATAGAGTAAAGCGAGCGAACAAACAACAAACTACTCTAAGCCATATTTAATAAATCACAGCAGTAAGATGAAAGCTAAAAGAGTAGGGAAGAAGAATGCAAACACAAGATAACACGCCGATGTGTTATCGAATAGGAAACCGAAGTACTTGACGTAAAACCTCTCCGCTGCCCTCCAAGCGATAAATCGATCCACTAGAGAATAAAATTGGAGTACATGAATAACAAAAGACCCTCCAAGCCTAGCCTACCCAATGTACTTAAGCCCTCCAAGCTCCTGCTACCAATTGACTTTGCCAAGCCTTGTCTTCTCTAGCTCTTTGAATCACGCAATTCAGCCCGATTGCATTCGCCAAACATATGGCTTCTTGCAATGCTTCCTAGCAGCATCAAAACACTCTCTACACTCTGAAAAGGTGTGGATTGTGTTTGGGTATAAATCTCCTCTCAAGGTATTACAATGAGAGAGAAAAGAAGAAGAGGCTAGAATGATTTTTCACTAAGGATGAATAGCACTCCCTCTAAAAGATGGGTGTGTGTGTTGTAGAAAACTTATCTAGGGTTTTTCTTTCTAAATGGCCTCCTTACAATTTGTGGGTAATGAGGGTATATATAGTATGGGCGAAGGGTAAGAAAATCACACTTAAAAAATCCTCCAAGCAGAATCTTTTGCGACTATCTCGCAGGAAGGTCTTACCCGCAAGATACTTGCGAAACTGACAGCCTGGCACGACTCTTCAGTTTCTAGTCATGTGCTTCTCACGTGGCTACTTCGCAGGTTAGCTTCTCGCGAGCTTCTCGCGAAATTCACTGTTTCTTCATTTAAGCTCGATTTTTCATCAACTCAATACTAAACCCAATATAATAAAATCCCACAAAGTACAAGAAACAAAATTAAAGTAATTACAATACTTTTTGTCATGGAATAAAGCCAACATAAAATATAGTTGTAAATCACAACTTTACAGCAAGCATCTAACTTGACTTCATCGAGATCATTGACAACTTCCTCTATAATTTCTTCTTTAATGGTCTCTACTATCTCGACCACAAGATATTTCTTTATAATAGGGTCTTCATTAATCTCTTCCACTATCTTGATTTCAAGTTCTTATTCTATAACAAGGCCTTCATTAATTTCCCCAAAATCTCTATATTTTCTTCTTTGACTTCTACTGTATGTTTTTAGACCCTTGTAAACTAGATTGTTTAACCTAATTAATTAACCAAGTAAATACTTAAGTTTATTATTCAGATCTAGGTTAAAACAAAACAATCATATCATGCAAAGCAGCGGAAAAATAAATAACAAAACGATATAATGACCTAGGAAAATCAAACCGGTAAAAAACCTAGGGAGGATTTAACCTAGCTATCCTCAAGATAAAAGTAAATCCACTATAAAGAATCAAAGTTTAAAATAAGACTTAGACCACTAACATGCTATTGCTACCACATATAGAATTTACTGACATGACCACGTGCAAGCTCTAGATCCACAGACTCCTTCTCTATTAGGCCTTTGCAATACAAGCACCCACATTTGTGACAACACAAACTCTCTTGTTTGTGACTCCAAGACCACTCTTGAAAGTTTAGATCATCATCACCTTTGATGACTAGAGAGGGTAGCAACTTCTACCACACTAAATCTTGAGATTCTTCAAAGAATAACACTAGTAGAAGACATGAGAGAGTTTTTGAGTACAAAACCCTAGATCTACAAAAGAGGCACACTCTTCTCTCTCTAAAAATCCTTATAAAAACGTGCTTAGGTTTTTCCTTTATATACTAGGAGAACTAGATCTGAAACCTTAATCCTTAATGGGCTTGAACTGCTGTTTGGGCTTAAATTAAATTCTGCAGATATAATTCTCGATCGGTCGAGCCTTACTTTTGATCGATCGAGCTTTGCAATGTTGCACAGTAAGTTTCTGCATTCAACTCTATTCAAACGATAACAAATAAACTTTGAGTAAGCCTAAACCTAGACTCATTGTTTTGATCATGGTTTGCCAACATATACAAAGTGAAGTTCTCTTGTTTGGAAGGTCAAATGACAAAAAGACCTTTCAATGCAAAAGGGCATAGAGCCAATAAACTACTAGAGCTAGTACATTCAAATGTATGTGGTCCTATGTCAACCCAAGCAAAAGGAGGATATCAGTATTTCGTTACTTTAACAAATGATTACTTTATATTTGTTTATGTATACCTAATGAAACAGAAGTCTGAAACTTTTAAAAAGTTCAAAGAGTTTAAGGTTGAAGTGGAAAATCAATTAGGTAAACACATAAAGGTTATTTGATCTAATCATGGTGGCGAATATGTTCTTTGGGATTTTAAGGATTACTTAACTGAAAATGAGATTATATCCTAATTGACTGCACCTGCAACTCCCTACCAAAATGGTATGGTGGAAAGAAGGAATAGGACTCTTTTAGAAATGGTAAGGTCCATGATGAGTTATTCAACTTTGCCTGTTTCTTTTTGAGGATATGTCTTAGGAGCAGTAATGCACCTCTTAAATTTAGTTCCATCAAAATCTTTTCCCAAAACACCCTTGGAATTGTGGAGTGGGCGTAAGCCTAGTATGAGATACCTCCACATTTGGGGTTGTCCAACACATGTGCTGAAAGAAAAGCCTAATAAATTGAAACCAAAATCAAAAGTGTGTTTGTTTGTAGGTTATCTAAAAGGAACTAGGGGCTATTTATTCTATATTCGTAATGATAACAAAGTGTTTGTTAGTACCAATGCCAAATTTTTGAAAAATGACTATATGAATAATTTTACTCCTAGAAGTAAAGTTATCTTGACTGAAATGAATGAACCTATAATTGAACAATCAATGGATGAAACTAGGAATGATGTGGTTGTATTAGATTCACCACATAACACTACTCATGAGATGACTAGTACACTAGAACCTCGTTGTAATGGGAGGAGTATTAGGCCACCTGTAAGATTTACACTTCTGGGAGAAACTTTTGAAGCTATCTCAGAAGGGCCTGAATCTGATCCTTACACTTATGAAGAGGCAATAAAAGATATAGATGCATATCATTAGGTTAAAGCTATGAAATCTGAATTGGATTCTTTGAATTCCAATCAAGTTTGGGATCTTGTAGAGGTGCCTAATAGCATTAAACTTGTTGGTTGCAAATGAGTCTACAAGAGGAAGAGAGGGGTAGATGGAAAGGTTGAAACCATTAAGGCAAGACTAGTGGCAAAAAGGGTATACACAAAAAGAAGACATTGAATATGAAGAAATTTCTTCGTCAGTAGCCATGCTTAAATCTATCAGAATTCTCTTATCCACTACTGCTTATTTTAATTATGAAATTTGGCAAACGGATGTCAAGATTACTTTTCTAAATGGAAATTTTGAAGAATAAATTTATATGAAGCAACTAGAAGGATTCATAGCAAAAGAACCAAGAGCATATGGAATGCAAATTGAAAAGGTCCATTTATAGACTTAAGCAAGCATCTAGGTTATGGAACATCAGGTTTGATCAAGCAATCAAATCATTTGGTTTTGAACAAAATCTTGATAAACCATGTGTGTACAAGAGACATCAAGACAATGTAGAAATTTTCCTAGTGCTTTATGTTGATGATATCCTAATCATTGGGAATGATGTGGGGGTAATGTCATCAGTCAAGATTTGATTGTCAAGCTACTTTGATATGAAGGAATTGGGTGAAGCAAGCTATATCCTAGGGATCAAGCTTTGGCGAGATCGAAAGAATAGGATGTTAGGCTTATCTCAAGCTAGATATATAGATAAGATTCTAGCAAGGTTTAGCATAAAAAACTCCAAGAAATGATTACTTTCTTTCCAGCATGGAGTTCCTTTGTCTGATGACCAAAGGCCTAAGACTTCTGAAGAGGAAATTATGATGAGACAAATTCCCTATGCTTCAATAGTGGGAAGTCTCATGTATGCCATGCTATGTACTAAGCCAAACATCTATTATTCAGTTGGCATGGTCAGCCGATATCAATTAAATCTAGGACCAAAACATTGGGAGGTTGTAAAGCATATTCTCAAGTATCTAAGGAGAATGAAGGACTGTATGCTTGTTTACTATTGTGAGGATTTGATACCTATTGGCTACATAGATTCTGATTTTCAATCAGATCTTGACTTTAGAAAGTCCACTTTAGGTTATGCGTTTACCTTGGTGTAGGAAAATAACATGTTTGTATCGCATACAAAACATACGCAGTTGAAAAATAACGAATCTACTTCATTCGCAATAGATAACATGTACAATGCAAATTTTAGAATATAAGAAGGAGAGAATGTACCTTGGTGCGGTGAAATTCAAAAACAAAGAGAAGAAGTTCTTGAGAACACTTTCAATTTTCACTCCAATTCCACTTGATGCCCAAGATGTGTGGTCTCTCAATCAGTTTTATGTGTTTGTTCTAAAGAAAATATGAAAGAGTATCTCTTACTCTTATGTCACATAACATACAAACCATTTCATTCTAATATAAAATTCTGTATGTTTCTCTCCACATAACTGATTATCTAATTGGGCTAGCCTTTTGGGCCTTCCCAATTGGGCTTTAGTGTGTGGCTTGGAGTGGGACCAAAAGGGAACAAATAAGACACTAGCTCCAATGGGCCTTAGGCTTTTCTGTCAACTCTTGACAAGTCCAAAGTTACCATTAATTATATTTAATACCACTATATAAATATAATTGCATTCTAGGCCTTATTAATAAATTATATCCCAAAACTTTATCATACATGCAACCTCTTCATAAAATATTCGTAGTAATACAAAGTCATGAATATAGACTGCCACTTTGTAAATTACTACATCTTAATCCTTGAGTACCCGGTTTAATCCTTTTAAGTTATTCATCATATATTTATGAAATCTAATTTCATAAATATATACTTTAGTCTTACTGAATTGGTTAGGCCTAACTCTCCGAATAACTGAACCCATTAAACTTATCTTAAGGGAATATTTTATATCTCCGTTAAGAGACTATGAATTCCATCTTGAGAATATATGTTCTATCAACACTAAATGTGGCTGCCCAACATATTGAGGTTTTGATCGTTACTTTAGATCTCACTCCTGATATATCAAAGCAACCTACATTTCATGATTAGGTCCATTATTCTCTCAGGATTAAGAGTTCATGTGAATACAAGTCGTGAGATTTATTATTCAATTGATAGTCGTTAGGAGAATAATAAATCTCACAGCGATTCAATTCAATATGCCTTAACTCTTAAAACATATCAACATATCAACTAGAAGTCACCACTTCCATGATCAAGACAAATCATCGTAGTTAATATGTTATAGTCTTCACAGATGAAATGCTCAATTTCATCAACGACTACGAACCAAAATTCTGAGTTTACGAAGAACTTGTGATCTATATCTTCTGTGACTAAATCACATACTATGCATCTCATGGACTATTTGATAATGTCCGAATATTCATGTTACCATTATTTTAGATAAGAATAAAGCAACTTTATTAAACACAATATCAAGTCATACATCATTTCTCACATAATGTCATACATAATAACATACATAGCATCATACAATAGGATTTAAGGGCATTTATCCCAAAACTTGAGAGGTGGAGTCATTAGTTGGAGGAGTGTTAAACAATCTTGTATTGCTAACTCCACCATGGAAGCTGAATATGTTGCTGCTTGTGAAGCAACAAAGGATACTGTTTGGCTCAAGAAATTCCTTTTTAATCTTAGTGTTATGAGAATGAAACAAGTTATAATCATATTGTTTTGTGACAATAGTAGAGCAGTTACACAATCCAAGGAAACATAAGAAAGGAAAGCACATAGAAAGAAAGTATCATATTATTCGAGACATTGTGACACAAGGAGATATGGTAGTAGCAAAGATTAATGGTGCAAATAATCTGGTAGATCCTTTTACCAAAGCCTTGCCTAAGAGGACCTTTGAGTCACACCTAGAGGGAATGGGAGTTAGACTGGTACGCAATAGTCTTTAAAGGAAAGTGGGAGATTGTTAGGATTAGTACCCTAAAATCCTATTGTATGATGCTACGTTCATATTATGAATGACATTATGTTATAAATAATGAAGTTCTTTTATTATCTAAAATAATGGTAGCATGATTATTTGGATATTACTATATAGTCCTTGAGATGCAGAGTATGTGATTTATGTGATTTAGTCACAGAAGATATAAATCACAAGTTCTTTGTAAACTTAAAACCTTAGTTCGTAGTCGGTGACGAAATTGGGCATTTCATCTGTGAAGACTATAACATGTCAACTATGATGGTTTGTCTTGATCATAGAACTGGAGACTTCTAGTTGATATGCTGATATGTTTTAAGTGTATAAGACATATTGAACTGGATCGCTGTGAGATTAGTTATTCTATTAACGATTGTCAACTGAATAATAAATCTCACGACTTTAATTTACGTAAACTCTCAATCTTGAGAGGATAGTGAACTCGATAATGAAATGTGGGTTGCTTTGATATATCAGGAGTGAGATCTAATTCAACGGTCAAAATCTCAGTATGTTGGACAACCACATGTAGTGCTAAAGGAACACATATTCTCAAGATGGAATTCATAGTCACTTTGTAGAGTTATAAAATATTCCCTTGAGATAAGTTTAATGAGTTTGGTTATTCAGAGTGTTAGGTCTAACCACTTTAGTAAAGAGTTACTAAAGTTAATATTTTATGAAAATTTGATTTCATAAATATATATGAATAACTTAATTTATTAAACTTCATATTCAAGAATCAAGAGGTAGTAATTTTCAAAGTAGCAATTATATACAATGACTTTGTATTACTACGAATATTTTCATGAAGGGGTTAATTGTTTAGATAACAAACTCTTGGGATTTAATTTTGTATACACTAACTGCCGCATGTAGTTTTGGTGTTGGCGTGTGAGTGTATTCCCTTATTTCATCCCCCTTCTCCTATATAGGTGTGTGTGTGTGTGTGTGTGTGTGTGTGTGTGTTTCTCAAAAAAAAAAAAGATATTAAATATAATTAATGGTAACTTTGGGCTTGTCAATAGTCGACAAATAAGCCCGACACCCATTGGAGTTAGAGTTTTATTTGTCCCTTTGGTCTCATTTGAAGCCACACATTAAGGCCTAATTGGCCTGGCCCAAAAGGATAGCCTAATTAGATAATCAGTTGTTTATTTAATAAAAGTTATTAAATAAAGTAACTGCTTTTGGCAGAAAAAAAAAATGTACATACAATTAAAAGAGAAAAATATAGTTTTCTCTAAATTCATTCTCTATTGAAAAAGTGCGTAAATAACTGATTGAGCAACCACACATCTTGGGCATGTGGAATTGGGGTGAAGATTGGAGGTCTTCCCAAGTTCAATCTTCTTTTGTTTTGAATTTCATTGTATCAAGGTACGCCTTTCTATTCTTTGTTTCTAAAATTCTAGATATTCCATATTATCTCACATGAACGAAGTAGATTCTTGTGTTGCTTTCGCTCTAGCTTTTTATATGAGATGCATAACCAATTTTTCCAACAATAGAACCAGAAAAGTTTTATATTTATATATATATAACAAAAAAAATAGTTAATTTATATATAGATATAAAGTAGGACATCACATGGTAGTCATTTATTACAATTTTAGGCGTAATTTATATATAGTTATAAAGATATATCATGGTTCTCAAAACCGGACCGGACCATACAGTCCGACCTGGTTAACTGTGAACCTCTCACTATTGCTGTTCTTTTAGCTCTAAGAGCCTCTCTATGCAAAAAAAAAGCATGAAACTGTTCGAACCGTGGTCAAACTTTATCGTTTCTTTTTATTTCAGCTTTTTCAGTGAATTTTGGCCAGTACACCAGTATGAAGTTATGAATAGATCTAGAAGAAGTGAAAAAGAAATGAAAGAACAAGAAGAAGAACAAAGATTGGATGGAGATCTTATAATTTTTGGAGGTACTTAAGCTTCACTGATTCACAATCTTCAAATTTACTAGAAAGAGAGACAGAGAGCTCAAGATAGAAGAACAAGGAGAATGACTAAATAATGAAATATGGCTTCAGCATTCAAAAGGAAAGAAGGAGAAGTGGTCAAGTGGGGTCGTAGGTGGGGTAGTCGGTGGGAGAATTTATTGGAGTTGCCACGTTTTTCTTTACTAGTGGTTGAAGTTTTTAACTTTTTATGTTTTGTTTTTTATTTTAAAGAAAATAATTGATTCTTATATTCCTAGTGTGCCACGTTGTAGACATGCAATACAAATATCATCCGTTCATCACTTAAAAAAAAAATTAATGCATTCGTATTTCATAAGTGCCACGTTGTGGACATGCAACACAATTGCACAAATACCATTTTATATATTTTTTCATTCTAATTATTATATTATTAGATGTTATCACAAGTTTAACTAATCAACATAAAAAAATACATGGATTTGATATTTCTTATATTGCTTAAAGTTATAATATAGAAAATACATTTGAAAGATAGATATCTTTTTTTCTATAAACGAATAATAGATCTCTATATTTAAATGCACTATTTTAGTTAATTTTTTTAATATTTGTACTAATTTAATATATTTATATATTTTTTAAATAATTATTAAATTAATTATGATGCAATTATGGTTCAACCTCGATTTGACCTCAGTCTGGCCTCAAAAACTTTGAACCTCTCTCTTTTACAGTTCATTAAACGCTCTGAGTCTAAAAACCGAAAGATATATTCAAAATATGCCTAAAATATATAAAGTGCACCTAAAATAATAGTAAATGACTACCATGTGGTGTCCTAATTTTAAAAATAATTGTTGTATCTCATTTCTCCGGTTATGTCATTATCCATTTAATTATTAACTTTCTATCACAATCTTTGATGTTGTGTAAACATCGATTGGATTTATGAAAGGGTTATAAATTTGAGTAGAGTACGAGAACAAATTGGGAAAACTACGTGCAACCAAATTTTGATACAGAATCAACCCACTGGGCCACTAGCCACCCTCCGCACCCTAGTAATAGTGGCCCTTGTCTTACTTGAAAAATTCTACTCGTATCAAATTAGTATTCTCTGAGGATATGTTTTTATGAAGCTAACGTCCACAAATCCAGGATTTAAATTAAAAATAAATAAATAAATAAAACTCCCAAAGGCAATTAATCCACAAATTAAAAAATTGGCTACAGTCCTTATGAAACGTGCACAGGAAGGAGAGAGGAACATCTCTGCTACAAAGTAAATCATCAATTTAATCATAAAAATAAGAAAGTGCATTTACTAAAGTGTGGCTCCATCTTAGATGACTTGCACGTTAGGGCTTCTCTAAGAGCAGTACTGTGAAAGGCGGCCATTAAAACGGCTTTAATGGTATGTGTGGTCCATATGGACCATATCAATGGAAGAAGATGCATAAATCCTGTTGTGTACAGTAGCTTATACTTCTTGTTCTTGTTCTTGTTCTTTTTATTTTTTATTTTTTAAGAAACAAAGACCTTAGATTAAAAAAAAAATTGACTAAATTAGCCTAAAGTATAGAAATATATTGTGGTGGAACATCCTCTATTCACACAGTCAAAGGACCATATGAGGCCAGGAAGACTTCAGCACAAGTTAACGCCTTCATAAGCACTGCTGAATCACCTTCCAAAATAGCTTTAGAAACACCAACCTCCTGGGCAAAAACAAGAGCCTGCACAGCAACTAAGGCTTCAACTTCATTAGCATGATAGGGTTGGGGCAGTAGCTTGGAGCATGAAGCAATAACCAAACCTAAGCTATCTCTGATCACAACACCAATCCCAAATTTGTTTTCAGCAGAGAAAGTGGCTCCATCGAAGTTAATCTTCATCCAATCAATCCTGGGAGGTCACCAAGTATCGCGAATACGAGGCTGACGGCCTGGAGGACTGGGTATAACAGCTAAGAACTCATAACACCAAGAACAAAGTTTCTCTCCAAACTAGTTTGGAGAGAAACTCTTAAAACTCCTCATATATCTCTATATTGAATGTAAATTTTAAAAATCTAACCATTAGATTGCATGTTCTTGTTATATTCTTCCTACATGTAAAATTTCAAGAAAATCAAAGATCAATTACTATCTCATTGAACAAATGTTAAAATTTCAAATTTTTATGATTTAGAATTATGTATAAAAAATAAGTTTATTGATCGAATAGTAAATAATATCCAATTGGAACGAAATTTGATATGCATGTTAAGAACATAAGAAACATGAAATTCAATGATTAGATTTCAAAATTCACACCAAAAAAGGAGATATATGAGAAGTTTGAAAAGTTTCTCTCAAAACTAGTTTGGAGAGAAACATTGTTCTTACACCGATCTGACGAAAGCTGAGCCAACTGATGAAGCGCACAAGCAGGTTGGAAAAACCAAACCTGATTCCTCTTTGTCCAAATCGACCAAACCGTCATTACGAAAAGCTCCACAGTTTTTCCTTGATCTAAAGTCCACAAATTGTTCTTGGCTTCGAAAATTCCATGAACCCATATCTGACCAAACTGTGTCTAGTTCAGAGCATGACCATAACGCATGAATAGGTTTTCCGAAGCAGCATTGCAACGATCACACACAGGGTCTTGTATAATGGTTCTTTGGACCAAATTAGTTTTGGTAGGCAAGGCATTTTGACAAGCATACCAGAGGAAGTTCTTAACTTTGTTTGGAGATCGAATAGCCCAAACTTCTCCTCCAAAACTGGATGTTTGATGCACATGAGTGTAACTGAGAACCCAAATCAGCTTCTTCCTTCAAAAAATGATATCCAGATTTACAACTATATTTCCCATCTTGTGACCATGGCCAGAAAAGATCATCTGATGCTACTCGAGCTAACAGAATATTCTTTATTACTTCAGCTTCATCAGGAGCAAAAATACCATCAATCACTTCACCATTCTGATGTCTAGATTGTGTGTCAAATAACAATGATACTCTAGCCTCCTGTAGGGATTCCAACATAGGTGAACTGACAAGGGGCGGATGTTTCCTCTGCAACTAGTGGTGTTGCCAAATGGAAATAGAATCACCATTACCAATATGCCATCTTGAACCTCTTTGTATTACTTCTCTTCTTACAAGAATACTTCTCCAAGCATAAAAGGCAGACTTGGAATCCTTAGCGTCTAAAAAAGAGCTATTGATAAAAAATATAGCCTTAAAAACTTTGTAGAAAAAGGATGAATGATCATGGAATAACCACAATGCTTGCTTAGCTAACAAAGAGTAATTAAACATATCCAAATCCCCAAAGCCCATATCTCCCACCAATTTGGACTTTATCATCTTATCCCAAGAGCCAATGAATTTTTCGACGGTCACCCCGTTGCCCCCACCAAAATTTCTTTATTAAAACTTCGATATCATGCACAACCCCGAGGGAGCTCAAAGCAATCCATAGTGTAAATAGGGATAGCTTTAATAACATATTTAATTAGGACTTCCCTACTAGCTTGAGAGAGCAGTTTTCCTTCCCAACCTTGGAGCTTCCTCCAAACCCATTCCTTACTGGCCTTCTTCTCCCATCCTACTAACGATGGGAGAACCAAATACTTCTCATATTGCATAGTTTCCGGAACTCCCAAAGCTATTTTGATTGAATTTTTAACATCATCAGTTGTGGACTTGCTAAAAAAAAGAGCTGTTTTGCTTTTATTATTTTTTGTCCAGTTGCCTCCTCATAAGTAGCCAAAATTTGTAGGATTTTCACACACTCCTTTGAATTAGCCTTGCAAAAAAGAAGACTATCGTCTGCAAATAACAGATGAGTTAGTTTTGGCCCCCTTCTACATAAAGAGAAACTGTGAATGTCACTAGCTCCTTCCGCTTTTCTATTAAGCTCGTGTAAACCCACAGTACAAAAGAGGAAAAGGAAAGGGGAGAGGGGGTCCCCTTGTCTAATACCTCTAGTAGGCTGAATTAAACCTTGAGATTCACCATTCACTAAAAATGGAGAAAGTGACCGATCTAACATAGGTCATAATAAGACCAATCCACCACTCATTGAAACCCATCTTTCTTATAAGCTCCTCCAAAAAACTCCATTTAACCCTATCATATGCTTTACTCATATCAAGCTTGAGAGCCATGAAACCACAATTCCCTGAATTATGATTTTGCATGCAATGTAAAGTCTCAAAGGCAATAAGTATGTTGTTAGTAATAAGTTTATCCTTGCTAAAAGCAGATTGGTGCTTAGTAATAATTGTGGGAAGCCATTTTTTCAGCCTATTAGCTAAAACCTTGGAAAAAACTTTATACAGCACATTACAAAGACTAATAGGTCTAAATCGGTGCACATGCTCTGAATTAAAAGTTTTAGGAATGAGGGTTAAAAAAGTGTGATTCACAAGATGAGGCAAAAAACCTGAATTTAACTAAGATAATGCAGACCCCGTGACATCATGATTCACTGTATTCCAAAAATGTTGGTAAAAGAGAGAAGGCATACCATCAGGTCTAGGTGCTTTCAAAGTTTCCATTTGTTGTGGGGCATTGGCCACTCTGCTCTCTAGTAAATCACCAGTTAAATGGAGATTCAAATCATCCGTAACAACTCGAAGAATATTGTCCAACACCTGAGAGTTAGTCATCGGGCTAGGGGAGATGAGCAGTTCGCAGGCAACTCACCTGCGAATTGTTCATCTCCTCAATATCCTTCATGAGTGTATCAGCTATCTTCCGGCAGTAGTCTCTATCCCTGATAGCCCTCCTTAGGCACTCCTTCAGATCCGTAAGGGCCCTTTCAAGCCTGCTCTCGAACTCCAGGGTATAATCACTTAGAATATCATCCGAAAATGGCAACTCGGCCGAGATGGACAATCATAAGTCAAGCAGAAAGACGAGATCTCTAATGTCTTGCCACACTCTAAACTCAGTAGAAATCCACTCCTAGTCATCCCTAGAATAAAAGGGGAAGTCAATGCTCGACTTGCATGCCTCTTAGAACTTAGAGGCATGCCCTATCACTACTACATCAATGTCCACAAGCCCGTACTCACAGGTTACAGTAGAAAGATATTCTGGATACCCCAAATTGCCGTATGGCCATGCCTGGGAAGTACCTCGTGCACCCCTAGATGCCTACCAAGGGAATGCCGAGTAAACCGACACAATGGGTCTGTCCTTGCCATCTAGTTATACCTCACTTAACGCTCTAGGTCCAGTCAATGGGACCCAGGCCGCACAAGCATCTCAGCCAACCATTAGCATCCCTAGAGAAATGAAGATCGAGAGCTACAGTAGCCCGACTGTAACATATGAATGCAATAGCCTAGCCTTAGCAATGATACTAAAGTGGCTACAGAACCACAGATGTAACGTATGAACGCAACAACGTAGCCTACCCCTACTGGCTCCCGACACAAGGACAAGGATCTAATGGTTTCAGAAAGTATAACAGGAATAAAAGAGGTACCATGAGGCAAGGCACTCACTAGAGGGAGAACAGAAAAACTGACAGCTCCTAATGGTGAAGGGAATAACACTGCCCCAAAGAAGGCCACCAGGAAGGCCTGACGTCGATAGGATGCTCAGCGTTCCTCCAATTCCATAAAATCATCTTGGTAGCCAACAGGGTACTCTGATAAATGGAACTGATCATGCAGGAAATCAAAGGACATGCTCCCTTCTATCTAGCTACCATACCAAGACAGCGCCTCAAGACTATTGAAGCCTATCAGATCAGTAAGCCTCTTATGGCAGTGTGTCCGCATTGGTGGAACTAAAATAATGCTCAGAGGAGTATAAAAAGAAAGGAAACGATCATACTCCTCCAAGGTAGGAACCAAGTCAACATCTCCAATGGTGACGCATCTCAAAGCAGGGTCCTAACAACAGGTGATGACCTCCAATAAATGCTAATCTAGTGTGATGTGAAGAAGAGCAATTGCATCTCTAAGAAAAAGAGCCCCACCACCTTTTAAGTTTCCTTTCATGGTAGGCCTCCTTCTCAAGCTCAATGAAGGCGCTGTAGGAGTGAGCACCAAGAGCATCCATGAACGAATCATGCTAAAATTTGAAAATCCGATGAAGATCTTTGTAGAAAATGATCAAAAGGGTGTTTTCTAAGCGTTTTAAGTGAAAAAAAGGGTAGAAGAAGACCCAGAAAAATCGTAGAACTAAATGAGCTGAAATTGGGCTTAACCAAGCTTTTATGCATGCCTCCCGAGGCGGCGGCCCTCCACCGGACTTCTAGATAAGTGCTAGTGGTTTTCAGCCCCCTAGGCACAAACCCACACACATTCTAGACACTATCCCCCTATTTGGAATGTTTTTTTATCACCTTGGAGCAAAGATTCCCTTGTTTTAGCACTCGTCGTAGTGCGCGGTCAGCCCAATAGTGAATCAGATTGCCAGACGCTTTCTCTTGCGCATCCAAGACCGTACAATTCCTACACTGGGGTAGTTTATCTTTATGCGTCTCGTTCAGCACCTCCAGATGTCTTGAATCTCATTTTCAAAGCCTGGTTAACCTAGTTTAGGGGTTGGTTCAACCCCAGCAGTCAGAATTTACGATAGAAAAACGCTAGAGCCCAATCTTGGCCATGCGGAAGCTTTTGCAGCCTATTTAGAGGACATAGGGGATTTATTTTTCATGATGTTGCCTCAAAAGGCCTGTCCTTGGATTTTTAGCCTGCACGGGTAATAACAGAAGTGACCAGTGCATAATGCCTCATGACGTGTCTAAGGAGATCTCATTCGGAGTGTCCACATTCATTATCAGCATTATTGTATGGTCTACAAAGTGGAGGCCACTTTCAGCTTGTTTGTAAGCTTAAAATCCCATAAAACCCTAAACAAGGGTAGTTTATTTTGCGCGGTTCTCTTCCCCTTTGTCCAATATACAAGAATGGGTCCGTTCCACTAAGGATGAGTCTCTCCTATCGAGAATCACATGAAACCCTAAACTAGTGTAGTTTATTTCACGTAATCTCTCCACTTTCTCTCCTTCTAGCGGGACGATAATTGTTCAAAAGCTATTGACAAACTCGTGAAACTGCAGTGCAAAACAAGTGAGTGTGACACAAGCTGGTTCAAAACCACCATCTACGATGAAAATACGATAGTGCGTGCATACATCAATAGCCCTCTCAAAGGCATTTTCCTGAGCTATACATGCAATTCCTATCTAAAGGCATCGGCCCCCGCCTGATCCCGTGCCTTATGGTGAATGGGGAAATCTGCAAAAAATCCCCAAATCCTTGCTCTTTTAGAAACTTGACATACTACTGATGGGTCCTAGGAGTAAACACCAACAGGTAAAAAGTGGACCAGGCACCCCAACCTCAAAGCTTGTCGCCTCCCTTGCATTCAAAATTGGAAGCTATTCGTTAGCACATGCATATAACAGGAATATAAATGACCAAGAAAGAAATACAACAGACCTCTCCCCTCCACGTCAGTGTGGAAGGATGGTCCTTCAGCCCTCACCAAAGGTGAGTGTCTCTAATACCTCTAACCATGGCTCTTATGTGAGCATCGGCCCCCGCCTGATATGGTGGGAACCTAGGCCTCAAACTGCGCCTTCGAGCGCCCAACTCTAGCAAGACCTTGTCCCTAGAAAAGTCAGCATCTATGTCTATGACGAGATCCTCAACTCGCATCTTTCCTGTAGAGGCCCCCCTCCCTCTAGCCAACCAATGCCGTAAGGAAGCCCGACTAGAAACAGTATGATACTCGGAGGAGACACTTGCCGTCTCAACTAAGCGTCGCCTCCTAGATCGGGTCTCTATAAATATACCAATGGCAGGTCCAGTATCCTTCTCCTCGTAGTCAAAGTGGCTTTGTAGAACTCGAGCCACCCATTCGCCAGCTGAAGTGGTCTCATTGTCAAAAGAATCATCCCCATGGGATGTGGCATACACGGGGGCCTTCTCCCAATCTCCCCTGGAACTAGCTCTCCAAGAAATGTTCTATAAAACAACAACAAATTCAGACACAATTGGTAAGCCCAAAAGTTAAATGGCAATACAGATGAAATAACACCTTTTCCTAAACATGTTATGCAGGTCTATGTCAAGCATATGATCTTACAGAAAAACAAATTCTTACAAGTGTTCTACAGTGGGTAAGCCACTTACATGCGTCCTAGACTCACAATCTACAGTGAGTAAGCTAGCGTCACGCATCCTAATCTTTAGCGTCACAATCTATAGTGGGTAAGCTACAGTGGCTCATAATCTATGTAACCCTGGGTTGAACAAAGGTCAAATGAGGTTAAAACCCTCACAAAAACAACACTTTTCATGGTTTTACATCAAACCCAAGCTTCTCGGAGATTTTTGGCAACTTTGACCAAGTTTGACCATGCTTGACCCGAAGTTGATTCCTAATAGGCCCAGAAACCCTAATTTTGATCCGGCTATTAGAACGGGTTGAAACTAATGCCATTGCAAATATTATCAAATTCTCATTCCAATGACTATTCATGGGTCTAAATCGGAGTTAGAACGGCCGATATATCGTGAAAACTAGGATAACGCTCCAATCGATGCACCATTAACTTCCGGGAGCCATAACTTTTGATCTGACCATTGGAATTTTGAGTTCCATACCTTTCGAAAACTGGAAGTCAAGATCTTTCCAGAGGTGTCAAGATCAACCCTGAAGGGCAGCTACCTCGTAATTTGTGCCTAGGCTATAAAAGGCCCTAGGCATCCTCCAAACCAAAAAGAAAGGAGACTTCTTGGCTGCCTGCTCTCTTCTTGGACAATTTTTGAGCTTTTCTCCTCTCTTCCAAACACAAAAAATACATCAAAGCCTCTCGGTTCTCCTCTTCACCAAAAATACAAGACAGTGTTCATACCCTTCATCTTCCTCTTCTTGGTTCTACACTTTGGATTTGGGGTTTAGGGGTGTGGATGTATCTTTTTAGCTACTAACCACACCCCTAACTTTCTAAATCTTTTTCTAGCATTTATCTTGTTCTTTTTGCTTGAATGACATGATTTATTGCTTTGTTTAGCATGTTTCTTGAATTATTTGTGCTTCTAGCCTAAATCTCCTTGCTTTTTATACCTTATGCCATGTTTGATACTTAGATCTACATCCTTACATGCTTATATATTTAGATCTACATGTTTTATGCTATATGCCATGTTTTCCTATGCTTTGTTCCTCTTTTTGTTCTAGGATGATGTTAGGGTTACATGCTCACATGCTTGAATAATGTTGTTGGCTTTGCCTTGCTTGAATCTATGTGCCTATGTGTTTATTTCCATGCTATATGGTTAGATCCTTGTCTTCACATGCTTATATGCTTGGATCCATGTTCTTCCATGTCTATGTGCTAGGCTTCTACATGTTTACATGCATGTTTCTATGCCTATATGTCTAGATCCATGTTTTCACATGCCTATGTGCTTGGATCTATGTTCTCTACATGCTTTATGCCATCATCTTTATGCTTGTGTGCTTCACACCATGTTTATGTACTTAGGCCTAGACCTTATTTGTCATGCCATGTGCTATTGAAGCCCTTTTGGCCTAATGGTTAGGACTCAATCTTGATCCTATGGTCTTTGTCATCGTCCATACACCAAGGCCCACATAAAAGGGTTTGAATTACCTTATTTTCATGTCTATGCTTACTTACTTCTATGCTTTATTCTCTATGTTAGCCTCTCTAGTTCTAGGTTTGCCATGTTTGGCACCCTACGTACCCTTCCCTTTTCTGCTCCGCGCGATGTTATGCTTACCATGCTTATTTGGGCCACCCCTTGGCTTTCTATGCATCTTTACACACTTGCTTACATGTCCATGCATGAGTCTTACTTGCTAGTGTGTCATCCATGCTTCAATATAATGAAGTTGTGGACATTCAATCCAAACCTTCATTTGTCCCTCACGGACACCACATTTTGTTTGCTTTCTTGCTTATTTGCCTTCTCACTTGTTTGCTTGCTTTCTTGTTTCTTCGCTTGCCATGTCTATCATGCTTATTTGCTTTATGCCTCTATCATGTGCTCTTTGCATCTTTTCCTTCCAATGCTTGTCTGTTGGTTCTTGTCTTTGTCTTTCCATGTACACAGATGAAGCGAGGACACATGGAGCTAGGGCACGGTCTCCTAAGCATAAGCAAAGAGGGTGAAGATGCAAGCATGTAGATATAAGCCAAGTGGCAATGTTCAGTAGTTTTAGGGGTTTAGCCTTTCCCATTTGGTTATGTACTCTTTTAAACCCCTTTTCCTCCTCCCTCATTTCTCTCTTAGATGGGTTGTATTAGGTATATCATGCCGTGAACCATTCATCCTTATCTCTAGAGTATGGCGACCCCTATTTACTGTCCTGCTCTGTGTGATAACACTGTGCATGATGTATGTATATATATACCTGGTCACCCCCTTTTGATGTGATTGTCACAGTCCATGTCACCTAAATCAATGCCTAATTTCTGCCGCGAAAGTAAGGTGACACGTCGCCAGATTTTCATCGTGGAAATCTTGTACTTTGCCCAAATGCCTTAGGAAAGCATAGATTGCGACCACACCCATTCCAAAGCCAAACCTCAAAGCTCCCATCCATGCAAAGCCCCGAAAGCCAATGCCAAAATCATGTTTTTACTGACAATCTCCGAAAATTAAGGTTTTGTTAAAACAAATGACTATCCTTGGACAGGCGTTGTAGGGTGCCTAACACCTTCTCCAAATGTAACCAAACTTCCGGACTCAAGAATCAAGATTTTTTACCATCCACATTAGATTAGGAAAAATGCCATTTTTCTTAGCGAAGGATTGGTAATAAAATCAACTAGAAACAGGTGACCAATCACATCTTAGAAAAACCCAATGATTGGTGGCGACTTCACTTACCTTTGGTAATTCCCTTAAAATTTGGCCACGATTCCTACTACACCTTTAAAGATAGACCTACCTTCCTCCACCGAGAGAGAGAGAGCACTCGAAGCTCTGCACGAGCCACACATAACCATTGAGAGGGGCCTCCGACGGGCCCTGCATGCGTAGGAGCATCACCATGATAGGAGGTCGAACGAAGGCCCGACGATGGTTCTCCGTCTCGAGGCCGGGTGTCGACAAAGTTGATCCAAGATGGCAGAAAAAGGAGGAGCAAACGAAGAAGGGGGTTGAGAAGCATAGGTTGCATCCTCAACAACTCAGAACTCAGCCTCTTTCCATTAAGTGGGAGTAGACTCTTGATGAGGATGCTCGACCTTGGCCATAAATTGTGCAGCGCTCCTAACCAAAGATTCCTTACTTATAGCACGCATCATAGGAAAAAGAAGTGAAGAAGGAATAAGAACATTTGCATGTGTGAGAATGCATATGATAGCAAAAGGAAAAGTTGGCTTATCACATGTAGCAGTATCTTGATAAATATTCAACATGGATACTATCATGTGTGAAGGAAATGTTGGAAAAAATACAATAATATACGTAGCGAAAATTTAACAGATCTACTTCATTCGCAATTGATAACATGCACTATGAAAGTTTCAAAATTTAAGAACAAGAAAGCATACCTTGGTGCGGTGAAATTCAAAACCAAAAAATCAGAAGTTCTTGGGAAGACTTTTAATCTTCACTCCAATTCCACTTAATGCTCGAGATGTGTGGTTTCTCAATCAGTTTCCAAGGAGAGAATAAGCGAGTGTCCAACACTCACATACAAACCATTTCATTCCTTGTGTAATCTTAATGAAAAACACTTTTGAAAAAAGACTTATGAAAGGACTTATGAAATTCTGTATGTTTCTCTCCTTATATATAACTAATTATCTAATTGGGCTAGCCTTTTGGGCCATTCCAATTGGGCTCAAGTTGTGTGGCTTGGAGTGGGACCAAAAGGGAACAAATAAGACTCTAACTCCAACGGGCTTTAGGCTTTTCTGTCAACTCTTGACAAGTCCAAAGTTATCATTAATTATATTCAATACCACTATATGAATATAATTTCACTCTAGGCCATATTAATAAATTATATCTCGAGACTTTATTATACATGCAAACCCTTCATTAAAATATTCGTAGTAATACAAAGTCATGAATATAGACTGCCACTTTGAAGATTACTACATTTTAATCCTTGAGTACCCAGTTTAATCCTTAATGTTATTCATCATATATTTATGAAATCCAATTCCATAAATATACTCCTTAGTAAAGTGGTTGGGTCCAACTCTCTGAATAACCAAACCCATTAAACTTATCTCAAGGGAATATTTTATATCTCCGTTAAGAGATTATGAATTCCATCTTGAGAATATATGTTCCATCAACACTAAATGTGGCTACCCAACATACTGAGGTTTTGACCATAACTTATAGATCTCACTCCTGATATATCAAAGCAACCTACATCTCATGATTAGGTCCATTATTCTCTTAGGATTTAGAGTTGATGTAAATAGAAGTCGTGAGATTTATTATTCATTTGACAGTCGTTAGAAGACTAATAAATCTCACAGCGGTCTAGTTCAATATGCCTTAACTCTTAAAACATATCAACATACCAACTAGAAATCTCCATTTCCATGATCAAGACAAATCATCTTAGTTGATATGTTATAGTCTTCAAAGATGAAACGCCCAATTTCATCACCGACTACAAACTAAACTTTTGGGTTTATAAAGAACTTGTGATTTATATCTTTTATGACTAAATCACATAAATCACATACTATGCATCTCATGGACTAAGATAATGTCCCATTAGTTCATTTATAAATAGTCTCATATAATTAAACAATTTAATTATTTATGACATGCCAATAAATTGGATTTTAGGGCATAAACCCAAACAGGAAAGTCTATAGAGAAACCCTCTAAGAGAAAGAAAAGAAAATGAACACGAGGCTCGGTGATAGTGTTATAATGAGATCGTAGTGTGAGAACAAAAGTCATCACCATATTAAGGATCCTCGAAGCCTTAGCAAAGTCATGGGTGGTGAAGTTAAGAGTATCACCCCAAGACATGGAACACTCATAGAAGCTTAAAGTAAGATCATCCCGAGAAAGAGAACAGAGACGAGGATTGCTAGGATAGTCAGGATGAGCTACCATAGGAATGCATAGTACCCTAGAAATAAACTCCAGAATGACTACGATATGTGTTCCTTCGAATATCATAGTAAACTGACGAACAGAGGTATCGACAATGTGTATCTTGGAGTAGAACTCTTATATAAACATCATAGGACATTTCATGGGTTTCTCACAAAGAGATTCCCAACCCCGAGAGCTAAACATACTGGGTAGAACCGTGTTTGAAAAGTCAGAATATATAACCTGGTCTTTCAAATGAATTGCCAGTCACAAAGTTCTCCTCAAAATCCCAAAAATCACGGGACCTATCTTTAACAGAAGGAGAAGAAGAAGAAGCAGAACCACAATGAAATATCATATTCTTGGAAGGGACAGACTTTTTGTGCGCCATAGTAAGGAAACTAAGGAAAATAAAATAAACACACTAGAACACATGGTCAGAAGGTTGAAGAAAGAAAGGAACGATGCATGGTAATGCAAAAGCATGTGATGTGCAAAATTAAAAGCATCATGGGCAAAAACATAATCCAAACTATAGCACTCACAATTTATAAACAAGCACACAACCTAAAATGCATAAAAACATATTATAATGCTTGAGAATGCAATGCATGATCATGTGAGTACAAAACAACAAACCTAACCCAAAATTTTAGCAAAAACACAAAAGCCCAAATTTTCCCAAAAAAATTCAAAAAACCTAGGTCTAAATGCATGAATTGCTTGAGGAAAGAAGAAAAGAAGGGATTTAGACCACTTACCAACTAATTTGAGCTAGAAATAGGCCAAAAATGAGGTTGGAAGTAGGATTTTGGTGAGAAGAAAAGGTTTGGATCGATAGATAATGAAACTGGGTTGACCCTCGAATATAGATAAAAACAGGTATCTCGACTGATTGAGCAGGTATCAAGGAGGTATCAAGAATAAAAGCTTGATGTATCAAAAAGTGTAGAAGAGGTGTCTGTTAGGATATGTGCCCTTAAATCCTATTGTATGATGCTATGTATGATATTATGTATGACATTATGTGAGAAATGATGTATGACTTAATATTGTGTTTAATAAAGTTGTTTTATTCTTATCTAAAATAATGGTAACATGAATATTCGGACATTATCAAATAGTCCATGAGATGCATAGTATGTGATTTATGTGATTTAGTCACAGAAGATATAGATCACAAGTTCTTTGTAAACTCAGAATTTTGGTTCGTAGTCGGTGATGAAATTGGGCATTTCATCTGCGAAGACTATAACATATTAACTACGATGATTTGTCTTGATCATGGAAGTGGCGACTTCTAGTTAATATGTTGATGTGTTTTAAGAGTTAAGACATATTGAACTGGACCGCTGTGAGATTTATTATTCTCCTAACGACTGTCAATTGAATAATAAATCTCACGACTTGTATTCACATGAACTCTTAATCCTGAGAGAATAATGGACCTGATCATGAAATGTAGGTTGCTTTGATATATCAGGAGTGAGATCTAAAGTAACGGTCAAAACCTCAGTATGTTGGGCAGCCACATTTAGTGTTGATGGAACATATATTCTCAAGATGGAATTCATAGTCTCTTAACGGAGATATAAAATATTCCCTTGAGATAAGTTTAATGGGTACAGTTATTCAGAGAGTTAGGCCTAACCACTTTAGTAAGACTAAAGTATATATTTATGAAATTGGATTTCATAAATATATGGTGAATAACTTAAAAAGGATTAAACCGGGTACTCAAGGATTAAGATGTAGTAATTTACAAAGTGGCAGTCTATATTCATAACTTTGTATTACTACGAATATTTTATGAAGGGGTTGCATGTATAATAAAGTCTTGGGATATAATTTATTAATGAGGCCTAGAGTGCAATTATATTTATATAGTGGTATTAAATATAATTAATGGTAACTTTGGACTTGTCAAGAGTTGACAGAAAAGCCCAAGGCCCATTGGAGCTAGTGTCTTATTTGTTCCTTTTTGGTCCCACTCCAAGCCACACGCTAAAGCCCAATTGGGAAGGCCCAAAAGGCTAGCCCAATTAGATAATTAGTTATGTTGAGAGAAACATACAGAATTTTATATAGTATGAAATGGTTTGTATGTGGTAAGGTTAATGAAATAAGGAAGAGAGACACTCTTTCATATTCTCTCTAGAAACATAGAACTGATTGAGAGACCACACATCTTGGGCATCGAGTGGAATTGGAGTGAAGATTGAAAGTATTCCCGAGTACTTCTTCATTCGGTTTTGAAATTCACCGCATCAAGGTACACTCTCTTGTTCTTATATTCTGAAACTTACATAGTGAATGTTATCAATTGCGAATGAAGTAGATCCGTTTATTTTCCGCTGCGTATGTTTTGTATTCGATACAAACATGATGATTTCCCAACAGTGTCAACATCTAAAAACTTTGATGTAACGAGGTAGGTGTCCAACAAGTATCAAGCAAATAGAGAGTTCAAAATTTTGGCTTAATGTACCAAACTGTGTCAAGAGGTACTGAGAAAACCTAGAAAAGCTTCGATAGAAGTGACATGTGTTGAAAGGAATCGAGAGGTGTCGAGACTGCAAAGAAAAGCGTGTTGTGTGTGAAACTTTTGCAAGAAAGTACAAGTGTCTCATCAGAATACCGTTTGATGGGGACCATCACACCTTTAAGGTTCATCATATAACTCTTATATGTCCTAGAAACACACTTGTAACCATACATAAAAGCATTTTGATTCTTTTTGCTTTTTCATATTCTTTGCATATTTTTCTTTTAAATATAATAAGGAATATCATGCATGGGCATATAAGAGAGGGAAAATAAATACCCATTTATGTTAGCCAAACATCTTTTTCTTGCTGTGCAAGTGCTACACCTTACCAAGCACCACTTTTATGAATTTCACACAAATGTTTTATGATTGACTAGTTTTAGTAGTGAGATGGTTATTTATACCTTTCTCTTAGTATTTTTTAGTCCTTCCTATTAAAAAGAGTTACATAGATATGAATGATAAATAATTAACCAAATCATACAAATCACATAACAAGCCACAAAGCTCACGCTGCTTAGTTGTGCTTGAAGCTGCTCATTTAAGCTACAAAAGTTAGAAAGTTAAGAAACCTTGTTTCATTGGCCATTCAAGGTACCCAAGTACCAGTGTACACATACACACACTGTTTTTATATTTTTCAAAATTTACCCTTTTTTTATTGAAAGCAATAAACAAAACAAACATAATAAAAAGCAGTAATAACTAGATGCGAATGCATAAAGAAGAAGGAGGAAGATTACTCTAAAGAAATTACACCAATGTTTTGGTGCAAGAATTCAAACCAACGATAATCCAAAGGTTTTGTGAAAAGATTAGCCTTTCGATCATCAGTGCTAATGAGCTCAAGAGTGAGAGTGTCATCTTCAACCAATCCACGAATGAAATGGTGTCGGATCTCAATATGTTTAGTCAAGGAGTGTTGGACAGAATTTCTGGAGATGTTAATGGCACTGGTATTGTCATAATATATGGTGGGATGTTATCTTCAACTTTCAAGGTCCCTCACAGTGGCGACTTCACTGGGGATGTTGAGGGCTAAGTTTTGTATTAGACTTAAGTGACCAAATATGTACCCTTGTTTTGCATGGACTTGCATGATATAGTTTTTTTATTTATTTATTTATTTATGTTTGATGGGATGTTGTATAATATTTTTGTTGTATGATATTTTGTTGTTTGCATTGTTTGTTAAAAATTTTCCCTAACTGTCATAGTGTGTGCCATCTAAACAACAATGTATGCACCCCTTTTCAACAATTTTGTGGTGGTAGTACCATAGATCACCGGTCTTCATTAGATTCGGGTACCCTGTGGCGAACTCACCAACTCATAGCCCAAAGTCACTGGATCATTTCCTATTGACTATAATGGACAAACCATGCCGTTCAGACCAATGTAGTGTTCATTACATTACATTACAAGTTGGGAGGTGTAACGTCCTAGCTATGGGAAACAATGAAACAACAAACCCCCTACAACAAAATGACTTAGAACCTACCCTTAGGTCGGTCCCGGTTAAAATTGTATTGCATGTTACGTGTGTTTGTTTTGGTTGGTTGATGGATGTGGATGGGGTCTTAGCTTCGATTAACCCGACCAAGCCTGTCATTATGGGAGAGTCTGGTCAAGATCTGAAGGAAGGCTACAAAGAGAACCAAAGTCCAACACTTAAGCCAGTATCTCCAGTTCGAAGCCTATAACTCCCATTACAATACTGAATCTTTCAAGCATAAAAGAAACTCCATTGCTGCAACATCACAACCCCATCTTTGACCTCTAAGTTAGTTCAAGCCATAAGAAGTTTGAAGCTCCTAGCAATATGGCAGAAGAGGGAGAACACCCAAACACAGAGGAACCCATGAACACCCAAGAGCTACTCAACACCATGGCAGCTAGTCAGATTCAGCTGAGGGAAGACATGAACCGTATGATGCAACAGTTTCAGAATTCGAAGAGTAATCAAAAGGAGGACAAGACTAATCATGATCCATCAGCAATAGAGAGTGAGAAAAAGATCAATAAGAGGATGAATAAAGTGGAGGAGATGATTAGAAGAGCCCGTAAGATGGAGGAACTTATGGACTATGATTCTCTCTCCCTGTTCCTAATGCAAGGTTGCCACCCAAGTTCAAGATGCCAACTTTGGACAAATTTAATGGGACTGGCTGCCCAAAGTCTCATCTAAAGATGTAATGAGGGCTATACAGCCCTTAGGTGCGATCGAGGAAGTACTTGCTCAGATGTTCAAAACCACACTGACTGGAGCCGTTCTTAGGTAGTTCCTTAATCTAGATGATGCAAGAGCAAGAACGGAGGACATCTACCAAGAGTTTCACAAGCAATACAAGTACAATATGGAAGTGAATATCACAAGAAGAGACCTTGAGATTACCAAGCAAGAGACAAAAGAATCCTTCTCTACTTTCATTACCAAGTGGAGAGCCAAGGCTGCACAGATGATGAGTAGGCCGAGTGAGGAAGAACAGTTAGCCACGGTTGTAAAGAATTTAATGCCTGTATACCACAAGTATTTGTTTGCACAATATTTTCCCAATTTTGAAGCTTTAATTACTGCTGGAACTCAAATTGAGGATGCTATAAATAATGGTATTATAAAGGCGGATGACCTTCCAAATTTTAGAAAGAATATAGGATTTAATTCCAAGGCTACAAAAATTTCCAACATCTATAAAAATGATTTTTATCAATTGATTGCACCCATTGCACCTGTGCAAATACCACAAGTACCCAGATGTAAGAGGAAATTTCATAAGTTGTACATGCCTATGAGACAAGTGTAAGACAAATTAAAAGTAAAAGGGTTACTCGAACCCTTAGATCCAAGACCAATTCCAAACCCCTTGTCCTCAAGGTTTAATGTGAATAAAAGATGTACTTACCACCAAGGCCTCGGTCATGAAACTGACTGTTGTTCACCCTTCGTCATGCAATTCAGGACCTAATAGATAACAAGGTGATTACATCGCCTACAAGGCCTAGCATCACTAACAATCCCTTACCCAATCACAATTTTGGGAAAGGACCAAGGATTAATTGCTTGATGGCCGAAGAAGAAAATAGGGAAGACCCATCTGACTTGATCTATGACCTACCCGAATGCTTCATGATGACATAGGAAGAATTAATGGATAGGACATCTACTACTACCACAGGATATGACATATGGAATGAAATACCTAAACCTAAGAACTACCCAACGTCCACAAATGGGGGGAGACACTTCAAACCCTAACAGAATAACCAAATATCCACAAATGAGGGGAGACACTTTAAACCCAAAGAGAATAACCAAACATCCACAGATGGGGGGAGACACTTCAAACCCATGTAAATAGCTAAACACCTACAAGTGGTAGGAGACACTTCAAACCCCCATATTTAAAGACCAACAACCCAATGGAAGCTTTGATTCAATACACCCAACCAACACTTGCCGAAGAAGATGAAGTCCTTAAGCAATTACAGAAGACACGAGCCAACATATCCTTATGGGGTTTACTCATGGCCTTATACAGACACCATCAAAATCTAGTAGACCTTCTCAACCAAATCCAAGTCCCTACAACCACAACCTCCTAGGATCTGAATGCTACATCTTAATCCTTGAGTACTCGGTTTAATCCATTTTAAGTTATTCATCATATATTTATAAAATCTAATTTCATAAATATATACTTTAGTCTTACTAAAGTGGTTAGGCCTAACTCTCTGAATAACTGAACTCATTAAACTTATCTCAATGGAATATTTTATATCTCCGTTAAGAGACTATGAATTCCATCTTGAGAATATATGTTCCATCAACACTAAATGTGACTGCCCAACATACTGAGGTTTTGATTGATACTTTAGATCTCACTCCTGATATATCAAAGAAACCTACACTTCATGATCATGTCCATTATTCTCTCAGGATTAAGAGTTCATGTAAATATAAGTCGTGAGATTTATTATTCAGTTGACTGTTGTTAGAAGAACAATAAATTTCACAATGGTCCAGTTCAATATGTCTTAGCTCTTAAAACATATCAACTAGAAGTTTCCACTTCCATGATCAAGACAAATCATCTTAGTTAATATGTTATAGTCTTCGTAGATGAAATGCCCAATTTCATCACCGACTATGATCCAAAATTCTGAGTTTACAAAGAACTTGTGATCTATATCTTCTGTAACTAAATCACATACTATGCATCTCATGGACTATATGATAATGTCCGAATATTCATGTTACCATCATTTTAGATCAGAATAAAGCAACTTTATTAATCACAATATTAAGTCATACATAATTTAATACATAATGTCATACATAATATCATACATGCCATATTACAATAGGATTTAAGGGTACTAATCCTAACAATTTTCCACTTGCCCTAAAGACTATTGTGCATTAATCTAACTCTCATTCCCTCTAAATGTGACTCGAAGGTCCTTTGAGGCAAGGCTTTGGTAAAGGGATCTGCTAGATTATTTGCACTTTCAATCTTTTCTACCACCACATCTCCACAGGCAACAATGTCTCGAATGATATGGTACTTTCTTTCAATGTGCTTTTCTTTCTTATGATTCCTTGGAACTTGCTCAATTCTTATTACACCGAAGTCAGAAAGGAATTTCTTAAGCCATACAACTTCTTTTGTCGCTTCACAAGTAGCAACATACTCAGCTTCCATGGTGGAGTCTGCAATATAAGATTGCTTAACACTCCTCCAACTTATGGCTCCACCTCCCAAGGTGAACACACAACCTGAAGCGGACTTTCTAAAATCTAGATTCGATTGAAAGTCTAAATTTGTATAGCCAATGAGAATCAAATCCTCACAACGGTAAACAAGCATATAATCTCTCGTTCTTCGTAGATACTTGAGAATATGCTTTACAGCTTTCCAATGTTGTGGTCCTGGATTTGATTGATATCGGCTGACCATGCCAACTGAATAATAGATATCTGGTCGAGTACAAAGCATGGTATACATAAGACTTCCTACTGCAGAAGCATAAGGAACTTGTCTCATCATATCTTCTTCCTTTTGAGTCTTAGGCCTTTGGTCATCAGACAAAGGAACTCCATGTTTGAAAGGAAGTAATCCTTTCTTGGAGTTTTGCATGCTAAACCGTTCTAGAACCTTATCTATATACCCAGCCTAAGATAAACCTAACATCTTATTCTTGCGATCTCGCCAAAGCTTGATCCCTAGAATAAAATTAGCCTCACCCAAGTCCTTCATATCAAATTGGCTTGATAACCAAACCTTTACTGATGACATTACCCCTACATCATTTTCAATGAGTATAATATCATCAACATAAAGCACTAGGAACATTACTACTTTGTCTTGATGTCTTTTGTACACACATAGTTTATCAAGATTTTGTTCAAAACCAAATGGCTTGATTGCTTGATCAAATCTGATGTTCCATGACCTAGATACTTGCTTAAGTCCATAAATGGACCTTTTTAACTTGCATACCACATGCTCTTGGTTCTTTGCTATGAAACGTTCTAGTTGCTCCATATAGATTTTCTCTTCAAGATTTCCATTAAGAAATGCAGTCTTGACATCCATTTGCCAAATTCCATACTCATAATGAGCAGCGATAGATAAGAGAATTCTGATAGATTTAAGCATTGCTACTTGTGAAAAGGTTTCTTTATAATCAATACCTTCTTTTTTAGTATACCCTTTTGCCACTAGCCTTGCCTTAAAAGTCTCAACCTTTCCATCTATCCCTCTCTTTCTCTTGTATACCCATTTGCAACCAACAGGTTTAATGCCGTTAGGCACCTTTACAAGATCCCAAACTTGATTGAAATACATGGAATCTAATTCAGATTTCATAGCTCTGATCCAATGATGTGCATCTATATCATTTATTGCTTCTTCATAAGTGTAGGGATCTGGTTCAGCCTCTTCTGGGATAGCTTCATAAGTTTCTCCCAAACCTATGAATCTTATAGGAGGCCGAACAATTCTCCCACTATGACGAGGCACCTGTATACTTGACATCTCATAAGTAGTATCTTGTGGTGTATCCAATATAGCCACATCATCCCTAGTTTCATCCGTTGGTTGTTCATTTACAGATTCATTCATTTCAGCCAAAACAACTCTACTTCTAGGAGTAAAATTATTCGTATAGTCATTTTCCAAGAATTTTGCATTTGTACTAACAAAAACTTTGTTATCTTTACGACTATAGAATAAATAACCCTTAGTTTCTTTTGGATAACCCACAAGCAAACACACTTCCAATTTTGGTTCCAATTTATCAGGCTTCCCTTTTAACACATGTGCTGGACAACCCCAAATGTGGAGATATTTCATACTAGGCTTACACCCACTCCACAATTCCATGGGTGTTTTGGGAACAGATTTTGATGGAACTAAATTCAAAAGATGTACTGCTGTATTTAAGGCATAACCCCAAAAAGAAATCGGTAAAGTTGAGTAACTCATCATGGACCTAACCATTTCTAAAAGAGTCATATTCCTTATTTCTGCTACACCATTTTGTTAGGTAGTTTCAGGTGCAGTCAATTGGGATACAATCCCATTTTGAGTTAAGTAATCCTTGAAATCCCCAAGAAGGTATTCGCCACCATGATCAGATCGAATGGCCTTTATGCGTTTACCCAATTAATTCTCAACTTCAGCCCTAAACTCTTTGAACTTTTCAAAGGCTTCAGACTTCCGTTTCATCAGGTGCGTATAACCATATCTTGAGTAATCATCGGTGAAAGTGACGAAGTACTCATAACCTCCTTTTGCTTGGGTTAACATAGGACCACAAACATCCGTATGAACTAATTCAAGTAATTCTTAGGCTCTTCTACCATTTGCATTAAAAGGTCATTTAGTCATTTTGCCTTCCAAAAAAAATTCACAAATTGGAAATTTATCAAAGTCCAATGGCTCTAAGAGACCATCTTTAATCAGTCTTTGAATTCTGTTTGGATTAATATGACCTAAACGCAAGTGCCAAAGATATGCATGATTAGTAGAAGGAAACTTTCTCTTTAATGATTTTACATGAGAATCATTATCTAATTCAGAATTATATAATTCATGCTTATCAGGAGTCAAAATATAAAGACCATCCACAATATTGCCAGAACAGATAAACACTTTATCCTTATTTATTACAACATTGTCTTTAAGGATAACACAATATCCATGTTTACCCAAATAAGTTGTAGAAATTAAATTCTTACAAACATTTGGTACATATAAACAGTCATCTAATATTAAAACCCTTGACTCAAAACATAAATTATAAACACCAATAGCTACAACCGGAATCCTGCTCCCATCAGCCAAAGTAAGAAACAATTCCCCTTCATTAAGCCTTCTGGTCTCTTGGAACCCCTGTAAAGAATTGCAGATATGATTAGTACAGCCTGAATCCACATACTAGGAATACGTGAGATTTTGTACTAAACATATTTCAAGGAGGAATGAAATTTTCATACCGTTATTGGCAACCTTGAACTTTAAACAATTCCTTTTCCAATGTCCTTTCTCACCACAATGAAAACATTTTCCTTTCAGCTTCTTTCCTTTGTCGGCAACCCCTAAGGCAATTTGTTTACCCTCTTGCTTAGTGAAGTCCTTCTTCTTCTTCTTCTTCTTCTTCTTCTTCTTCTTACCCTTGCCTTTTGACTTAGGTTGAGAAGTAGAAGCTTTACCCACATTGGCTTCAAGACTAACATCAGAAGTACCAAGGATGCCTTCTGCTGCTACCAACTCATTCATTAATTCAGACAATGAATAAATCTTTTTGTTCACGTTATAATTGAGTTTGAATTACTTGAATTATTCCGGTAGTGACTGGAGTATCATATTTATTTGGGATTCTCCATCAATATCAGCACCTAAAACTTCTAATGTATTCAGATTAGAGATCATTGTAAGACAATGTTCCATTACTGAACTACCTTCATCTATTTTGGTATTATAAATTTGCCTCATGGTTTTTTGCCTTGCAGAACGGCCTTGCTCACCAAACATCTCCTTCAGACTTAACATAATGTCCGAAACTAGTTCTACATCCTGCATTTGATGCTGTAGAACATTTGAGCTGGATGCTAGGATGTAGCACTTAGCCATTTCATTAGATTTTATCATATCACTGTTTTCCTCAAGAAGAGCATCTAATGAAGGAAAGTTAGGGCATAATTGAGTAAGCATATATTTGTGCTCTTCAACAGTGAGAACTATGTCCAAGTTTCTTTTCCAGTCAACATAATTGGATCCAGTCAGTTTGTTTTGATTAAGAATGGTAACAAGTGGGCTAAAAGATGCCATGTTCAAATCTGAAATAATAACATGAATATAATAAGTAAACTGGACATTATCAATTTAGCATATAAACATATAATATAGAATCTTAATAAAACCATAATATAATATATGCAATGACAACCTAATCCCGCGATTAATATTCCTCGGAAGCGAGGCCATACCAATCACTATGATTAAGCGAGGATTATCCTCTCTATTAATGCTATCATGGTAACTCTTACCAAACAAAAATAATTTGCCGCTTTTCCTTTAGCCTCTAAGTAATAATGACATAGTTTCGAAGGGAGGTTAACATCATACTTAGTCTAGTGTACACCATTGCCTAGAATCAATGTGAGTCACCAAGTAACTCCACGGAAGCATGGTCATTCTCAATGTAAAAACACACTTCATCTATCTTTAAGAAGTTTAACCTGTAGTACCATGAATTAAACACCCTCCGAAGGGAGCAAGGCATATACGCTGATTAATTACGATGATTTGTCTTGATCATGGAAGTGGTGACTTCTAGTTAATATGTTGATATGTTTTAAGAGTTAAGACATATTGAACTAGACCGCTGTGAGATTTATTATTCTCCTAACGACTGTCAATTGAATAATAAATCTCACGACTTGTATTCACATGAACTCTTAATCCTGAGAAAATAATGGACCTAATTATGAAATGTAGGTTGCTTTGATATATCAGGAGTGAGATCTAAAGTAACGGTCAAAACCTCAGTATGTTGGACAGCCACATTTAGTGTTGATGGAACATATATTCTCAAGATGGAATTCATAGTCTCTTAACAGAGATATAAAATATTCCCTTGAGATAAGTTTAATGGGTACAATTATTCAGAGAGTTAGGCCTAACCACTTTAGTAAGACTAAAGTATATATTTATGAAATTGGATTTTATAAATATATGGTGAATAACTCAAAAGGATTAAACCGGGTACTCAAGGATTAAGATGTAGTAATTCACAAAGTGGCAGTCTATATTCATGACTTTGTATTACTACGAATATTTTATGAAGGGGTTGCATGTATAATAAAGTCTTGGGATATAATTTATTAATGAGGCCTAGAGTGCAATTATATTTATATAGTGGTATTAAATATAATTAATGGTAATTTTGGACTTGTCAAGAGTTGACAGAAAGCTCAAGGCCCATTGGAGCTAGTGTCTTATTTGTTCCCTTTTGGTCCCACTCCAAGCCACACACTAAAGCCCAATTGGGAAGGCCCAAAAGGCTAGCCCAATTAGATAATCAGTTATGTGGAAAGAAACATACAAAATTTTATATAGAATAAAATGGTTTGTTTGTTTAATGAATAATTATAATACGATATAAGGAAGAGAGACACTCTTTCATATATTCTCTCTAGAAAACATAGAACTGATTGAGAGACCGCACATCTTGGGCATCAAATGGAATTGGAGTGAAGATTGAAAGTCTTCCCGAGTACTTCTTCATTCGGTTTTGAATTTCACCGCATCAAGGTACACTCTCTTGTTCTTATATTCTGAAATATACATAATGCATGTTATCAATTGCGAATGAAGTAGATCCGTTTATTTTTCGCTGCGTATGTTTTGTATGTGATGCAAACATGTATATTACCTAACAATTCCATCTTGAGAATATATGCTCCATTAACATTAAATGCGGCTGCCTAACATACTGAGGTTTTGATTGTGACTTATAGATCTCACTCCTGATATATCAAAGCAACATACACTTCATGATCAGTTCCATTATTCTCTCAGGATTTAGAGTTGATGTAAATAGAAGTCGTGAGATTTATTATTCATTTGACAGTTATTAGGAGAATAATAAATCTCACAGCGGTCCAGTTCAATATATCTTAACTCTTAAAACATATCAACATATCAACTAGAAGTCTTCACTTCCATGATCAAGACAAATCATCTTAGTTGATATGCTATAGTCTTTACAGATGAAATGCCCAATTTCATCACCGACTACGAACTAAAATTCTGATTTTACGAAGAATTTGTGATTTATATCTTCTGTGACTTTTCACATAAATCACATATGATGCATGTCATGGAGAAAGATAATGTCACATTAGTTCATTTATAGATAGTCTCATATAAGTAAACAATTTAATTATTATGACATGCCAATAAATTGGATTTTAGGGCATAAACCCCAGAATCAAATTTCAGTGGTTTTTTAAGAAAGTCTTTTCATAAGTGTTTTTCATCAAGATTACACAAGGAATGGAATGGTTTGTATGTGAGTGTTGAACACTCCCTTGTTCTCTTCTTGGAAACTGATTGAGAGACCGCACATCTTGGACATTAAGTGGAATTGGAGTGAAGATTAAAAGTCTTCCTAAGAACTTCTGATCTTTGGTTTTGAATTTCACTACACCAAGGTACGCTTTCTTGTTCTTAAATTCTGAAACTTACATAGTTCATGTTATCTATTGCGAATGAAGTAGATCTGTTAATTTTCTGTTACGTATGTTTTGTATGTGATACGAACATGTATTTTCCCAACAATTGGTATCAGAGCGGTCTTTAATTCGAATTTGAATAAAATGTTTTATGAGTTTTAGAATTAGAGATAATAGTTTCTTGATGTTAGAAAGTTATTTATGTATTTAATTTTCTACATGGTAGCTGAAACTATGTTTTGATAAAAAATTGATTTTGATGTTATGATGTTGTTTAAATCTGAATTCAAGTATATTGATTTGAAGTTTAAGGCTATAACATCAATGGAATTCAGTTTTGATATCAAATTCTGCATATCATGTTCATATGATGGTTGTTTGTTCATGAAAAATCGTTGAAAACTGTTCGCAACTGCTCTAAAAAAACTGAAAACACGAGTTTTTCGCGGGTTAGCTTCCCGTGAAGTTACTCGTGAAAAATGATTCTGAAGACAAAAACTTTTCGCGGGTAAGCTTTACTTGCGAACCAGTCGCAAGACAGTAGCGAAAGTTTCTGTCTGATTTTTTGTGTTTTCAATTTTTTTCTTAAATCGTTTTCGAGGGAAGAGCTTAGTCGCGAGATTCTCACGAAAATACATTTGAAGGGAATTTTGAATATTTTCTAAATGTTTTCAAATGTATAAAGTGTAAAAAAATGTGTGATGAGATTACACATGGTTCTAACTAAAAGACCTAATGAGATCAAAGATATTAGTTAAATAGAACTCTTAGTCCTAAATAGTTTAGGACTTGTCTTTTAAGAAACCTTCTAATGAGATTGGAATTGTTGTATGATTGAAAGTCCTTAATTTATTTTAAATAGAAGTTTTAATGAGATTAAAGCTTAATTTAAAAGGTATATAGTTTCTAATGAGATTAGAATTCTTAATCAAATAAGTTATGGATAGAGTTCTATATAACTAATTTTTTATTCATTAGTGTTTAAGGAATCCTAAATAGTTAGGATTTTTATTTTAGTTAATGATTCTAATAAGATTAGAGTCTTCAATAAGTGCAAGGTTATAAGTTGTGATTGGATCACAATTATTTAAAGAAAAACCCAAATAATGAGTGGGAGTGCTGAAATAACTCTTTTGTTAAGTTTATTTTAATGTGAATAGATACCTTTGTTGGGAAATATACATGTTTGTATCGCATACAAAACATACGCAGCGGAAAATAAACGGATCTACTTCATTCGCAATTGATAACATGCACTATGTAGGTTTCAGAATATAAGAACAAGAAAGTGTACCTTGATGCGGTGAAATTCAAAACCGAATGAAGAAGAACTCGGGAAGACTTTCAATCTTCACTCCAATTCCACTTGATGCCCAAGATGTGTGGTCTTTCAATTAGTTCTATGTTTTCTAGAGAGAATATGAAAGAGTGTCTCTTTTCCTTATACTATATTCTTATTATTCATTAAACATACAAACCATTTTATTCTATATAAAATTATGTATGTTTCTCTCTACATAACTGATTATCTAATTGGGCTAGCCTTTTGGGCCTTCCCAATTGGGCTTTAATGTGTGGCTTGGAGTGGGACCAAAAGGGAACAAATAAGACACTAGCTCCAATGGGCCTTGGGCTTTTCTGTCAACTCTTGACAAGTCCAAAGTTACCATTAATTATATTTAATACCACTATATAAATATAATTGCACTCTAGGCCTCATTAATAAATTATATCCTAAGACTTTATCATACATGCAACCCCTTCATAAAATATTCGTAGTAATACAAAGTCATGAATACAGACTGCCACTTTGTAAATTACTACATCTTAATCCTTGAGTACCCGGTTTAATCCTTTTGAGTTATTCACCATATATTTATAAAATCTAATTTCATAAATATATACTTTAGTCTTACTAAAGTGGTTAGGCCTAACTCTCTAAGTAACTGTACCCATTAAACTTATCTCAAGGGAATATTTTATATCTCCGTTAAGAGACTATGAATTCCATCTTGAGAATATATGTTCCATCAACACTAAATGTGGCTGCCCAACATACTGAAGTTTTAACCGTTACTTTAGATCTCACTCCTGATATATCAAAGCAACCTACATTTCATGATCAGATCCATTATTCTCTCAGGATTAAGAGTTCATGTGAATACAAGTCGTGAGATTTATTATTCAATTGACAGTCGTTAGGAGAATAATAAATCTCACAGCGGTCCAGTTCAATATGTCTTAACTCTTAAAACATATCAACATATTAACTAGAAGTCACCACTTCCATGATCAAGACAAATCTTCGTAGTTAATATGTTATAGTCTTCGCAGATGAAATGCCCAATTTCATCACCGACTACAAACCAAAATTCTGAGTTTACAAAGAATTTGTGATCTATATCTTCTGTGATTAAATCACATAAATCACATACTATGCATCTCATGGACTATTTGATAATGTCCGAATATTCATGTTACCATTATTTTAGATAAGAATAAAACAACTTTATTAAACACAATATTAAGTCATACATCATGTCTTACATAATGTCATACATAATATCATACATAGCATCATACAATAGGATTTAAGGGCACATATCCTAACAACCTTATCTTGACTTTGAGTCTTGCATTCCATGCGGAGGGTATTTATTTCACGGATTACAAGGTTAAACTTATTTGTGATTGCGCGAATGTTCGTTATGCTATTGTGACGTGACTTAGTAACATCACATTGAATTTAAATAATTAAACACTTTTGATGTGTAGGGTTAAAATATTGTGATTGGATCACATTGATTTCATGACAATTCACTTGTTTTAAAATTTCTAGTGGGAGAGAGATACAAGGGTTGGATCTCACGGCCTCCATATTCGGCTCATAGTGGTGTGGGGTAAACATCTCGTCTTGGCCTCGAGTCGTGCATTCCATGCAGAGGATGTTTATTTCATGGACTACAAGATTGAATTTTCTGGTTTATAGTGGTTTGATCAAACACCTTATTTTAGTTTCGAGCTTTGCATTCCATGCGGAGGGTGTTTTTATCATGGTACTACAAAATAAACCTGTTAAAGGGATGAAATGTGGCTACACATGATTCTAGGTAATGGTATACACTAGACTAAGTTTAATGTTAACATCCCTTCGGAGCTATGTCATTATTACTTAGAGGCCAATGGAAAAGCGGCAAATTATTTTTGTTTGGTAAGAGTTACCATGATAGCATTAATATTGAGAATAATTCTCCCCTGATCATAGTGATTGGTATGATTTTGCTTCCGAGGAATATTAATTGCGGGATTAGGTTGTCGTTGCACCTAGTGTAGTATGTTTTTTGGGTTCCATACTATATGGTTATGGATGCAAAATATAATGTCCCTGAAATTATGTTCATAGTCTCAAAATAAAGTTGTCATAAATTTTGTTCTCTAGCTATTATTTTAATTGAATCACATTAATTTAGAAATAATTTTGGACATAGTGCTTAAAGGAGCTGAAGTACATAAATATGTTTTGATTCAGCATTGTCATAATTTCCTATGCATGATGCATTGATGGAGGATAGCTTATGATTTGATCATAGTCTCCATTGAAATGCTAAAATGTTACATTGGCTTCTATCTCAATTGTACTACAGCATGAGATGCAAGAGTTAGTACTAGACTTAGACTTTATATTAAGTCTAAATGAGATGTTTGGTTGAATCATATTGAGTGCTAAGAAAAACTTAAAGAGTTCCAATTCTATATCATTGCATGAAAATATTTTAATTTTAAAATGAATTGGAATTCTTGGATGTTGAGATTAAATGTTAATCTCATTTGGATATGATCCACAAGTCCTTGTTAGAATCATTTGATCAATTCAGATTGTTTTCAAAATAAATTAATTTTATGTTATCTGCATTGATGAGTGAGTTCTACGCAACGGAAGACATCCTAAAAGCTAAAGCTAGGATCAATATTATTTAATTCAAATTCTTAGCCCGAACCGAAAGGTAAGGGTGATAAGAAGATAAATCATAATACCAAACAGTTGGACAAGCAAGTTGTCTTAGTAGTTGACAAAAGGAAATTAGATTCAAAAGCATGACCAAAAGGAAAGTGTTTCTATTTTGGTAAAGCTAAGCGTTGTCCATGATTATTTTCTAGATGGAAATTTACATGTTTTACTTTTTAAAGAGAAAGTTTACATCCTTTGTTATTGTATGTATTTGGCACTTATGCCTAGATCTTATTAATCTAAATGATATTCAAGATTGGTGAAAGATGAGCTTTTAGAACCATTATTTTGTGAAATTCCCACTCTATGAGTTCTATTTAGAGGATGATAAGATCTAGGGTTCCTTTATTATAAAGGAATATAGTTATAATGACTTCTTTAAGTCAGTGCATACATGAAGGAGGAATAAGACTCTTTTAGAAATAGTAAAGTACATGATAAGTGTTTCCATTTACTTATTTCTTTTGGAGATATACTCTAGTAATTACTATACATTTTCTAAAGTTGATTTCAAAAGTTTGTTCCTAAGACATTTGTCAAATTGTGGTTTAAGTGAAAACCTAGTATGTGATACTTCCACTTTTAGAGATGTCCAGCACTTATGCTAGAAAGGAAGTCTAACAAATTGAAATCAAAAGGTAGAAAAATGTGTGTTTATGATGGGTATCCAAAAGGAGTTGCAAAAGATTGTTTTGGTAGTCATAAAGAAAACAAGATGTTTGTATATTAAAAATACAAAGTTCTTGATGATGACTATGTGAATAATCTTAAAGCAAAACGTATAATTTTTCTAGAAGAAAGATGTCATAATTTTTTGAAAGACAACTGTAAAATACATTTAGAAATGAGATGGCTGCATTAGATACACCACAAGGCATTATTCTAGATGTATAGCTAATACATCGGTACAATATCGTAGTGGGAGGATTATTAATTACCAAGTAAGTTCATACTTTTGGGATAAATTTTTGAAGTTATTCCACAAGGATATGAATTTGATCCTCGGTTCTACGTAAAGGCAATAGATGATATGAATATGGATTATTGGATCAAGGTTATGTGAATAGAATTGGATTCCGTTTTAAGTATAGAACTTGTAGAGGCGCCTAATGGCATTAGGCCTATTGTTTTCAAATAGGTCTACAAGTAAATGAGATTGATAGATTTGAAGGTGCAAACCTTCAAAGTCAAGACTAATGGCGAAAAGATTTATTCAGAAAGAAATGGTTTGACTATGAAAAGATTTTTTCACCAATAGTCAAGTTTGACTCTATCTAGACTCTCTTATCCATTATATTTCATTTGGATGAAATATGGCAATGGATATCAAGAAAGCTTTTTTTAGTAGCAATCTTGAGGAAGACATCTATATGATGAAACTAGACTTGTACATAGCAAAGAAACAGTAATGTTTAGTATGCAAGTTTCTTAAATTCCATTTATGGACTAAAGCAAGCATCTGAATCATAAAATATCATCATTGATCAAACAATCAATTTGTTTAATTTTGATCAAGTATTAAAAGGCCTTATGTGTGTGAAAGATATATAGAATAATAAATTTCTTAATGTATGTCGATGACATTCTAATCATTTAGAATGATGTAAAAATATTGTCATTAATAGAGTTTTTGTTGTCTAATCCAGTTTGATATAAAGTACTTGGGAAAGACTAGTCATATCCTAAAAATTTAAACTTTGTTACAATTCAAAAATTAGGATATTGAGTTTATCTCAAAATGCTTAAATAGATTAGATTCTAGCCAAGTATAACATGTAATACTTCAAGAAAAGATTCTTTCCTTTTAAGTTTGAAGTTCCTTTATATAGGACTAAGTCCTAAGACATATAAAAGGAAGGGCATATTAAGATGGTTCCTAATATCATATCAATAGGAAGTCTTTATGCTATGCTATATACTAGGCTAAATATTTATTTTGCGGTGGCCATGGTAAGCAAATATCAATTGAATTAAAGATCACTTAATTTAATGGGAGTAAAGCATATACTCAAATATCTTAGGAGAATGAGGGATTATATGCTTGTCCAAAAAAGTGAGGTTTTTATGGTTACTGGATGTACAAATACTGACTTGTAGTTTGATTGTGATTCATGAAGTTGGACTTCAAGATATGTATTCATCCTAGTGGTGAAGATACACGTTAAGCGTAAGTATTATCTCACTAGAGAGATATGAATACTTGAGTAGTAGTAGAAAAGATAATTTATGTAATAAATCTGGCTGAAACTTGTTTCCAAACTTTGCCTTAGAGTGATTATGAATTACTCCAAAGGGAGATAAGTGTCGGATATATAGTAAATTGTCTTTGAGGGCAAGTGGGAGATTGTTAGGGTTTATGCCTTAAAATCCAATTTATTGGCATGTCATAAATAATTAAATTGTTTAATTATATGAGACTATTTATATATGAACTAATGGGACATTATCATAGTCCATGAGATGCATAGTATGCGATTTATGTGAAAAGTCACAGAAAATATAAATTGCAAGTTCTTTGTAAACTCAGAATTTAGTTCGTAGTCAGTGATGAAATTGGACGTTTCATCTGCAAAGGCTATAACATATCAACTAAGATGATTTATCTTGATTATGGAAATGGAAGATTTCTAGTTGGTATGTTGATATGTTTTAAGAGTTAAGACATGTTGAACTGGACCGCTGTGAGATTTATTATTCTCCTAACGACTGTCAATTGAATAATAAATCTCACGACTTCTATTTACATCAACTCTAAATCCTGAGAGAATAATGGACCTGATCACGAGATGTAGGTTGCTTTGATATATCAGGAGTGAGATCTATAAGTTACGGTCAAAACCTCAGTATGTTGGGCAGCCGCATTTAGTGTTGATGGAACATATATTCTCAAGATGGAATTCATAATCTCTTAACAGAGATATAAAATATTCCCTTGAGATAAGTTTAATGGGATTGGTTATTTAGAGAGTTGGGCCCAACCACTTTAGTAAGGAGTTACTAAAGTATATATTTATGGAATTGGATTTCATAAATATATAATGAATAACATTAAGGATTAAACCGGGTACTCAAGGATTAAGATGTAGTAATCTTCAAAGTGGCAGTCTACATTCTTGACTTTGAATTACTACGAATATTTTAATATAATAAAGTCTTGGGATATAATTTATTAATAAGTCCTAGAGTGCAATTATATTCGTATATTGGTATTGAATATAATTAATGGTAACTTTGGACTTGTCAAGAGTTGACAGAAAAGCTCAAGGCCCATTGGAGCTAGAGTCTTATTTGTTCCCTTTTGGTCCCACTCGAAGCCACACACTAGAGCCCAATTGGAATGACCCAAAAGGCTAGCCCAATTAGATAATCAGTTGTATATAAGGAGAGAAACATATAGAATTTCACAAGTAATTTTCAAAAGTCTTTTCATGACTCTTTTTTATAAGTGTTTTTTATCAAGATTACACAAGGAATGAAATGGTTTGTATGTGAGTGTTGGACACTCCCTTGTTCTCTCCTTGAAAACTGATTGAGAGACCACACATCTTGGCCATTAAGTGGAATTGGAGTGAAGATTAAAAGTCTTCCCAAGAACTCCTGATCTTTGGTTTTGAATTTCACCGCACCAAGGTACGCTTTCTTGTTCTTAAATTCTGAAATTCACATAGTTCATGTTATCTATTGCGAATGAAGTAGATCCGTTAATTTTCCACTGCGTATGTTTTGTATGTGATACGAACATGTATTTTCCCAACACTTGATATGCCCCATGTTTTACTTTTCTGCACTTTTATGATTCTTATGTTTTTTTTTTTTTTTTTTTTGAATATAATAAAGGATTGGAATGTTCCAAATCCCCTATGAAAACAATCTCATCATCTTTTAATTTGAGCAATAAGAGAATAACCTTTTTATTATCTTTGCTTATTGTCATTTATTCCTCTTTTTTTTTTTTCTTTTGCTTTTCTTTTACCTTTGCCATGTAATTTTTGCCCATGACATTCTTTCAGGAATTTTCGTCATGCCCGTGGTCTTTTCCCCTAAATTTTGCCTAGACTGCCCTTTCAAGTTTTCAATCTATTGTGGTTCTTTTGCCTTAATTTTTGCCTTGGCCACCCTTTCAAGTTTTCAACCTAGCAAGCTTTTTCCTTTCTCTTTGTTTAGATGCTGTATTTCTAAAGTCTATCCATGTTGATTAGGCGAAGCATCTCTTCCCCATTCAAATCTGTGATTCTTGTAGCACCTCTAAACATGATCTTCTTAATGACAAAATGCCCAGACCACCTTGGCTTCATTTTCCCTCTCAGGTCAAAAGTCTCATCTTTAAGTACCTTTAGGACCAAGTCCCCTTCTTTAAGGTTTCTCGGTTTCACTTTCTTGTTAAATGCTCTAGCAACCCTTTTTTAGTACCCTTGTACATGATATTGTGCCCTAGCCTTTTGCTCATCTATCAAAGCCAATTGTTCATTTCTTGCCTTAGTCCAATCCACTTTTAGGATTTTGGTTTCAACAAATATGCTCAAAGATTGTATCTCCTCCTCAATAGGGAGCATCGCTTCACTACCATAAACCAAAGAGCAAGGTGTCGTCCCAATTGACGTACGGATAGAAGTTCTATAACCCTATAAGGAAAATGGAAGCTTCTTGGCCCAATCTTTGTATGTCACGACCATCTTCGCTAGGATGTTCTTCACATTCTTATCAGCTGTTTCTACGGCCCTATTAGCTTGTGGTAGATACGGTGAAGACTTATGATACTCAATGTTGTACAACTCCATGATCCTTTGAACCTCGCCCTCAAAGTGAGAACCGATATCAGGAAATGATCTTTTGGGGCACCCCAAACCGGTATATGATGTTGTTTTCTAAGAATCGAGCCACATGCTTAGCCTTTAATACAGAGTAGAAGGTTGTCTCCACCCATTCGGTGAAATAGTCAATTGCTACCAAAATGTATTCACACCCATTTGAAGCCTTAGGAGCTATCCTTCCGAACACATCTATGTCCCAAACCGAGAATGGCCATGGAGAAGTCATGCTATACAACTAACTAGGCGATACATGGTTCAAGTTGGCGAGTGTTTGACAATTATGGCAACTCTTCACATAGTCCACACAATCGTCTCTATTGTATTCCAGAAGCACCTTATCCTTAGCATTTACTTCGCTAACATTCTTCCATTCATATGAGAGCCATAAATCCCTTGATGAACTTCTTCCATTACTCTCTCGACTTCTTACTTCTTCAAGCAACGAAGGTGTATTCCATCATAGGATCTTATATAGAGTTGTCCTCCACATATGATATATTGTGTTGCCATCATCCTAATGGAATGACGTTTTCTCTTGTCAGCACTTTCCGGATATGCCCCTAGTTCCAAGAACTTCACGATGTCATAGTACCACGGAACTTCCTCTTCCTCTATGGTCATTACTGAAACTTCGGTCTTCCTTTTGTTCATTTCCTCATAACTTTGCTCAATCTCCAAAGGTCGTGGCCACACTCCCTCGAGTATTTCAACCATGGAGGCTAAGGTAGCTAAGGCATCCGCAAATTGATTTTGAGCTCAAAGGATGATTGTGTATTCAATTCTGTCAAAGGTCTTGGTCAAGTCCTCCAAGTATTGTTGATAAGGCTTCAAATACTCTTCCTTCACCTTCCACAACTTCTGTGCTTGGGTTATAACCAAAGTTGAATCTCCAAAGAATTTGGCCTTCTTTACCCCAAATTCTCGAAGAGCTTCCATTTCGGCAATACAAGCCTCATATTTAGCCATGTTATTAGTTGCTTCAAAGTTCAACTTGATTACCAAAGTTAAGTGAGATTCCTCGAGAGTGATCTAGAGTATTCCTATCCAATCCCAATATTTGTTTACAACTCTGTCAAAGTACATCTTCCATGTCCCTAACTCAACATCCAAAATGTCCTCATCTAGAAAGTCTTCTTTACCATCTTCCCCCTCTATTGGATTCTTGGCCCAAAACTCTGACTCGACGTTCCTTTTGATAGTTTTTCTAGCCACATACTTCAAATCGAATTCTGCCAACAAGATCAACCATCTTGACATTCTTCCACTCAAAGCAGGTTTCTTAAAGAGATACTTCAATGGGTCCATTCTTGCTACCACCTATATTTGAAAAGGTAAGACAATATGTCTCAATTTCTATAGGGCCCAAACAAGTGCAAAGCATGACCTCTTGCTCAAATAGTATATGACCCTCTCATTCTTGTCATCATCTTCTTGTGCAAGCATACTTCCAATCGCATCCCCTATGATGGAAAGATATAGGAGTAAGGGTCTTCCATGTTGTAAAGGCACTAGGATAGGTTGGTGGAGGAGTTATTCCATGATAAGTTCAAAGGCTTTTTGGCACTCAACGTTCCATGTATGTGGTTCATTTTTCCTTAGGAGTTTGAAGATGCACTCACAAGTAGAGGTAAGCTTGGCTCTCATAGGCTTTCATTAGAATGCACTTAGACATTTTCAACCATTTTTCTCAAACATGGGCTTACAATGTATTCATCACCTATGGCTTTTCATATTCATTCATCATTTCATCATTTTTTTTCTTAAAATGGCCCTCTAGCTAGAATACATTGTAGCTTTCCTTTCAAAGTCTATGAAATTCTCATCATTTTGGGCCCAGGCATGCAACAAAGAGGCCCAAGATTAGGGAGTTTCATTTTTGGCTTTGAAGGATGTTGGATGCTAAATCCATAGCATATTTGTTACCTTAGGCTGAAAGTCCTCTTTTTAGAAAGGGCTTTTTTTACTTGGGCCTATGATAGCAATTAGGCTATGGTCTTAGGAACCTTTCAAGTTAAGATATGCCTTTGGATTTAGGGACAAGCCTCTTCTATGTGAGAATTCTTTTCTTTTATCCCATAACATCTTAGGGTATATCATAACTTTTGGGCCATCCCTTCCATTTTTAATATCTTTTATTTGTCCTTTAGAATTAGGTGAACACATGGTATGTGGTTGAAAAAACAAGAGATATATGAAGTGTATTCTTTATGATAGGGTCTAGTATCTCTCTAGTGTGGGTAGGCTCCCTAAGACTAAAGGGATAGATAAGTAGGTCACTCACAACTAAGTGGGCTATGATTCCAACCGAGGGCCTAAATGGATGCCATAGTGGATTTGTAGCAAACCTTTAACATACTCAAAGCTCATTATATGCAATGACACCGATTGTGAGTTGGTGGGATGAACTTCGAAGGATTTGGGCTCGAATGGAGCCTTCCATCTTTCCACTCATCACCAACCAAGGTTAAGAGACAAAAGAGAACAGGTGATGTGTGAGCAAAACAAGTATCAAAATAATTTTTATTAAGGTTAAGACATAGAACATATAGGAATTCAACTCACAATCCCCAGTGGAGTTGCCACTATGGACACAAGGGGGGGAGTTGCCACCTAGTTTTTGCAATGACCTAGGAACCATATATATAGCATTCTCTCAAGGAAGGACCTTTGATCTTACTACCAAAGTATGGGTTCGGAGTCTAGGTACGCTCTTAGGAAGGTGTTAGGCACCCAAGGTCGCCCAAACCTAAGGTTGGCCTCCCATCATCGTGTCTTATGTCTTAAACCTATTAAAAACTAATTCCATACTCGTATTCTAATCTCTCTCTCTCTCTCACACACACACTAATCATGCATCTAACATACAACATGGCATCTTTATCCCTAATTAAAAATACTTATCTATCCTAAAGCAAAAGAGAGTCAAACCACACATAACCCTAACATTCGTTTAACATGGAAACAGTCCCAAACATGGCAGCAAGCACATCATCAAGCAAGCAACACATATTATGAACAAGGCATTAACTTCATACACATATATGACTTACCTTACTTACCTTGCAATATCTCAGCACCTATGGCATCATGAATGAGCATGTGAATGCATGCTCATGGCATTCAAAATAGGAAGCAAACATAAAACCATAATCTAAGCATGTTTAAAGACAAACAAGCATATAAGACAAACGTACAAATACATATAAACATATGAAAAGACTTTAAAAAGAGACACAGCATGTGAAACGGACAATCCAAGCAACAAGGAATCTGGATTAGGGTTTTTGGGTAAGTGCCTGCGTGCGCAACTAGTGGCTTGCGTACAAAGGTTAGAACCTGCGTACGCATGCTCATGCATGCTTGCGTGGGACTTGTTCAAAACCCTAACCTAGAAATGAACTAAGTAGAAAAGCAGAGCATGAACTAAAACCCTAATTCTAACTAAGAAACATGCATTTTAAAAGTATAGAAACTTAAACCTAACCTAGAAAAATATATTAAAGCATATTCTAACAAACAAACAAAGCAAATAGGAAGATTTAAAGACTGGAAGTAAAAGAAAGGAAAAAGAGAAGTTTAAAAGAATATCTCACACAAAAAACTTTCCATGCTTGATTTTGACTGTTCCCCTCAATCAAGTCTATTCACAAACAAAAAAGAAAGTGATTAGCAATGTTAAACTAAAAGGATTGGGGCCAGAAAAGGTCCCAATCAAATAAAAATGACTTGAGGGTGTTTTGTGAAAAACTCCCTTTTGATTCAATATTTTCTAGTGAATTTTAGGTTTTTCCCATGAGATTTCTATGTGTTTTGAAAATGTACTATGTAAGGCTTTTTATAGTGGAAAAAATGGGGTTTGAAACGACTCCGAGACGATGTGGGATTCATTCCAAACCTTAGCCATTATCACAGAAAACTTGCATTTTCCATATTTATGAAACCCTAGCTATGTATGCAGAAATGTGCCTGCGTATGCATGCTTTGGCCCACGTACACAGGCCGTTGCCCACGTACGTGGGCCAATGGCCACTTTGGGCAATTATTTCCAAAAAAAAAAAAAATGTGGATTTGAAAAGTGATACTTTCCATTTAAGCATTCCTCAAGTCAATTTGATATCTGATTGAGCTCTAAATTGGCCTTGGGCCTTCGAGTTCGAGTATCATTGGAGATTAGGGGCCCGAGTCGTAAAGGGTACAAAATGCAGCGTCTACAACTATGTCAAATTTAATTTCCGCTGCACTCTAATTTAGATTGATGATTTGTTTGTACTCTAATTTGATTTGAATATAATTTAAATAATATTTAATCAGTTTGGGTAATTGAATTAATTAACTGTGGTCAACTTATTAACCTAACACTTGCATAAATTTATTCCTCTATCTTACAAAATTGAGGAAAAAGGAAAACCATTCTAAGTTAGTATTTTTTTTTTCTTATTATTTTTCTTTTAGAAATGCAAGGTAAATATTTACTCTTGACTCTTTATTCATTTTTTTTTTTCTTTTTTAATTTCATTGTTATCTTTCAAGTAGTTGAGGAAGTGTCATAACAAACAATTATCAATATTGTAGAATTTTCGCATATTTTTCAATTTGACAAATAGCTGATATACATACCTAATAATAATGATCGTTGATTCCAAAGTTGACTTCTGGTGTGAGTTTCAGAAGAATTCAATTGGCCATTGGCAGAGCTGTCATATATATACTGGCAAGGTACGCAACTCACAACTAAAAAAGGCGCAACTGATACCGAATTGCTTTAAACCAAATCAAGTAGTAATGCTTATTTATGACAAACTCATCAAATTCTTTCCACAGTAGCCTGTAGCCACAGGTTACGTTCATTTTTAATTAATGGTTCCTGCATCCTACAGTTACACGTGGTAATCAACTGCATGTTGGATTTCCTAGAGCGTTGAGAGAAAAAGAAACTATTTATTCTTATTTTAATACAGCTTAATTACTCATAAATGCCTTCAAATACACAAATGGTCAAAATTGAGATGTACAATTCCAAATCAAAATATGGACGCTAGACGCACATAAGACTTTAATGTATGCAAATTTTTTCGGGCATACAACCTATATAGGAAGTACTTGGTTGTTAGGACTTCTAAAAAATCGATCAGTAGTAAATGATAATAAACAAACCTTATTGATAACAGGTGATGACCAAGTTTCGTCAAAAAAAAGAAAAAAGAAAAAAAAATCTAGGTTTTTAAAGCGAATAACAAAAGATAAAATAACATTTTCCATCCTAATTTTTTATCAGAATTACAACATCCCTTCCAAACTTTTAAATTTTTTAAATGCATGATTAATCCCCTGAAATTAGTGAATTTTGCTACAATGTATCCTGGAGAAAATGGGTTTTTTCCCCTATTTAGCAAAAAAAAAAAAAAAAGCGCAATATGTCCCTGTTTCCAAACTAATTAGGCTCATGTTCACATTTTAGTACTCGATGACCCAATAGTTGAGTTACATACGAAACTTGATTATACTGAAGTCGAGTTTCCTTGAAGTTGTTTCCACGCTAAATCACCATCGTGGATTTTCTGCAATAATTTTAATTATACCAGAACTCGGTCCTAATAAAATCAAGTTCCTGAGGGCATTAAAATCACCAGTTTGCACATGAATTGTTTTTGTCATGTATGTAACCCGATTAAAGGAACATCGAGTTTACTAACCCATACTCGACATTGGTATCATCGAGTTATATTGCTATACACACCTCCCCTCACAAATGCACAAAATTTCCTCACTTTCTTCACAGCTTCTCCTCACAGAACCACAGTTATACATCCCTATGCTCGGTGTTATCTCTCTATCATCTCAGGTAAGAAACTCATTTTCTCCTTTGATGTTCATAGAGAATTTTATGGTGTAGGTAAAGAGTAGTTTTAGATATTACAAAAGTTTATCATCCTTAATGTATTTTTATGTTAGAGCAGAATTTTCATTTGATAGGCTGTATTGCTTGCGCTTTGGTATTTTCTTAAATGAGTGTTTTGTGAGTACATTGGGGTTATATTATTTTTTTGGTGTTGTAAATTTTATTTACAAAAAATGGCAATCTTTAAATTTGCTAGAAGTAATGTACAATAAATCTAATTTGGGTGATGTGTTATGTAAGTATATTGGGTTATATTGGTTCTTTGGTGGTGTAAATTTTAATGAAAAAAATGAAAATCTTTAGATTTGCTAGAAGTAATGAACAATAAATATTTAGATTTGCAAAAGTTGAATGTACATAATCATCATTTGTCAGACATTAACGATAACATTCTGTATTACACACAACGCGTAGACATTAACAACAACGTCTAATGTTTGTAGGTAGAAACTTTTGGAAATCATCATTACTTGAATTTGAGAAGTCTGAAATATCTTTTTCATCATCTAACGAAGTAATTTTATTAATAGACTTTATGGCTAGCTCTTGCGCCTTCCCTTGCAGATGATTCCTAGCTTTTTGGATTGCATGAAAATGGTAGAGTTGCTTTTGCATTTGATTGTTCTCTTGTTCAAGACGAGCAAATATGTTGGCAGGTTCTTCTCTAGGTAACTCGGCAGAGTGTGCCTTAGGAACTCGTAACCCGTGCCATCGACAATACACCTCCAACTCACACCTCTTCTAGTATATGGTTGACAATGGTGGTTTTGCTACGGTGAACTTTATGGTGGTGGTATCTGTACTTAGTTTTGTAAGTTTGCCGACCATGATGTGTCCAATGCTTCCAAGACTCTCGTACGTGTATATTGGAATATTAACGAAATCTCTCTTCTTTCCAACCCATTTCCCTCCATAGTGGTCTGTGTATGTCTCTAGTTGTTGGTCTGTTGGAACTAGTGATGATCCATTTGTTGAAGTAGATCCAAACTTGTTTTGCACTGTACGATTTGATGTTAAGGCATTGTAACTCATAGCTTAGTCAATCTAAGAAGTTAGTGGGGTAGAAATAAGATCATTATTGTGGAGCATTTATAATTTCATTTCATAATCCAAGCATTATAGTATCGGTTATCAGGGCTTGTCATGTCAATATAGGCTGGAAATACAATGTATGAATAGGATTATCCATGTGCCCAATGTTACAGTGATATTCCAACATGTGAGCAGTAGTTGCAGTGTACCTGAACAAAGAATCATCTTTAATTGACACAGTGCTATGCATCATGCACCAGGGTACGATTATTCATATATTTACGTTATGGTCAAATTTGAGTGTTAGCATTTAATTTTTAGCATGTAATAGTACATACATATATGAATGTCTTTGTTGCATACCATCTTATGCAGTTATACATTATTTACCAACAGGTGATGCACACTGTTAACTCAATCATTTGATGTTATTGTATTCAACGTCAATGTCTGGTTCTGGCAACCCTTTCATCTATAGGCCTTGTGATGTGTTCACTATGATGGGTCGTTGTTGGGTATTGGAAGATGAGATCAGTAATCCAATCGAATTGAATCTGCGAAATAGTGAAAGGGTTCACAATACCATGAGACAGGATTGGGCTTGGTTACTCCATGAACAGGAAATGTTTTATGATGAGTTAGTTGGTTATAAGTTGCTAGTGCCTCGGCAACTCGCATTGCAGATGCCAAGAGACAGGATCGACAAACTTCGTAGAGCATTGAACCGCATAAGAGAAGAAAATAATCGAATGAAGATACGTCTTACTCGATATCTGACCCAAGTTGACATTTGAGAGTTAGTAGAGTGTATGTTGTATGAGCAAGCACGATACAAGCAATCACTTCTTGCAATAGACATTTATTAGTCGGACGTGGAGATGTCAGATGAAGAGTAATCATGTAGTGGTCTAATTGGACTTTGTTGGAGAACTATTTTCCTTAACTATGTTTTAGATGTATGTGTGTCACTATTGTTGTGTTTGTACTATGTAGGGAACAATGTCTACTTTCAAGGGACAACGTAAACCTTATTGTTGATTGTGAGAAGCATGCACGTTATTTTTAATCTTGAATATTCCCATATAACACATAAAACTTAAATATTCCCATACAGGATGTTTTTCAATATGCATGTACGACATATCGAACCAATTTATTATATGCATAACATATAAAACTTAAATATTCTTACACATGATGCCAACAATATGCATATATCGAACACTAACGGTACTAATATTATTAACTTAATCCTAGACACAATACACACACCATATAGAACCCATGCAGGCGATGTCATACATATGTATTCATTCTGACAGGTAGTTCTCGTAGTTGAGGACATTATTACATTTCGCTAGAGTGAGTTGCATGTTGGTTGCAGCGGCCAGCTCTTCCGCAAGTTGTAGCATGTGATACTTGCACCTATGGAGTAGCATAAGATTGTCCTCCTTTCGGATTTTAGCCACTGCACGCCTATATTGGTCCATGTTTTGCCGTGGCAGTGTGAGCGAGATACGGTCGACAAGAGGCACTCTGAGTCGCTTGAGAACTGTAAATTCAATGGGCTTCAACAAATCACGAAATTTGTAATTAAAGGGTACAAATCGAATGAACAACATGCATACACAAAAACCCATGAACTATTTCAAACCACAACACCCAAAATACAAAAATCCTCAAAGTTACAATATTTTGAAATTTCAACATATAGTGGGAGATTAATGCAGGATTTTATGTTAATTTCAATGAGAAGCAAGGGCAAAAGAGTCTTGCTACATTCAAATGTTCAAATTTTTTACTCGGGAAAGTTGTTTTTGAGCCTGAGGAATCGAGAGCAATCATAGAAAGTGCTGCTTTTGTGCTTCCTTAGGAGCAACAATGCAACACCAGCAGAACGCAAAACAGTCTGCCAAAACCCTAAATAACATTATGCATAACTCTATACTACTATCATTGAGTTTTATATTATTGACTTTTATATTATCGAGTTCTTTAAGAACTGGACCGATCCAGTACCCATCAAACACCAATTGAGTTACACAGTGGGGTTTGGGCTCATTTCTTAATTTTTTTGATCACTCTGACCCTAGTTTTGACTGATCGAAATGAATGGAAAATTGCTTATGAAAATTGACTCCTACAATATCAAGTTGCAATATTAAGGCTTGATAGTGGTAAGGCCGAGAATTGTTGGCTCGACTGATCCAGAGGCTATCTAATTGGGACTGACTAAGCTAGAGAGGGCTACACATAACTTGATTTCCATGGTATCGAGTTATGTACATGAATAATTCCAATTTAACGATCGAGTTATGTGGAAATTCCCTACTCCTGCTCCACTTACTTCTCTATTGTTCAAGAGTTAGAGGAATTGGTGATGTAAATAAGGAATCTAAGCTTCCAAAAATCTAAAGGGTGAAATCTATACAGCATTATAGATGTATCAATTCAACCCAAGGGACATTAAATTGAACTACTCTTACATTGTGCTCCTCTCTATTCTTACTTAATAGCCATTTTGCTTAACCCCTTCTTTACCATCTTCTTGCCTAGTTTGTATTTGCGTATCATATTTTCAATTATGATGAGCTAAATTGATGGCTAGGGAAATTTATATTTCCAGCCATGGGCTACTTTAAAGGCCCATTTCAACGTAAACCATCTGTCTGATTAAAGAAAACAATGCAATAATATTTGCACTTCTTGCCCTGCAAGTGCAACTCATAAAACTAATGTTAACTTAGCTTTTTGAGAATTTTCATGAAACTCATCTGCATTGAAATAATTATTGATGAGATTGCCCCTGATATACATATTTTTTGCCACCAAGTTCTAGAAAATAGAAATCATTTATAGTAAACATAAGTAGTGATTGTAATAACTAGAAATTTCATGTAACTGAAACATTCTCGACCAATTTAGTATCAACCTTGAAAGTACATAACATTAATGCCATTAACAAAGTGCACAACCATATAAGTGACACTGACTTCCAATTCATATTCATATAACACAATCTTGTCATCATATGCCCGTGGAATTGATGTGGTTTAGGTGTTGCCTTAGGATCTCTATATCCTCCTGGTTGCGCAACGTATGTCCATTATCGGTCACCTATCCACCTTGGCTGACATCCATAATTATGGTTCAAATATGTTAGGTTTCATGGATCTATATAAATTATTAACAAGCAACATAACCACAACAGTGCTTAGATTCATGACTTACGACGAAGGATGTGACAAAACTATTGAACAAGTCATGATTCTCTAGTGAACATCACATTTAAATAACAATTTTGAATCATTTGCCTATCCAAGCATGAACACCAACGTTTTTTTCATCTTCAAACCAAAAAATCATGTCATTTTATTCCTAAAGCACTTACTTTTTGGATTGCATAATACTTACTATGGCAACATAGGTTTATTAACAATTTATTAATAGTGAGTTGCAAGCATTACTCTCAAACTCACTTGGTGAAGGTTAAATTCATTGCTTAGTCAACGGATAGTAACATTTTTTTGGCCATGTTAGAAAGCACTTGTATACAGTCACATAACCATTTATATGACAAAAGTTGTTAAGAAATGTAAGCTTTACCTACGATGCAGCTCCACCGCTTGTTGATTCCCCATTTTGAGTAAGACATGTTCTACGGTTGTACCCCTCTTGGCGACATAACCCACATCTTGACTTCAATCCATTCTCAATCCATAGGGAGGTCGGCAACTCCCTATCATTCCTATCCATCTCAATGCGGATTCGTGCAAATACAGGTCGACCTTTGTTTCGAATCAATCTCGGGTTGGGCATTACTAGTCTAGTTCCTTCTGGATCCAGCCATGTTAATCTGTCTTTCAATGGTTGGAATACCGGTTCGTAGCTGTGGTACCATTCGGACACGCTATAACGAGGATCAATAAACTGATGCGCATCGTGCTTATACTTAGCACAAATTGCTATTACGTGTGAACACGAGATCTTATATGCTTCCCATTTCCTGCATGTGCATGTCATACCCCGAAGATGAACCCTATGTGTGTGTTGTCCACCCATACTCATAGGATTACATGGTGTGTCAACTTGATACAAACGTGCTTGTGTGCACATCCGTGTCACCATATGTTCAGTTGCCTTCGCTTCATTTTTTTGGAACTTGTTTGTGGCATATTTGCACCATTCTTGACCTGCTTCCAATTGATCTAAAGTGAGATTATAGCGAGCATCAAAGTACGAGTTCACTTTGAAAAAGGTGAATCTCACCATTGCAATTATTGGCAAGCTACGTGCACCTTTCAGTACTCCATTGAAGCACTCTGATAGGTTGGTTATCATTGCTTCGTATCGACACCCTTGGTTGTGTGCAAGTGTCCACTTTTCTTTGTCTTCAGCTTTAAGGTAGGTGTATGCAGCCGGGTTGACATTGCGAATTAATTCCAGTGTGGTTTCAAACTTTCTGAATTGATTTGCACTTGTTGCCCTATATACCAAGTTCTTTAACTCTGGAATTTTCCATTTTTTGTTAACATTGCTGGCTACATGGCAGAGGTGGTATTGGTGATGGACCTTAAGAGCTGCAACCAAGTCATACTTCTGTCATCAGAGTAGGCTTTTATCCCAGAATGCCGGTCAAAGATGATGCTAAGATTGTTTTGGTCCGTAACAAATCACGTCAAGCATGCCAAGAACCATCCCCAGGTCTCCTTGCTCTCACTCTCAACAATGGCAAACGTGAGCAGATAAACCTCATTGTTAGCATCTGTTGCCATTGCTATCAACAACTTTCCTTTGTACTTGCCATGATCCAAAGATTTTAGCTTTTTCATTTTACCTTTACATTAAAACTCAATTTCAACATAGCTATCGCTTTTGTCTAACAGCTGCCTAAGATGTTTTCAAGAAAATTATTGGAAATTAGGAATTTCAAGCAAACCCAAATCAATGCAAATTAGGCAAAATCTAATAGAGAAAAATTAAGAACTCTTTAGCCTTAAGAAGCCAAACTCAAATCAAAGTACATGCATAACCTAAACTTAAGTCAGATTAAATGCACAACCCAAACTTAACTCAGATTAAATGCAAAGGCAAAAAAAAAAAAAAAAAATTGAACTCAGAATTTAGAAACTACCTTAATACGTTTCTAATCCTTTTACTCTGATTTCTAAGCTTAATGGTTAGAGATGCAGGTGAAGGTTATGGTGAAAGTTGCAGGTCACAGTTAGGTTAGGGTGTGGGTTTAGGTTGAGCTTCAACCTACGGGTAGAAAGAAGACAACTTGAAGATGGATTGAACTTGGAAAGGGTGTACTGAACGAACTGAGGGAGATAAAGGTGGCTACTGATTGGACTGAGGCAGACAAAGTGTTTTGGAGATGTTACATTCAAAATTTCATTTTATTCTGCATATAACTCGATTTTATTATTACTGAGTTTTTAACAGTTCAGCTGGAATATTTTATTACGAAAAAACCATGGTGGCGATCCAGCGTGGAAACAAATTCAAGGATACTCGTCTTCAGTATAATCGAGTTTCCTATATAACCTGACTATTGGATTATCAAGTACTAAAACAAGGACATGACCCTAACTAGTTTGGAAACAAGGACATATTGCTGTATTTTTTTTTTTGCTAAAAAGCAAAAGCCCATTTTCTCCATGTATCCCTTAATGTCCCAATTGCGATTTTTTTTTTAGAAGAAAAAAATGCATGATTTTTTTTTTTGGGATCCTTTTTATTTTTTAAGGAAATTCTTATTTATTCCTTAATGCCTCAATTGGGGTTAAGTTTAATAGAAAAGTTGCATACATGACATAAGAAACTGATAAACACATGGGATTTGAGCAACTGAGGCGTATTTTGATAATTTTTAATCATCTAAATTGACTAAAATGCCCATGAGTTCACTTTTCACATAATCAGCTCTTCTCTCTCTTTTTTTACCCCCCTCGCCATTGAACCTTATCTCTTTTGTTCTACCTGGTAATTAATGTATTTTTTATTGTGATTAATGATTGTGAATTGCGATTGAGAAACTCTCAAAGATTGATAGTTTAAACTTAATTCAAGCTTTATATGCATGAACTAAGTCCATGATAGCCTTATTTTTTGTTGATGATAGCCTAATTTTTTCCGAGCCACAAAGGAAGATTGTTATAGTCTTGAGAATACTTTGGAAGCATATGAGATTGCATCAAACCAACAATTAAACCAAGAGAAGACCATGTTATTCTTCAGTAGTAACACACCATAGGATATTCAAGATGATATCAAGCACAGGCTTGGAGCAGAAGTGATCCATTAGCATGAGACTTACTTAGGTTTACCATCCTTAATAGGTAAATCGAAGAGTAACACCTTTCAGTAACTAAAAGAGAGGTTAGACAATAAGCTATCAGGCTAGAAGGAGAAAATGTTGACACGGGATAGAAAGGAGATTCTGATTAAAGCAGTAGTTCAGGCAATTCCTACATACACTATGAGTGTTTTTAAACTTCCAAATACTCTAGGAGATGAAATGATTGGCATGGTTCAAAAATTTTGATGGGGAGAAACAAATGACAAAAACTAAGAAGGTTAGTTGGGATAAACTTTGTACCCCAAAGGAGGAGGGTGGCTTAGGCTTTCATGATCTTAAAGCTTTAAATCTTACACTTTTAGCCAAACAAGAATGGAGGCTTCAAACCAATACATCATATTTGGTTTATAGGGTGTTAAAAGCTAAATATTTTCCAGATAGCGATTTTCTTAAAGCAAAATTGGGATCTCATCCATCTTATGTGTGGAGGAGTATTTTGGCGACACTAAATATTGTTAGGAAAGGGTGTAAATGGCAAGTGGGTAATGGCGCATCAATTGATATTTGGACAAACAAATGGCTAAATGGATCTTCTACTTTCAAGGTGCTTACTAGAATGAATACTTTACCAGATCAGTCATTGGTTAGCTTACTTATTGACTTGGAGATTGGTGGATGGCATGATCAGTTAATGAGACAGGTATTCATCCCTGTCAATGGTCAATCCATCCTGAGCGTCCCTTTAAGTGTTCACATGCCACAAGATAGGTTAGTGTGTGCCTTCACTCCAAAGGGAAACTTAATTGTTCATAGTGCATACAAGATTGTTGTGGTTGTATTTATGGAGACGCGCATGGAAGGAACTTTGAATGGTGAGAATCACAAATCGTTTTGGAGGAGGCTCTGGGGCTTAAATTTACTAAATAAAATGAAGTCTTTGGCATGATGAGTATGTCGAAATATCATTCTTACGAAGGTGAACTTGTGTCATCAGCAGGTTAATGATGATAATATATGTGAAGCATGTGGTGTTAGGATATGTGCCCTTAAATCCTATTGTATGATGCTATGTATAATATTATGTATGACATTATGTGAGAAATGATGTATGACTTAATATTATGTTTAATAAAGTTGTTTTATTCTTATCTAAAATAATGGTAACATAAATATTCGGACATTATCAAATAGTCCATGAGATGCATAGTATGCGATTTATGTGATTTAGTCACAGAAGATATAGATCACAAGTTCTTTGTAAACTCAGAATTTTGGTTCGTAGTCGGTGATGAAATTGGGCATTTCATCTGCGAAGACTATAACATATTAACTACGATGATTTGTCTTGATCATGGAAGTGGTGACTTCTAGTTAATATGTTGATATGTTTTAAGAGTTAAGACATATTGAACTGGACCGCTGTGAGATTTATTATTCTCCTAACGACTGTCAATTGAATAATAAATCTCACGACTTGTATTCACATGAACTCTTAATCCTGAGAGAATAATGAACCTGATCATGAAATGTAGGTTGCTTTGATATATCAGGAGTGAGATCTAATGTAACGGTCAAAACCTCAGTATGTTGGGCAGCCACATTTAGTGTTGATGGAACATATATTCTCAAGATGGAATTCATAGTCTCTTAACGGAGATATAAAATATTCCCTTGAGATAAATTTAATGGGTACAGTTATTCAGAGAGTTAGGCCTAACCACTTTAGTAAGACTAAAGTATATATTTATGAAATTGGATTTCATAAATATATGGTGAATAACTCAAAAGGATTAAACCGGGTACTCAAGGATTAAGATGTAGTAATTCACAAAGTGGCAGTCTATATTCATGACTTTGTATTACTACGAATATTTTATGAAGGGGTTGCATGTATGATAAAGTTTTGGGATATAATTTATTAATGAGGCCTAGAGTGCTATTATATTTATATAGTGGTATTAAATATAATTAATTGTAACTTTGGACTTGTCAAGAGTTAACAGAAAAGCCCAAGGCCCATTGGAGCTAGTGTTTTATTTGTTCCCTTTTGGTCCCACTCCAAGCCACACACTAAAGCCCAATTGGGAAGGCCCAAAAGGCTAGCCCAATTAGATAATCAGTTATGTGGAGAGAAACATACAGAATTTTATATAGAATAAAATGGTTTGTATGTTCAATAATAATAAATATACAATATAAGGAAGCGAGACACTCTTTCATATTCTCTCTAGAAAACATAGAACTGATTGAGAGACCACACATCTTGGGCATCAAGTGGAATTGGAGTGAAGATTGAAAGTGTTCCCGAGTACTTCTTCATTTCGGTTTTGAATTTCACCGCATCAAGGTACACTCTCTTGTTCTCATATTCTAAAACCTACATAGTGCATGTTATCAATTGCGAATGAAGTAGATCCGTTTATTTTCCGCTGCGTGTGTTTTGTAATCGATGCAAACATGTATATTACCTAACATGTGGGTCGGGTAAAGAAACTAGTGGGCATCTTTTTTTGGGAGTGTGAGGCAACTCATGAAGTTTGGATCTAGTCTGGCATTAGTTTCGAAGCTCATGGAGTCAAGTATAATGACTTTGTGGATCTAGTGTGGTATCTTATATTTTTCCAACATGTGGGGAATGATGTTTTGAAGATGCTCTTTATGATTGCATGGTGTGATTGGCATAATAGAAATGCAGTTACACATGGAAGCTCACTGTAATTTGCAACTCTGGTAGTGCAAAAAGCTTGGGTGTTGTTGGATGAATTTTAAACTGTGAATCACTTTATCTCCCAGCCATAGGACGACATGCAGGAATCCTTGGTAGCTCCAATTGCTCCTAGCTATAAGGTGAAGGTAGGGTGATAGCAGCTTTAAGCTAACAAGTTCAATAGTCACTAGGACCTTTGGAAATTGAGGCCAAAGCAATAGAGGTCGGGGTTTCATTTGCTTGGGATGTTGGTATAAGGGAAGTGATTGTTGAATGTGACTCTAAGATCGTGTCTGGTGCTCTCTAGGGTTAATGCACGTCACCTATGATTATCTTAATTATTTTAGCTGGAGTATATCATCAGCTCCAGGATTTTAAATGTTGGAAAAATACAAGTTTGAATCGCATACAAAATATATGTAGCGGAAAATTAATGGATCTACTTCATTCGCAATTGATAACATGTACTATGTAAGTTTCAGAATTTAAAAATAAGAAAGCGTACCTTGTTGTGGTGAAATTCAAAACAAAAAATTAGAAGTACTTGGGAACACTTTTAATCTTCACTACTTGGGAAAACTTTTAATCTTCACTCCAATTATACTTAATGCCCAAGAAGTGTGGTCTCTCAATCAGTTTCCAATGAGAGAATAAGAGAGTGTCCCTCACTCACATACACCATTTCATTCCTTATATGATCTTAATGAAAACCTTTATATGAAAAAGACTTGTGAAATTCTGTATATTTTTCTCCTTATATATAACTGATTATCTAATTGGGCTAGCCTTTTGGGCCATTCCAATTCGACTCTAGTATGTGGCTTGGAGTGGGACCAAAAGGAAAGTTACCATTAATTATATTCAAGACCACTATATAGATATAATTGCACTCTATGCCTTATTAATAAATTATATCTCAAGGCTTTATTATACATGCAACCCCTTCATTAAAATATTTGTAGTAATACAAAGTCATGAATATAGATTACCACTTTGAAGATTACCACATCTTAATCTTTGAGTACCCGGTTTAATCCTTTATGTTATTCATCATATATGAAATCCAATTCTATAAATATATACTTTGGTAACTCCTTGCTAAAGTGGTTGGATCTAACACTCTGAATAACCAAACCTATTAAACTTATCTTAAGAGAATATTTTATATCTCCGTTAAGAGATTATGAATTCCATCTTGAGAATATATGTTCCATCAACACTAAATGCGGCTGCCCAACATACTGAGGTTTTGATCGTGACTTATAGATCTTACTCCTGATAAATCAAAGTAACTTACACCTCATGATCAGATTCATTATTCTTTCAGGATTTAGAGTTGGTGTAAATAGAAGTTGTGATATTCATTATTCATTTGACAGTCGTTAGAAAAATAATAAATCTCACAGCGGTCTAGTTCAATATATCTTAACTCTTAAAATATATCAACATTTCAACTAGAAGTCTTCACTTCCATGATTAAGACAAATCATCTTAGTTGATATGTTATAGTCTTCGCAGATGAAATGCCCAATTTCATCACCTGCTACGAACTAAAATTCTGAGTTTACAAAGAACTTGTGATTTATATCTTCTGTGACTTTTCACATAAATCACATACTATGCATCTCATGGACTAAGATAATGTCTCATTAGTTCATTTATAGATAGTCTCATATAATTAAACTATTTAATTATTCATGATATACCAAAAATTTAGATTTTAGGACATAAACCCCAACATTAGAGTAGCTCAAGTTTCCCATGTGAGGCATCAAGGTAATAAGTCAACACATATTTTGGCTAAACATGCTAAAGATATAGTCAATAGTGATAATTTTGTAACTTGGATAGAAGAAAATTCATTGCTGATTGAGTAAACTATTACTCATGACGTATTGAATTTATCTTCGTCGCAATAAAGTTACAAGTTTTCTATTAAAAAAGAAAAAGAAAAAAAAAAAAAGGTCCATCTGTTGTTGTGGGAGGGGAAGAAGAAAATTAAAAGAGGGGTTGGGCAGTTTAGGGGAAGAAGTAAATTAAAAGGTCCAGCTAGTTACATATCACGCGGTTATCAGGTATTAACTTTTCCATCGCAACTAGCCCCCAAAATTTAGACCGTAGATCATAGAGTGTTTATTGTAGCAAAAATCTTAAATTAGTAAAGATAATCCTGCAATTTAAAATTTGGAGCCGAGACATTGTAATTCTAGTGAAAGATTATTGTGGAGAAGTAGAAATGTATAATTTGTCCCTAACAAAATAAACAATTATACCTTCATTAAGAGTATTGAAATCTGGTTATGTTGAAATATTTTTGTACAAGTATAATACGAGAAACATTTAATATAAATTTTATATGTTTTATTATATATAAAAATTCTCAAAAAAATATATATAAAAAAATTAATTTTTAGAGTATTTTTTTTACTGCAGTAAATGAGATTAGTTTTTTTTTTTTTAAATTAAAAATTTAAATAAAGATATAATATACGGAATAATACACATATTTTATTAACTATTTTCATTGATTGAAAATATTTTGTAGTATTTTTTTATTGTTAATTTGGGCTGGATTTATTAAATGGATTGAATATTAATTTTTTTAATCTAAAAAATAGTATATAGTTTATCAGAGAAAGACCAGACCAGATTTTTTATTTTATGTTTTTTAAAAACATAAAGCTTGATAAAATCATAATCTAAAGAAAAAAATTAAATATTTTATAAATAAAAAACCCTTTAAAATCCACATATATATTTTTTCATAGATTTTAAATCCAAATAAAAAAGGAAATCAATTGTATGAAATATGAAACAATTTTTACTTTGCAATTGTGGCATTCCAAATTTTACGCATAACGTTAAAGTGCAAGACGAAGAAATCGACATAATAGCTACCTGTACTAGGCCCAAAATCGATCCATGATACCCTTTATGGGCCGACAAAGCTGGACCATTTTGTAACACCAGCTTCACAGGTTCCCGGAAAGAGAAGTGCTTTATGTACCAAAACAGATTCACAACCCAGAATCCCATGCAGCTCGAGCATTTTTTCATAGGTAAAAATATGACCATTAGAGTTCCTAAAATAAATGGCCAATGGCCAATTTGTGAATAACTTTGCAAGTCAGGATGTCAGTTGCCTAGATGGAGAGCATAATATTCCTGCAAGCACAACATTTGAAAGAATTAGTTGGTGTTGATACCCATTTTTGATAAAAAGAAGCCCAATAGTAGAGAAGTCCAAATCAAGTCAATAGAAAGAATGAAAAGGCTGAGTAAAGGCAAGAACAATGGGGCCATGGCCCTAAGGCCCAAAAGAAGAAATGCCTATGAAAAGCAAAGAATAGAATACAAAGGCCCATGGGCAATATGGAAGAGCCAGCCCTGGTGAGATGACTGTCTCCAAGGGAGAAGAATACTGGCCTAGATGGGTCCAAAGAAGAAAGGAAAAGGAAAAGGAAAAAGGCCCAATGGGATGGCCTAGCAGAAATTCGCATAAGGCAACAAAGAAAAGGTCTTGAGAGAGGCCCATAATCCCAAAATGAGAGATGGGGCAAGCCCAACAACCCACACTATTCTCATGAGGGGCAAGCACGGGTAAAGAGTCTAAATCCCAACAAAACATCAAACAAGACAATACTAAATGGCAATGGCAGAAACTGCGTGAGAAACGAAGAAAACAAGACATGAAGCAGTGAGGCAACAACCATGGCTGGAGCACCACCAACCTGTGCCCAGCCATTGCAAGGGCTAGGCTTGCGGTCAAGGGAATTACAGATGGTGTGGTTCGGTGAAGTGGGGGAAATGACCTATTTTCAGTATCTAGCGAGGGCCTCTTTTGAGAGGTCCTTTGCTAGGAAGGCATCTTTGCCTAAAATAGGTAGCAAACCGACTAGGACCACTTGATGCATGCTAGAGAGATAAGTAGAGAGAGACCCAAGATTTTACCCATCAAAAGAGAGAGGAAGATATACAGTAGAATCAAATGGATAAGGATTTGTCATGAAACGGGTAGTGGAAAAGGGAGAAAACACTAGGCATGCCTAGATGTAGTGGAGGCAGAACAACCAGCAGGATAATGGGTGCCTCTGAGGGGGTGTTTGCAGCAAACAAAAATGATTAGTAAGCAACGAGAGCAAAAGAGAGAAATCACGTAGGTTTGGTTCAATATAAATAGGAACAATAGCCATAAGAGGAAGGGGGATAGTGACTAAAACGAGTAATACAGAGATTTGAAAAAGGAACAAGGGAGAAAAGAGAAAGAGTGAAGTAGGACTTAGAAAAGTAGAAGAGTGAATATGGAAAAAATAGCATGCATCAATGGCAATCTTTTCCCTCCCCCTTACATAATAAACCCACTCTTTGTAATCCCAACAAAACAAGAAGTAGTTATCTAGACTCATTCTCGAAAATGCACAACTTTATGCCTTAATCAAGTAATAAGCTTGTCCAAGTTGGAGTTTGGGCTTCTTTAGTTCGCTTTATGCAAGAAACTCTTCATTTATGTTGAGTTAAAATGAATTGACCTCTTGCAAATTAATTAATTACCTGAGTTAATTAATTAGGTACAATTACATGCAATAGTATGGTAGCACAAACAAATCACCAATTATACTAAATGTAGTGGAAAATAAATTTGACACAGGTGATTTGTTTACGAATGAGGAAAACCACTAAGGCAAAACCCCATCGGGTGAATTTAAGGTCACCACTCCGAATAATTCACTATCATAAATCACAAGCGATTACAAGAATAAAGAATCTTACCAAACCCTTTGGCCTATTCTGAAATACCAACCTACAATTGAACCCTTATCCCAATACCCAATTGGACTTGTATTGTAGTGGCAATCTTCTAGTTTAATGCACAAATCCAAGTACGTGACTAACCAATGATGCACGAATCTAAGTACGTGACTGACACTAGCAACTTGAAGAAGATGTTGGCTACAAAGTTCTTCAGTTCATCAATGATGAAGACTAGGAAGCTCCTCGGTTATAAAACCCTTGGTGTAAAGATGCAGTAACTTCTTTAGAGAGAATAATGAACTAGGTCACATTCTATATATGTTCTCCATGTATAATGACCTTTGAAATAAGCCTTATATATGTCTAGGGTTGTGAGAAAAGAAACCCTACACATACATATTAGCTAGGGCCAAAAATCAAATCTGGAAATTCTGATTTTGTAGATCTTAACAGATTTAGCTTTTGTCTAGCTTCATTCTTAAATCTCAATAGATACTGTTTCTGTCGAGGTATCTGTCGAGCTTTATTGAACAACTCTTCTTCACTTATTTCTTGGTCAGATCTTCATGACTTTAACACTTAAATTGAACAACATGTTTCTTGAAGTCTTAAACCCATCCTAGATCAACCCAGTTACAAGTAAAGTGCATTTTGTCAAAGAATTAGCCAATTACATAAAATATGTCCCTAACAATCTCTCCTTTTGTCAATCTGTGACAAAACAACAACAAAACAAATACTCATGAGAGAAGTCTTAAATCACTAAACTCATAACCACTTGTTGTATTAAAAAGTAAATTTATCCCTACTACAAACTCTTGAATAACTTTGCAAGAAAAGAGTTCACGGCATGATAGACTTTCACAACCCGTCTTTCTGAAACACTTAAAACAAAACTCATCAAGGCATCATGTGTGAAACAAAAATAAGGATTGCGTACATAAAGAAACATGTGTCTAATGATAGAAAAGAAACAACACATGTATAGGTAGGTGAAGAAAAACAAACATCATCATCATATATGAAAATAAAGTACAACGTATGTTATAAAATGGTCACAAGACTGGTATACAAGAGGCTAATGTAAATAAATAAGAAAAGAAAATACATAAAGTCCTCACTACATCTCTCAATACTATATACACTCCCCAAAAAATTGTCCTATACTAACTCTCCCCCTAAGTACAAGACTACTCTTAAACCCAAAACTACTCTCCCTTTTTGTAACGAATGACTAAAGGCAAGTCACTAAGAGGTCGTCATCTTTTCATCATTGAAAGAGTCAGCATCATCCTCATCATCAAGAAAGGCCTTTAGAGAAAGAGAGGGAGAAGGTCCATAGTCGCCAATGTGAGCCTGTCGGCGTGCGATGCGTCCTATCCTAGTGTTCATCTGACACATCTCACCAGTGAGATAGTCAAGACGACCACCAAAATCAGCATGCATCCACTGTAGCTGCTCTATGATGGCATTGAGAGTAACACCAACTGCGGAGGAGGAAAGAGTCGTGGTAGAAGGAGCCAAGGAAGAGGGTGGAATAGCAAAAGCTGCAGGATCAGTCATCTCCACTCGTGGCCACTGTCGTCACCTGGCCTCGAAAAAAAGAAAAACGGTAGCGGAAAAAACTGTTGCCGCCATTGTGAGGATGGTCCTGCGCGCGTAAGGGGCCCGTTGGAGGCCGTTCCTTAGTGAATGATGCTGCATATGTGCATATATGTGGTGTGTGGCATGGTTTGCATGGGGCTTTGGGTGCTTTCTCTCTCAGTGGAGGAAGGTAGGTCTACCTTTGGTGTTATGGCAGAAATTTGGGCCAAATTTTAAGGGATTACCAAAGGTAAGTGGAGTCACCACCAATTATTGGGTTTTTCGAAGGTGTGATTGGTCACCTGTTTCTAGTTGATTTTATTACCAATCCTAGGTTAAGAAAAAATGCATTTTTTCTAATCTAATGTGGATGGCAAAAAAATCTTGATTCTTAGGTTCGGAAGTTTGGTTATGTATGGGGAAGGCGTTAGGCACCCCACAACACTTGTCTAAGGACAGTCCTTTGTTTTGATAAAACCTTAATTTTTGGAGATTGGCAGTAAAAGCATGACTTTGACATTAGCTTTCGTGGCTTTGCATGCATGGGGGGCTTTAAGGTTTAACTTTTGAAAGGGTGTGGTCCAAGCTATGCTTTCCTAAAGCATTCGGGCAAAGTACTAGATTTCCATGGCAAAATTTGGTGACATGTAACCTTACTTTTACTGTGGAAATTAGGCATCTTTTTTCCTTTGGTGACACGACCTGTGACAATCACAATAAAATGATCAAGCAGGTAAATATATACATACATCATGCACAATGCAAGCACACAGAGCAGGCAAGTATATGCCTACATCCTTAGAGCATGACCCAAAATATAAGTGCAGGAAAATAAATAGGGGTCGCCATACTCTAGAGATGAGAACGAATGGTACATGACATGATATACCTAATACAACCCATCTAAGAGAGAAATGAGGGAGGAATGAAGGGGGTTTAAAAGAGTACATAACCAAAAAGGAGAGGCTAGACCCCCTAAAACTACTAAACATGCCACTTGGCTTATATCTACAAGCTTGCACTCGTGCCTTTTATGCTTGCGCCTGGAAGACCGTGCCCTAGCTCCATGCGTCCTCGCTTCATGTGTGTACATGCAAAGGTAAAGAAAAGAAACCAGTAGACAAGCAATGGAAGGAAAAGATGGAAAAATCATACAAAAAGGCATAAAGCGGATAAGCATGATTGGCATGGCAAGAGAACAAGCAAGAAAGCAAACAAACAAACAAAAAGGCAAACAGGCAAGATAGTAAACAAAAGGTGGTGTTTGTGAGGGAAAAATGTAGGTTTGGATAGGATGTCCATAGCTTCATTGTGTTGAAGCATGGATGACACACTCGCAAGCAAGACTCATGCATAAACATGTAAGCATGCGTGTAAAGATGCATAGAAAGCCAACGGATGGCACAAACAAGCATAGATAGCATATCATCACCCAGAGCGGAAAAGAGGAAAGGTATGCACGAGGCAACTGGCATCATGGCGATGCCTCCTAAATGGTTATATATAAACAAGGCCTCATGGGCGTCAAATGTGACCATACAACCATAAACCCGCTAAGGGCATCAAACGTGGCAAAGCCTAGAACTAGAGAGGCTAACACAAGTATAAAGCATAGAAACAAGGAAGCATAGACATGAAAAAGAATGATCCAAATCCTTTGATGTGGGCCAAGGTGTATAGGCAATGACAAAGAAGAGAGGGTCTAGATCAGGTCCTAACCATTAGGCCAAAACACAAGAACGTAAGACAAAGCAACAAAAGGGCTACAATAGCACATGGCATGACAAACATAGCCTAGGTCTAGGCGAAAAAACATGGCATTGAGGGCACAAGCACATGGAAGATAAAATAAAGTGTGTAGAGAACATAGATCTAAGCACATAGGCATGTGAAAACATAGATCTAGACATAAAGGCATAGAAACGTACACGTAGACATGTAGAAACTTAGCACATAGACGTGGAAGAACATGAATCCAAGCATACAAGCATGTGAAGACAAGGATCTAACCATATAGCATGGGAATAAACGCACGAAACACATAGATCCAAGCAAGGCACAGCCGACAACATCATACAAGCATATGAGCATGTAACTCTAACGTCAACTTATAATAAAAAGAGGCACAAAACATAGGAAAACGTGGCATAAAACCCTAAGCATGTAGATCTAAATGTATGAACATGTAAGGATGTAGATCTAAGCATGAAACATGGCATAAGACATAAAAGCAAAGAGATTAAAGCTAGAAACATGCTAAAGAAAGCGATAAATCATGTTATTCAAGCAAAAATAGCAAGATAAATGCTAGAAAAGATTTAGAAGGTTAGGGGAGTGGATGGAAGCTAAAATGCTTCATCCACACCCCTAACCCCAAAATCCCAAGTGTAGAACCAAGGAAAAGATAATTGGGTATAAGAACAATACCTTGTGTTTTTGGTGAAGAGAGAAGGATCAAGAAGTTTTGATGTGTTTTTTTTTTAAATGTTTTTTGTGTTTTTTTTTTTTTTTTTTGGGTGTTTGGAAGAGAGAAAAATGTGTAGAAAAACTAGGCAGAGAGAAAAACTTAGAAAAAATGTCATCCCCCTAAGTCTGAAAGGTACCTAGGGCTTTTTATAGCCTCGGTACGAAATTCTAGGAACCTCCTCTAATTGGGTTGATCTTGACATGTCTAGAAAGGCCTTGAATTCCTATTTTTGAAAAGTTATGGATCATGAAAATCCAACTGTCGGATCAAAAGTTATGGTTCTCGGAAGTTAGTGGTGCATCGATCGATGCGTTATCCCAATTTTCGTGACATCTTGACCATTTAACTCTGATTTCCACCCATGAATAGTTGTTGGAATGAGAATTTGATAATCTTCGGAATGGAGTTGGTCTCAATTTGTTCTGACAACTAGATCTAAATTAGGGTTTCAGGGCCCACCCAAGATCGATTTTGGGTCAAACTTGGTCAAAGTTATTAAAAATCTCCCAGAAGCTCGAGTTTGATGTGAAACTATGAAAAATATTGTTTTGTGAGGGTTTTGACCTCATTTGACCTTCGGTCAAACCTAGGGTTGACTAGGGGCATTTTGGTCATTTTAGTTAAAAGAGGCAATTTGGGTGCTTCATTGCTCGAACGGGTTGGCTGCGTCATTCTGATGTTCTTGTGGCCCCATGGAGAGAAAATAATATTTTGGGATATTTCGTGGTTTGGCACGCAAATCGAGGGCAGAAAAAATACTGAATCAATAGCTGCCCCTTCTTTATCTGACATCTTGAGTGCAATGAGAGGTGCCGGATAAAGAACGTGATTTCAAATTTTGTAGCCCCCAAATTTGCATGTAGAGACTATTCAAGGATCGAGACTGGACTTTACCTGACTATGCCGATCTACTACAATTGCTTCTAAAATAATTTCTGCAGAGTCACTTTGACTGCGGGGGTGATGATCCTAAAGCCCACTAGCGGTATACCCATAGAGACCTGTCCTCTAAGTCCCATACTGTTTCTAGTAGGGCTTCTTCATAATGCAAGCTAGCTATAGGGAGTGGGGCTTTAGAGGAGTGTCGCGAGCTGAGGATTTCCTCATTGAAATAGAGGCTGACTTTTCTGGGGACGAGGTCCATTCGGACTTAGGCGCTCGGAGGTGTAGTTTGAGGTCGAGGTTCCAGCCACGTTAGGTTGGGGTGGATACTCAAACTAGAGTTGTAGATAAAGGCATCAGAGACACTCACCTTCGGCGTGGGTTGAATGATCATCCTTCCACTCAAGCGCGGAAGGGAGAGGTATGATGTATTTCTTCCTTTGTCACTCAGATTCCTATTATATGTAGGGGGTCGACAAGATCCGAGCTTGGGGTGCTTGGTCCACCTTCGGCTGCTATTTGCTCTTGGGACCCACCAGCGATATGTCGAGTTTTTGAGAGAGCAAGGATTTGAGGATTTCTTGGTGTGGTAGTTTCATGCCTAGACAGACACCTTTCACTTGAGCTGTGGGGAGTATGTGATCCTCCCTCTTGATTGGACAGCCATCCTGGGTATTAGATTTGGTGGCTTCCATATTCCAATTGATGAGATGAGCTTTGAGATGGCCAGCGAGCTCTTTGGCATCCCTCTTCCATTAACTACGGGCACGAGAGGATATTTAGGCCCACTGCGTTGCCACAAACTCGCACTGAGTGGCTATAAGGCAGCATTCCCTAGGGTGTGGTACCTACTAACATTCATCTTCAGTGGTTCTTCCTGTGCTCTCTTGGTAGTTTCTTTTTTGGCAACAACCGGTAGATGTTGACCTACCTGCTGCTATGGGCCATGATAGTAGTCTCTGACATTGGGAGATACGACTGGGGGTCTGTCACTTACGGTATCATCGTTTCTAGGAGTCTAAAGGGATGCTGGCAGATTTTGATGTTGTAGGCATATGAGTACATCCCAGCCTTATGGCCATGGTACTTGGGTTTGTTAGCGACAGTATATCCTCCAGCGTACGCTTGGGCTCTCTGTGCAATCACCAGGGTTGTTGTAGTGCAGCCGGTCACTATCTCTGCATACTTAGACTGCGTCATCTAGGATGATATGGTAGTTTTCCCTTATGATGGTTCGCTACTAGGGAGGTCGGAGCTTACTATTGCTATGGACCAGTCAAGGATACGACACTGGTTTTAGGCCCTGTCAAGCTGGGAGTTCTTTTTGGCAAAGAGGACCTTCCATCAAGTCATGCCAGCTTATGGAGTACCTAGAGATTCACCTTCTCTTGGATTGTCATTCGAATCTGTTGTCCTAGATGACCCGACTTATGCAACAGGTTCTTTTGACGCCTATGTTGATACTAGTAAAGATTATGCCACTTGGTTCGCAGAGTCCTCCGCAGGGCCTATTATTGGAGATGTCCTTATGAGTGGCGGTAGGGTGTTGGGAGGCATTATTTGTGCTTAGGTGGCCTTTAAAGCGGAGTGGAGAGCGTGTGTAGAGGCTCTGCAGGCCAGGGTGGCAGAGCTGGAGGCCACCGTTGCCACTAAGGAGGTACACATGCAGGAGGATATTGCTCGGGCATTAGCTCAGGAGTGGGAGCTCTAGCAAAGAGATAGGGAGGCTCGAGCTACCATGGCAGAGAGAGAGTGGAGCCAGCTTCAGAGTGAGCTAGCCATACTTTATGGCTTTACCATGGTTTTGGCAGGAGAGTTACCAGTGGCTCGTATTCTTGTTTTGCCTTCTCCTTAGATTCCAAGCTGGGGGCCCATCATTCCTCCGTACAAGCCTGGGTATATGCCAACTCCTTTAGGCCCACTGGGTGGTTGAAACTCTTTTGCTTAGGCTTTGAGGCCTTCCCAAGATCCAGGATACGCTGCAGGTACTTTAGGTGGTGCGGGTCCTTCCACCGACTCTTTTGTAAGAGATGATGATGATGATACTGACTAGTATTTTAGGGGTGATGATTCTCTGTAGGGTTAGCTATTTGTTGTAACATGATGTAGCCCTTACATGGGCATGTACTTTTGCATGTATCCTGTAGAATTGCCCATGATGGGCTAGTTATGTATGTATATTATTCACTTCCTCTTGATAGGCCTAGACATATGTGAGAAACAATGCCTTTTGGTAGGGCTTACATGCGTAACTCTGGGAAATTGCCTTTGAAAGGGCTGCTGATGTGTGTGAAAAACAATTCCTCTGATTAGGACTTACATGCATGACTCTAGGAAATCACCCTTGAGATGGCGGATGTATCACCGTAGGGAAATCGCCTTTGAGAGGACTGCTGATGCATATGAAAGACAATGCCTCTGATTAGGACTTACATGTATAACCCTAGAAAATAGCCTTTGAGAAGGCTGCTGATTCATATGAAAGACGATGCCTCTGATTAGGACTTACATGTATAACTCTGGAAGAAATGCCTTTGAGAGGGCCGCTAGTGCATATGAAAAACAATTCCTCTAGATAGGACTTATATGTATAATTCTAGAATAATCGCCTTTAAGAGGGTTGCCAATGTGTGGGAAAAACAATGCCTCTAGGTAGGACTCACATGTATAAATCTGTAAACCACCTTTAAAAGTGCTACTGATGTATGACTTTAGAAAATTTGCCTTTGAGAAGGCTGCTGATATGTGTGAAAAATAATGCCTATGATCAGGACTTACATGTATAATTTTGGATGTCGCCTTTAAAAGGGCCGCTGATGTATGCATGCACTATCGTATTTTCATCATGGATGGTGGTTTTGAACCATCTTGTGTCACACTCACTTGTTTTGCATCCAAATTTCACAGGTTTACTAGTGGCTCTTGACAATGATTGTCTCGCTGAAGGGAGAGAGAACGGAGAGATCGCATGAAATAAATTGCTCCAGTTTAGGGTTTCATGTTATTCTTGACATGATGGACACATCCTCGGTAGGATGGATCCATTCTTGTATATTGGACAAAGGGGGTGGGAACCACGCAAAATAAACTACCCCAGTATAAGGTTTTGCAGGGTTCCAAGCCTACAGACTGGTTGAAAATGGCCTTGACTTCATAGGCCATACCAAATGTTGGTAATGAATGCGAACATTTCGAATGAGATCTTCTAAGACACGCCATATGGTGGTATGCATTGGTTGCTCCTATTATTGCCAAAGCAGGTTAATTATTCAAAGACAAGCTTCTTGAGGCAACATCACAAGAAACAACTCCCTTCGTCCTCAAAATAAGCTGAAAAAGCTGCTGCGTGGCTGAGAACAGGCTCTAGTGTTTCCTATTGTAAATTCGGACTGCTGGGGCTGAATCGACCCCTAAACCAGATGAACCGGGTTTTAAAAAATAAAGTTCATGACATCTGAGGGTGCTAAACAAGATGCATAAAGATAAACTGCCCCAGTGTAGGATTTGTGCAGTCTCGAATGCACGAGAGAGAGTTTCTGAAAATCCAATTCACGGTTAGGCCGACCGCACACTACGACGAGTGTTAAAACGAGGGAATTTTCACTCCAAGGTGGTCACACATGCTCCATAGGGGGAGAGTGCTCAGAATATTTGTAGGTTTGTGCTTAGGGGGCTGAAAAGCCTTGGCACTTGTCTCAAGGTTCGGCGGCCCTTGTAGGACCGCCACCTCAAGATACATGTATAAAAGCTAGGTTTCAGCCTAGCCCTAGCTCATTCTTGATTTTCAAATATTGGGTTCTTTTCCTACCCTTTTGCTTCACCCAAAATGTGTAGAAAACACCGTTTTTCATCATTTCTTGTGTAGATTCTCATTGGATTGTTAGATTTAGCAAGATCTATTCATGGATGCTCTTAGTGCTCACTTCTACGACACTTTGGTCTAGCTTAAGAGGGAGCCTTACTATGAGAGGAAGGTTAGGCATGGTGGACCTATTTCTCTTGTTTTGACTAGGCACTCATCCGGCAACTTCTTGGAGACGCTACTGCTCTTCTTCACACCGCACTAGATTGGAATTTGTTAGAGGTCATCACCTTTTTTTGGGACCTTGGTTTGAGATGTGTCACCATTGGAGATGTTGACCTGGTGCCTACTTTAGAGGAGCATGATCGTTTTCACTCTCTTTCTACTCCTCTAAGCACTGCTTTCATTTCACCAGTGTAGACACAAACATGGAAATATACATGTTTGTATTACATACAAAACATATGCAGTGGAAATTTAGCGAATCTACTTCATTCGCAATTGATAACATGTATTATGTAAATTTCAGAATATAAGAACAAAAGAGCATACCTTGGTTTGGTGAATTTCAAAAACAAAGATTAGAAGTACTCGGGAACACTTTTAATCTTCACTCCAATTCCACTAATGCCCAAGAAGTGTGGCCTCTCAATCAGTTTCTATGAATTTGTTCAAAGGAGAATGAGAAAGTGTCCAACACTCATATACAAACCATTTCATGTATCACTTCAAAATTTTGTATGTTTCTCTCCTTATAACTGATTATCTAATTGGGCTAGCTTTTTGGGCGTTTTCAATTGGGCTTGAGTATGTGGCTTGGAGTGGGACCAAAAGGAAACAAATAAGGCACTAGCTCCAATGTACTATGGGCTTTTCTATGAACTCTTGACAAGTCCGAAGTTACCATTAATTATATTTAATACCACTATATAAATATAATTGCACTCTAGGCCTTATTAATAAACTATATCCCAAGACTTTATTATACATGCAACTCCTTCATTAAAATATTCGTAGTAATACAAAGTCATGAATGTTGACTGCCACTTTAAAAATTACTACATCTTAATCCTTGTACCTGGTTTAATCTTTTTAAAGTTATTCATCATATATTTATGAAATCCAATTGCATAAACATATACTTTAGTGATTCCTTACTAAAGTGGTTAGGCCTAACTCTTTGAATAACCGAACCCATTAAATTTATCTCAAGGGAATATTTTGTATCTCCATTAAGAGACTATGAATTTCATCTTGAGAATATATGTTCCATCAACACTAAATGTGACTGCTCAACATACTGAGTTTTTAACCGTTACTTTAGATCTCACTCCTGATATATCAAAGCAACCTACTTCATGATCAGGTCCATTATTCTCTCAGGATTAAGAGTTCATGTAAATAGAAGTCATGAAATTTATTGTTCATTTGACAGTCGTTAGAAGAATAATAAATCTCACAGCGGTCCAGTTCAATATGTCTTAACTCTTAAAACATATCAATATATCAACTAGAAGTCTCCACTTTCATGATCAAGACAAATCATCTTAGTTGATATGTTATAGTCTTCGCAGATGAAATGCCAAATTTCATCACCGACTACGAACTAAAATTCTGAGTTTACAAAGAACTTGTGATTTATATCTTCTGTGAATTTTCACATAAATCACATACTTTGCATCTCATGGACTATATGATAATGTCCGAATATTCATGTTACTATTATTTAAGATAATAATAAAACAAATTTATTAATCACAACACTAAGTCATACTTAATGTCATACATAGCGTCATACATAGCGTCATATAGTAGGATTTAGGGGAACTAATCCTAACAATCTCCCACTTGCCCTAAAGAATATTGTGCACTAATCTATCTCCCATTCCTTCCAATGTGACTCGAAAGTCCTTTGAGGCAAGGCTTTGGTAATGGAATCTGCTAAATTATTTGCACTTTCAGTCTTTACTACTACTACATCTACCCGAGCAACAATGTCTCGAATGATGTGGTACTTTCTCTTAATGTGCTTTCCTTTCTTGGGATTTATTGGATCTTTGGATTATGCAACCACTTCACTATTGTCGCCAAACAATGTGATAAGAACTTGCTCCATTCTCACAACACCAAAATCAGAAAGGAATTTCTTGAGCCGAACAGCTTTCTTTGCTGCTACACAAGCAGCAACATACTCAGCTTCCATGGTGGAGTCAGTAATACAAGATTGCTTAACACTCCTCCAACTTATGGCTCCATCTCCCAAGGTGAACACACAACCTGAAGTGCACTTTCTGAAATCTAGATCTGATTGAAAATCTAAATCTGTATAGCCAATGAGAATCAAATCCTCACACCAGTAAACAAGCATATAATCTCTCATTCTCTGTAGATAGTTGAGAATATGCTTTACAACTTACCAATGTTTTGGTCCTAGATTTGATTGATGTCGGCTAACCATGCCAATTGAATAATAGATATCTGGTTTAGTACAAAAGCATGGCATACATGAGACTTCCTATTGTAGAAGCATAAGGAACTTGTCTCATCATATTTTCTTCCTTTTGAGTCATAGGCTTTTGGTCATCAGATAAAGGAACTCTGTTAGGACATATGTGATTTGATGTTAGGAACATATGTCAATATTTTATGTAATTGGCTAATCCTTTGACAAAACGCACTTTACTTGTAATTGGGTAGATCTAGGATGGGTTTTGTACTTCAAGAAAATGTTTTTCAAGTCTAGTATTAAAGCCATAAAGATTGGACTAAGAAACAAGTGAAGAGAAGCTGTTCATTAAAGCTAGACAGATAGCTATTTATTGAGAATTACAACATTCAGATTTTCAGATCTGATTTTCCACCCATGCTTATGTATTTGTGTAGGGTTTCTTTTCTCACAGCCCTAAACATATATAAGGCTTATTTTAAAGGCCGTCACATAAGAGAATACAAGGAGAACATATGCAAAAGGTGACTGATGCCTTATTCTCTTTGAAAGAAGCTACTGCGTCTTTGTGCCTTAGGGTTTTGTAACCAAGTGCTTCTTGATCTTCATTGTTGATGAAGTGAAGAACTTTGCAACCAACATCTTCTCCAAGTTGATGTGTTAGTCACGTACTAGGATTCGTTCATCTTCGGTTAGTCACGTACTGGGATCCGTGCAAAAGGTTGGCGTTCATATATTGAAGAGTTCAGAGGTTCTGAAGCTGTAGAAGGTTTTTGCTGTAAGTTCATCTACGGGGATTGTAGAGTCTAGAGGCAAAGGTTTTGTACTAGATCTGAAACTTCTCTTTACTATAGTGAATTGCTTTTCAGGAAGGTTTCCCCCCAGGTTTTTTACTGTGAAACTAGTTTGTTTAATTGGTTTTCTTGGGTCATCATATCATGTTTTATTTACTTTTTGCTATGCATGATAATTGACTTGATATTGATGTTTGTTTGTTTAACATGTTTTTATTGGGATTAGTGCCCTTAAATCCTATTGTATGATGCTATGTATGATATTATGTATGACATTATGTATGACTTAATATTGTGATTAATAAAGTTGTTTTATTATTATCTAAAATAGTGGTAACATGAATATTCAGATATTATCATATAGTCCATGAGATGCATAGTATGTGATTTATGTGAAAAGTCACAGAAGATACAAATCACAAGTTCTTTGTAAACTCATAATTTTAGTTCATAGTCGGTGATAAAATTGGGCATTTCATCTGCGAAGACTATAACATATCAACTAAGATTATTTGTCTTGATCATGGAAGTGGAGACTTCTAGTTGATGTGTTGATATGTTTTAAGAGTTAAGACATATTGAACTGGGCCGCTGTGAGATTTATTATTTTCCTAACGACTGTCAATTGAATAATAAATCTCACGACTTCTATTTGCATGAACTCTTAATCTTGAGAGAATAATGGACCTGATCATGAAGTGTAGGTTGCTTTGATATATTAGGAGTGAGATCTAAAGTAACGGTCAAAACCTCAGTATGTTGGGCAACCACATTTATTGTTGATGGAACATATATTCTCAAGATGGAATTCATAGTCTTTTAACGGAGATACAAAATATTCCCTTGAGATAAGTTAATGGGTTTGTTATTCAGAATGTTAGGCCTAACTACTTTAGTATATAGTTACTAAAGTATATATTTTTATGAAATTAGATTTGATAAATGTATGATGAATAACTTGAAGGATTAAACCGGGTACTCAAGGATTAAGATGTAGTAATTTACAAAGTGGCAATTTACTTTCATGACTTTGAATTACTACGAATATTTTATGAAGGGGCTGCATATACAGTAAAGTCCTGGGATATAATTTATTAATAAGGCCTAGAGTGCAATTATATTTATATAGTGGTATTAAATATAATTAATGTTAACCTCAGACTTGTCAAGAGTTAACAGAAAAGCCCAAGGCCAACTAGAGCAAGAGTCTTATTTGTTCCCTTTTGGTTCCACTCCAAGCCACACACTAAAGCCCAATTGGGAAGGCTCAAAAGGCTAACCTAATTAGATAATCAATTATGTGGAGAGAAACATACAAAATTTTATATATATGAAATGGTTTGTATGTTGGTGTACGTGTGTGACTCATTCATGTTCTCTCTAGAACATACATACATACATAATTGATTGAGAAACCACACATCTTGGGCATCAAGTGGAATTGGAGTGAAGATTAAAAGTGTTCCCAAGTATTTTTCATTTTCAGTTTTGAAATTCACCATACCAAGGTACACTCTCTTGATTCTATATTCTAAAACTTACATAGTGTATGTTATCAATTGTGAATGAAATAGATTCGTTAATTTTTCACTGCGTATGTTTTGTATGCGATATAAACATGTTTTTCCATTAATTTTATTCATAATAAATCTAATTAACAATTTGGGTTTAAAACTTGTTAATTCTATCAACCGGGGTCTAAAATTTCCCAACAAGTGGTATCAGAGCGGGTACACTCCGATTGGATTAATTTCCTAAGTGTGATTCTTAACCCCTATTGTCATGGATCATGGCTAATCTCTTTTGATTCCTCCTTTATTTGATGGCACTAATTATGCGTATTGGAAAGTTCATATCAAAGTTTTTTTGTAGGCTCTAAGTGAACAGGTATGGCAAGCTGTTAAAGTTGGCTGGATTAAGTCAAAGGAAGCACCAATGGATTGGGATGATGCAATAATCATAGTGGCAAATTTCAACAGTAGGGCCTTGAATGTTTTGTTTTGTAGGGTGACGAATGAGGAATTCAAGAAAATATCATCCACAGAAGTTGCCAAGGAAGTATGGACCATTCTTGAGACCACCTATGAAGGTACCAAGGCAGTAAAAACTGTGAAGCTTCAACGACTCACTAGTAGTTTTGAAGAAATAAGGATGGAGGAAGATGAGACCTTTGATGAGTTCTATGCTAAACTTAAGGATATTGTGAATCCTGCCTTTAACCTTGGAGAATCTATAGCAGAATCCAAAATTGTTAGAAAAATCCTTAGGTCCTTACCTGAAAGATTCCATTCCACGATCACTGCAATTGAAGAAGTAAAGGACATTGATCAAATTCCTTTGACTAAGCTTGTAGGGAACCTTCAAACCTATGAGATGAGATTAGGTTTAATGGAAAAAGGTGGAAAGAGTAAAAACTTGGCTCTTACATGTATAGAGGAAGAGATTGATGACTCCAAAGATGATGATGACGATGAGGCTGAGGATCTAACCTTTATAGCTGATGAGATTATCAAGCTTCTTTAATTTAGGAAAAAGGATAAGGGCAAACCTCCTAGGAAATCAAAATCCTCTAGGAAGGGTAAGAATGAGAAACCCCTCATCCAATGCCATGAATGCAAAGGTTTTGGTCATATAAGGATAGAGTGTCCAAACTACCTTATGAAAGAAAAGACTAAGAATTCAAAAGATAAAGGGCTGGTTGCTACTTGGAGTGATACTAATGATGACTCTTCCAATGAGTATACGGATGAATGTGGGCACTTTACAGCATTTGCTGCCACAACTGACAAGGTGATTATGGAGAGTGCTAGTGACAGTAAGGATTCTTCTGGTGATGAAGTACCTAAGAAGTTGACCCTTCAGGAAGCCTATGATAAGCTATGCACTAAATTTATAAAGTCTGAAAAGACTTCTCATCGTCGTAGAAAAGAGCTTAATGAGGCAATAACTGAAAAAGATGACCTATTAGTCAAATTAGATGAGACTACAAGGTTAGTTGAGACTCTTGCTGTGAAGAACGCCTCATTAGAAGAGAAGGTTGAGAATCTTAAGGTTGAGCTTAGTCAAGCTAGAACTCAAATAGAGAAGATGTCTAGTGCAAAGCTTGATGAGGTCTTGAGTGCTCAAAAGCCTAGTTTTGATAAGACTGAATTAGGATATGCTATTTCCTCTGGCCCCTCTTCTTCCACGGCTTTTGGATCAAGGTTTGTCTTTGTGCCCCAATCTAAGAAAGGTAATAAAGGTATGAAATCCAAAAATTATTTGGCTAATTCTAAATCCTTTGTTAGACCTCATGTTTGTCACCATTGTGGTGTTCCTGGACACATTCGTGTTAATTGCTCTAAGTTGTATCCCCAAAAGAAAATATCCAAACGGTTATAGGTTTCCTCTAAAGGAACTACACCTTTATTTGGAGAGTTATTAAAAGTCTCGAGCTTTTTAACTCAACTTCAGGAGAATTTTAATTCTTCTATGTCCTTTAGTAGACATACTAGGACACGTGCATTTTCATCTTCACGGCCAAAGACTTGTGCTGTGTGGGTGAGAAAGGAGCCTAAGACTTAATTGTCTTTTCTGTTTGTCCTCTACTTTAATTCTTTCTATCTAAAGTAGGACCCTCTTTGCTTGATTTCTTATATGCTTTTGGAATCATGCTTTCATGCATCTGCACCTTTCTATCATGCCTTCATGCATTTGCATCTTTCTTTCATGCTTTCATGTTGTTTGCCTATTTTTGTTTGGTTGATTAGTCTTTATTTTGTTTGTTTTTCAAAATAAAAAGAGAAAAATCAGAAAAATACAAAACAGTGTGTGTTTGTGTACATTGGTACTAGTGTACCTTGAATGGCCATTGAAACAAAGTTTTCTAAACTTTGTATCTTTTGTAGCTTAGATGAGCATCTCTATGCACAACTAAGCAAGTGAGCTTTGTGTAGGAAAATAACATGTTTGTATCGCACACAAAACATACGCAGCTGAAAAATTAAGGGATCTACTTCATTCGCAATTGATAACATGTGCTGTGTAAATTTCAGAATATATGAACAAGAGAGTGTATCTTGGTATGGTGAATTTCAAAACCGAATGAAGAAAAGAACTTGGAAACACTTTTGATCTTCACTCCAATTCCACTTGATGCCCAAGATGTGTGGTCTCTCAATCAGTTCTATGTGTTTGTTCTAGAGAGAATATGAAGGAGTCTCTTTCTCGTACATACATGAACATACAAACCATTCCATTCTTATATAAAATTCTGTATGTTTCTCTCCATATAACTGATTATCTAATTAGGCTAGCCTTTTGGGCCTTCCCACTTGGGTTTTAGTGTGTGGCTTGAAGTGGGACCAAAAGGGAACAAATAAGACACTAGCTCTAATGGGCCTTGGGCTTTTCTGTTAACTCTTGATAAGTCCAAAGTTACCATTAATTATATTTAATACCACTATATAAATATAATTGCACTCTAGGACTTATTAATTAATTATATCCCAAGAATTTATTATACATGCAACCCCTTCATAAAATATTCGCAGTAATACAGAGTCATGAATATAGACTGCCACTTTGTAATTTACTACATCTTAATCCTTGAGTACCCGGTTTAATCCTTTTAAGTTATTCATCATATATTTATTAAATCTAATTTCATAAATATATACTTTAGTCTTACTAAAGTGGTTAGGCTTTAACTTTCTAAATAACTGAACTCATTAAACTTATCTCAAGGGAATATTTAATATCTCCGTTAAGAGACTATGAATTCCATCTTGAGAATATATGTTCCATTAACACTAAATGTGGCTACCCAAAATACTGAGGTTTTGACCATTACTTTAGATCTCACTCCTGATATATTAAAGCAACCTATATTTCATGATTAAGTCCATTATTCTCTCAGGATTAAGAGTTCATGTGAATAGAAGTCGTGAGATTTTTTATTCAATTGACAGTCGTTAGGAGAATAATAAATCTCACAGCGGTCCAATTCAATATGTCTTAACTCTTAAAACATATCAACATATCAACTAGAAGTCTCCATTTCCATATTCAAGACAAATTATCTTAATTAATATGTTATAGTCTTCGCAGATGAAATGCACAATTTCATCACCAACTACGAACTAAAATTCTGAGTTTACAAAGAACTTGTGATCTATATCTTCTATGACCAAATCACATAAATCACATACTATGCATCTCATGGACTATTTGATAATGTTCGAATATTCATGTTACTATTATTTTAGATAATAACAAAACAACTTTATTAATCATAATATTAAGTCATACATCATTTAATACATAATGTCAAACACAATATCATTCATAGTATCATACAATAGGATTTAAGGGCACTTGCCCTAAAGACTATTGTGCACTAATCTAACTCCCATTCCCTCTAAATGTGACTCGAAGGTCCTTTGAGACAAGGCTTTGGTAAAGGATCTGCTAGGTTATTTGCACTTTCAATCTTTGCTACCACCACATCTCCACGAATAACAATGTCTCCGATGATGTGGTACTTTCTCTCAATGTGCTTTCCTTTCTTGTGATTCCTTGGATCTTTGGATTGTACAACCGCTCTATTATTGTCGCAAAACAGTGTGACAGGAATTTGCTCCATTCTCACTACACTAAGATCAGAAAGGAATTTCTTGAACCATACAGCTTCCTTTGCTACTTCACAAGCAGCAACATATTCTGCTTCCATGGTGGAGTTCGCAATACAAGATTGCTTAACACTCCAACTTATGGCTCCACCTCCCAAGGTGAATACCGATCCTGACGTATACACATGCACATGCTTAACACTCTTTATGCACATGCTTTTTATTACTTTTATGAAATCTATTATTTCTGTTTCATACTATGATGCCTTGATAAGTTTTGTTTAAGTGTTTCAAAAATACAGGTTGTCAAAGTCTACTTACCATAAACTCTCTTCTTGCAAAGATTTTCAAGAGTTTATGTTAGGATAGATTTTATTGTATTCAACAAGTGAGTATGAGTTGAGTGATTTATGACTTCTCTCATATGTTCATTTGTTTGTTGTGGTTTTGTCATGGATTGCCAAAGGGTGAGATTGTTAGGACATGTGTTTCACTTGTTAGGAACATATGTCATTATGTTATATAATTGGCTAATCCTTTGACAAAATGCACTTTACTTGTAATTGGGTAGATCTAGGATGTGTTTAATACTTCAAGAAACCTTGTTTCAAGATCAAGTGTTGAAGCCATGCAAGTCTGTCCAAGAAACAAGCTGAAGAAGTGCCTGTCATTAAAGCTTGACAGCTAGCTCAACAGCTAGCATCTATCGAGCTTAAGAAGCTGTTCCAACCCCGTGGCTCGACAGCTACTCGACAGCTTCTCGACAAATGCTATGTGTCGAGGTTTAAGAAAAATAGATTTTTTGTTCTATTTTCTTGGGATTTGTGAATGTGTCTTTGGGCTTTCTTTTCTTATAACCCTAGACATATAAAAGGATTGTTTTAAGGGCCGTCAAAGTTGACACAAGTTGCACAAGTGTTAAGCAAAGTTTGTTCAAGCAAACTGTGACCGGAGACAAAGTTTTGCCCTAGTTCATCTTTCTTGTGAAGAAGTTGCTGTGTCTGTACACCGTAGGGTTTTATGACCAAGTATCTTCTAGATCTTCATCGTGTGATGAATTGAAGAGCTTTGCAGCCAACAACTCTCTCTAGTTGGTGATTGAAGTCGCAAACTGGGATCCGCACAATTGGTTTGTCACGTACTAGGAGCCGTGCATCAAAAGGAGAAATTGTCACTACAAAATACGTCATTATGTACTTGTAACCGCTTGTTGTGATAATAGTGGAATTTCGGGAGTGGTGTGTTGGGAAAAATACATGTTCATATCACATACAAAACATAAGTAGCGAAAAATTAACGGATCTACTTCATTCACAATTGATAACATGCACTATGAAAGTTTCAGAATTTAAGAACAAGAAAGCGTACCTTGGTGTGGTGAAATTCAAAAACAAAAATCAGAAGTTCTTGGGAAGACTTTTAATCTTCACTCCAATTCCACTTAATACCCAAGATGTGTGGTCTCTCAATCAGTTTCCAAGGAGAGAACAAATGAGTGTCCAACACTCACATACAAACCATTTCATTCCTTGTGTAATCTTGATGAAAAACACTTATGAAAGACACATGAAAGGACTTCTTAAAATTCTGTATGTTTCTCTCCATATATACAACTGATTATCTAATTGGCCTAGCGTTTTAGGCTATTCCAATTGGGCTCTAGTGTGTGGCTTAGAGTGGGACCAAAAGGGAACAAATAAGACTCTAGCTACAATCGGCCTTGGGCTTTTCTGTCAACTCTTGACAAGTCCAAAGTTACCATTAATTATATTCAATACCACTATATGAATATAATTGTACTCTAGGCCTTATTAATAAATTATATCCCAAGACTTTATTATACATGCAACCCCTTCATTAAAATATTCGTAGTAATACAAAGTCATGAATATAGACTGCCACTTTAAAGATTACTACATCTTAATCCTTGAGTACCCGGTTTAATCCTTAATGTTATTCATCATATATTTATGAAATCTAATTTCATAAATATATACTTTAGTAACTCCTTACTAAAGTGGTTGGGCCCAACTCTCTGAATAACTAATCCCATTAAACTTATCTCAAGGGAATATTTTATATCTCCGTTAAGAGATTATGAATTCCATCTTGAGAATATATGTTCCATCAACACTAAATGTGGCTGCCCAACATACTGAGGTTTTGACCGTAACTTATAGATCTTACTCTTGATATATCAAAGCAACCTACATCTTATGATCAGGTCCATTATTCTCTCAGGATTTAGAGTTGATGTAAATAGAAGTCGTGAGATTTATTATTCATTTAACAGTCGTTAGGAGAATAATAAATCTTACAGCGGTCTAGTTCAATATGTCTTAACTCTTAAAACATATCAACATACCAACTAGAAATCTCCATTTCCATGATTAAGACAAATCATCTTAGTTGATATGTTATAGTCTTCGCAGAAGAAATGCCCAATTTCATTACTGACTACGAACTACATTTTGAGTTTACAAAGAACTTGCAATTTATATCTTCTGTGACTAAATCACATAAATCATATACTATGTATCTCATGGACTAAGATAATGTCCCATTAGTTCATTTATAAATAATCTCATATAATTAAACAATTTAATTATTTATGACATGCCAATAAATTGGATTTTAGGGCATAAACCACAACATGGTGACTTTAAAATCACCTGGTGGGGTTTTTGCCGTGTATGTTTTCTCCATTTGTAAACAAATCACCGTGTCAATTTATTTTCCTCTGCATCCTTAGTTTAATTGGTGATTTGTTTATGCTACCACGTTCATTGAATGTAATTAAATCTAATTAATTGACTTGGTTAATAAATTGGTTAATTTATTGCAAGGGGTCAATACGTTTTTTTGGCCTATCAAAAATCCCCAAGAAGGTATTCACCACCACGATCAGATTGAATGGCCTTTATGCGTTTACCCAATTAATTCTCAACTTTAGCCCTAAACTCTTTGAACTTTTCAAAGGCTTCGGACTTCCATCTCATTAGGTACACATAACCAAATCTAGAATAATCATCAGTGAAAGTAATGAAATACTCATAGTCACCTCTTGCTTGGCATGACATAGGACCACATACATCTGAATGTACTAGTTCTAGCAACTCTTGGGCTCTTCTACCTTTTGGATTAAAAGGTTGTTTGGACATTTTACCCTCCAAACAAGATTCACAAACTGGAAATTTATCAAAATCCAATGGTTCTAAGAGACCATCTTTAATCAATCTTTGAATCCTATTTGAATTAATATTACCCAAATGTAAGTGCCAAAGATATGCATCACTAGTAGAAGGAAACTTTCTCTTTAATGATTTCACATGAGAGTTATTATCTAATTCAGAGTTATATAATTCATGATTATTCAGAGTTAAAATATAAATACAATCCACAACATTGCCAAAACAGATAAACACTTTACCCTTCTTTATTACAACATTGTTTTTAGGGATAACACAATATCCATGTTTACCTAAATAAGTTGCAGAAATTAAATTCTTACGAACATTAGGTACATATAGACAGTCTTCTAATATTAAAACCTTAGATTCAAAGCATAAATTAACAATTCCAACAGCTATAACCAGAATCCTGCTCCCATCAGCCAAAGTAAGAAACAATTCCCTTTCATTAAGCTTTTTGGTCTCCTGGAACCTCTACAAAGAATTGTAGATATGTTTAGTACAACCTGAATCCACACACCAGGAATCCATGGGATTTTGTACTAAACATATTTCAAGGATGAATGAACTTTTCATACCCTTATTATTGGCAGCCTGAATTTTGGACAATTCCTCTTCCAATGTCTTTTATCACCATAATGGAAACGCTTTCTTTTGATCTTCTTTCCTTTGTCAGCAACCCCTAGGGAAATTTGTTTACCATCATGCTTGGTGAAGTCCTTCTTCTTCTTCTTCTTCTTCTTCTTCTTCTTCTTCTTCTTACCTTTGCCTTTTGACTTAGGTTGAGAAGTAGAAGCTTCACCCATATTGGCTTCAACACTAGAAGTACCAAGGATGCCCTCCGCCGCTACTAACTCATTCATTAATTCAGACAATAAATAAATTTTTTTGTTCATATTATAATTGAGTCTGAATTCCTTGAATGATTTCGGTAGTGACTGGAGTATCATATCCACTTGGAATTTTCCATCAATATCGGCACCTAAAATTCCAGTGTATTCAGATTAGAGATCATGTAAGACAATGCTCCGTCACTGAACTACCTTCAGTCATTTTGGTATTATAAATTTGCTCATGGTTTCTTGCCTTGCAGAATGACCTTGCTCACCAAACATCTCCTTTAGACTTAGTATAATGTCTGAAGCTAGTTCTACATCCTGCATTTACTGTTGTAGAACATTTGAAATAGATGCTAGGATATAGCACTTGACCATCTCATTAGATTTTTGCGAATGATCATACTGTTGTTTTTCTTCAAAAGGAGCATGTAATGAAGGAAAGCTAAGACATGGTTGAGGAAGCACATATTTGTGCTCTTCAACTGTAAGAATCCAATTAGTTTGTTTTGATTATGAATGGTAACAAGTGGACTAAATGATGCCATGATTAAATCTGAAAACAATGAACATGGATATTATAAGTAAACTGGACATTATCAATTTAGCATATAAACATATAGCATGGAACCTTAATAAAACCATAATATAATACATGCAATGACAACCCAATCCCATGTTCAATATCCCTCATCATAGAGTGAATATTTAAATACTATAATTGATTGAGAACTATTCTCATTATTAGTGCTATCTAGTGTACACCATTGTCTAAAATCATGTGTAGCCACATTTCATCTCCTTAATAGGCTTATTTTGTAGTACCAAGATACAAAATACCCCCCGCATGGAATGCAAAGCTCGAAGCTAAGACAAAGTGTTTGATCAAACCATTATGAATCAGGAAATTCAATCTTGTAGGACCATGAAATAAAAACTCTTTACATGGAATGCTAAGCTTGACGCAAAGACAAAGTATATATTTCACACTACTATGAACTGACAATGGAGGTCCAACCCTTGTATCTCTCTCCCACTAGATGTTTTAGAAGAAAGGTTTTTAATTAGAAATCAAGTGTAAACTAATCACACATAGCCTTGCACTTTATATATGTGAAAACACTTCGAAAAATTCAAAAGTCCCTGTTTTTGACCCCTGTTTTTGATTGATCGAAAGTGTAAAACACTTAGAAAGGTCTCAATGGTCTCGGTCACCAACTAGATTTCCTTTACAGATGATGAGCTACCACCGGAAGGTAAAGAGCATACTTTGCCCATGCACATTATTGTAAAGTGTGAAGATATGATCGTCTCCAGAGTACTAATTGACAATGGATCAACCCTGAATGTTTGCTCGATGTCTACTATAGAGAGTTTGAATGTGGATACCTCTCTTATCCGCCCTACCACCATGATCATTAGAGCCTTTGATGGCACTCTCTGGGAGGTGCTAGGCAAGATTGAATTAGACATTGTAATTGGCCCCATGTTTTTCATGGTCAACTTTCAAGTCATCAAGGTGGATTCCCCATATAATATGCTCCTAGGGAGGCCCTGGTTATACACCGTAGGTGTAGTTGCTTCTACCCTTCACCGGACACTCAAATTCCCCTCCGAGGATTAGATGATAACTATTATAGCTGAAGAGCCCCTGGCCATCTTCAAGGAGACTTCTATCCCCTATGTTGGTGCTAATTCCTTTTTGGAGGCAACTTTCCACAGTTTCGAGCTAGTCTCCATGATCTCCAAAGCTTCATAACTTGAGTTAGCATGGCCCTCCGCTACTTTAATGGCTGCCAAAGAGATGCTCAAATTTAGCTATCAATTAGGCCAAGGCCTCGATGCTATAGGACATGGGAAGGCTGCTTTAACTAAACTCTTGGACAACAAAGGAGGTTTCGGTCTGGGTACAACCCCTTCGATGAAGAAGTTTTCTAGGCTTCCAAAGGAAAGAAATGGAAGTGCACTAGCCAAGGGATGTCCATTCCTTATATCAGGGTCATTTTTTTGACTTCGGCCGAGGTTATCAAATTAGAAATGGCACAAGAACCAGCGAGGAGGAATCATATCTAGCTTATCTCATCCGCTTATGCCCTAAAGAATTCTTAGTGAACGCCATCATATCCCTCGGGGATGATTTGACTTCTACTATTAGGCTTTGTGTGCCAGGCGAGATAGTAGGCCATTGGACCATCAAGCCCTACTTTGTGGTTGCACCGGCTGAGTAAAAAGTATTCCATCATCATGTGGTTGGGTCCTCCAATTGCCCGGAAAGAGTTAGAATAGCATATTTAGTTTATTTTGCATGTTTATTTCCTGCTTTCTGCATTTCTTGATTACATTTCTCCAGCTTATTTCCCAAAAAAAAAAAAAAAGTGATTCCCTTTTTATCATTGTCGAGCATGAACTTTGTTCTCCCCCCTATCTATAACCCATTAATGAAATTATCCAGCGTATTATTCAATAAATTCTTGCATTTATCTCTTTATTTGCTTTTTAATGAATATGTTTGAGCAAATTATCTTATGTTTCTCTATATATGTTCCGTTCTATAGGATCTGTTCTAATTCCCAAGCGATTACATCGTCCTATTGCCATAACAAGGATATTGATGACGTGAATAAGACAATAGAGTTGGATCATGATGTTGAAGACTTAAAGGAAATTCCAAATTTGCCTCGTGATATTTTGGAAGCTCTAAGCAGAGAGAGTGAAAGGTCCATGCCTAACATAGAAGGAACTGAAGTGGTTAACATTGTCGACGAAGGCGAGAGGGAAAAACCTATCAAGATTGTGGCAAACTTTCCTAAAGACATGAAGCTTGAGCTCATAGCTCTACTCAAAGAGTTCAGAGAGATATTTGCTTTGTCCTACCAAGATATTCCTGGGTTGGATATTGAGATTGTCATGCAAAGAATTCCAGTTAAGCCAGAATGCCCTCCAGTGTGGCATGCCCTTCGAATGATGAAATCTGAGATCATTTTAAAGAACAAGGAAGAAGTAGAAAAATAGTTGAAAGCCGGTTTCCTTACTGTGATAGCCTACTCAAATTGGGTCGCCAACATTGTTCCCTTGCCTAAGAAAGACGGGAAAGTACGCATGTGCGTTGATTACAGAGATTTGAACCGAGCCAACCCCAAGGAAAATTTTCCATTGTCGCATATCGATACCTTGATCGATAATAGCGCCACCAACATGTTCTTCTCCTTCATGGATGGATTCTCAGGCTATAATCAGATTAAGATGGCTAAGGAAGACAAAGCTAAGACAACATTTACCACTCATTGGGGAAACTATACGTATGAAGTCATGCCGTTTGGCTTAAAGAATGCCGGTGCGACTTACCAGCGAACCATGGTAACCTTGTTCCATGATATGATGCGTAAAGAGATTAAAGTCTACATAGACGATATGATTACCAAATCCCGCACTTTTAGGGATCATTTGATAGATTTGAGAAAGTTGTTCAAGCACCTTGTCAAGTATAGCTTAAGACTAAACCCTAACAAGTGCGCCTTCAGAGTTAGTTCAGGAAAATTGCTCGGCTTTATAGTTAGCCAAAGAGGAATTAAAGTGAACCCAGCAAAAGTCCAAGCCATCCGAGACATGCCGACACCGCAAAGTGAGAAACAAATTCGCAACTTCTTAGGAAAGGTCAATTACATAGCCTGCTTCATAGCACAGTTGACCACCACATGTGATCCGTTGTTCAAGCTCTTGAAGAAGGACACAAAGATAGAATGGATAGATGAGTGCCAAGCGGCCTTTGACAAGATTAAGCAGTATTTCTTGAACCTTCCTGTTTTGGTTCCCCCGAGGTTGGGATATTCGTTGATCCTCTACCTAGCAGTACAAGAAACCTTCATGGGTTGCATGTTAGGCCAGCTGACTAAGCCCGATCAGAAAGAAAAGGTGATTTACTATTTAAGCAAGGAGTTCACCAGTTGTGAGATCAACTACATCACCATTAAGAAGATGTGTTACACCTTAGTGTGGGCCTCGCACAAATTGCGGTAGTATATAATCGACTACACCACGTGGCTCATTTCCCATATGGATCCCATGAAGTACATCTTTGAAAAGCTAGCTCTTAAAAAAAGATCTCCCATTGGCAAATGTTGCTCTCCGAGTTCAACATTGTGTTTGTGACAAGAAAGGCCATCAAGGGCCAGGCCATAGCTGATTACCTAGTGAACAAGCCACTGAATGATCCAAAGCTTTCAGAATCTCTCTTCCCTAATAAGGATGTCATGGCACTAGAACCAAAAATAGATAGTGTGGAATCATGGCATTGGAAGCTTTATTTTGATAGAGCCGCCAAATCTACCGTAAATGGAGTGGGTGCAGTCTTAGCTTGCCCCAGGGGCCAGCAAATCCTTGTTTCAGTCAAGCTGAATTTTGATTGCACCAACAACATCACAGAATATAAAGTGTGCATAGTCAACTTGCAAGTGGCCCTAGAGTTCGGCGCAGCACCTATGACTAGAGCATCTTTGGAGATTCCCTGTTAATCATCTCCCAAATCGAAGGAAAACCGCAAGCCCAAGACAGCAAGTTGATTACGTATCAAATATGTGTCAACCGCTTAATTCCAAAATTTCGAGATATCATATTTGCCTATTTTCCCGGAGCACACAACTAGTTTGCAGACGCCTTGGCTACCCTGGCTAGCATGGTCAAGTTATTAGAAGGAGATGATATACGACAATTGCGCATAGAAGTTCAGGGCGTGCCAGCCTATTGCATGAACATCGAAGAATGCATGAGTGTCAAAGTCAAAGCCGACAGAAAGCCATGGTACCATGATATCAAGGATTATATCAAGAACAGTGAATACTCGCCTGACGCCACAGATAGTGAAAAGAAGTTTATCCGGTGCATGGCTTGCCAATTTTTCTTGAGTAAGAAGTCCTGTACAAAAGAAACCACAATTCTACCCTGCTTCAATGCGTAGATGCCTCCGAGGCTAATCATTTGATGGAAGAGATGCATGAAGCTTACTCAGAGCTTACGCCAGTGGACCCCTATTGGCCCGCAAGATTATGAGAGCCGGTTACTACTGGCTCACCATGGAAAGTGATTGCATTAAACTTGTGAGGACATGCCACCATTGCCAAGCCTATCAAGACAAGAAGAACATTCATCCTTAGCTTTTGCACTCTTTAGCAGCACCATGGCCCTTCTCAGCCTAGGGTATGGTTGTCATCGAACCCGTGATTCCGATAGCTTCAAATGGTTATGTGTACATCTTTGTGGCCATTGATTACTTCACAAAGTGGGTGGAAGCCGCTTCGTACAAAAGCGTCACTCAAGCAATGGTAGCCCGGTTCCTGAAACATAACATTATTGGCCATTGCGGCATGCTAGGAGAGCTCATTACAGATAATAGGGCGAACGTAAATGGAAAAATGATCTAGCAACTCTGCGAACAATTCAAGATCAAGCATAGAAATTCAATTCCCTATCACCCTCAGATGAATGGTGCAGTGGAAGCCACTAGCAAGAACATAAAGAAAATTTTGGTGAAGATGACGAACACATTCAAGGATTGGCATGAGTACTTACCAATTGCTTTTTGTGCATATCGCACTTCTGTTCGTACTTCCACGGGTGCGACCCCATACTCCTTAGTATATGGAATGGAGGCCATCCTTCCTGCAGAGGTAAAGATCCTTTCTCTCAGGATTTTATCTCAGACAGAGCTGTCAGAAGCTGAACGGGCCTTTTCCCGATATGAACAACTGAACATGGTAGATGAAAAGCGCATGACTGCAATGTGCCATGGACAGTTGTACCAATGCCGCGTTGAGCGAACATTCAACAATAAAGTTAGACCCAAGGTCTTCGAAGAAGGCGATCTAGTCTTGAAAAAGTGCAACCAGGCAATGCCTACTCATAGCTGGAAGTTTGCCGCAACTTATTAGGGCCAATATGTGGTAAAGAAGGCCTTTTCCAAAGGAGCCTTGATTCTAGCCGACATTGACGGGCATGACTTCAATACACCCACCAATTTTGACACCGTCATACGGTACTTTGCATGAAAAAGCCTCTCAGTGCACCTCATTTCTATATTTTTATGTCAACAAAAAAAAAAAAGAACAAAAACAAAAAATATACATGTAAAGGTAGATCGAAAACCCGAAAGGGCGGTCTATGCAAAAGGAGAGTAAAAGAAATAGTGTGAGAGAGCCTGCTAGATTGAAAACTTGAAGGGTGATCTATGCAAAAATTAAGGCAAAAAAAGTCAGTTGAGCTTTGTGATGACTTGATCCTTCCTAGTGGAGGTACGTAGGCAGCCATCTTGGTTCGGTCACATCTTAAAAGAAAAATCACTCAGCTTGGCCAACTTGAATTCCTAGTCGAGATCATAAAATTAGACAGATCTAGCGTCCAAGACAAGATATGAAGACACCTCTAAGATAGCTCTCTATCTACAATACCACCATGACCTGGTGGTCTGCTCAAGACGTTCTTGGTCATACCAATGGGAATGTACCTCAACGGGAAAAGGAAAAGATCCGTCTAGAATAGGATGTATCCTTGGAAAAATAAGATATTGATATGCATGAATTTTACATTTATCACCTATTTGTATAATCTTGCATCTTCGAAGCATTTGCCTGTATATTCATTAACATGCCTGTATTGTGCCATTCAGTTTCTTTCGTGCATTTTGATACCAAAACATGAAATCTCATCTCATAAATATATTCTGAATATCATCATAAACATCTCTCTCTACCATCTCTCAGTTTCTAAGCATGCCTAACAGGCTAGACTATGCTTTAAGAACTCAAATAAAAAGAAGAAGGCCTTACACAATTGCCTAGCAATTTACAAAGGACCTTTCCATACATGGTGGGATACTAACTACATAGCTCATATGCAGAAAAAAATAAGCAGAAAGGAACACCAGCAAGTCAAACGTGGCCCAGGCAATCAAACACAGCCTGGCACAATCTCCCAAAACCAGTACAGAGAATCGGGGCATCATGAGCATAAGTGTGAAGTAACCTAGCTGCATCAAATCCTAGGTCTTTGGCAATCTCTCTAAGTCTACCATGTGAATGTCGAAGATGGACCAACTCCTTCTCCGTCATAGAATCAGAAGAAGAGCCCTGTCTCTTAATCTCTAGTAAAGCCTGCAAGGTGCCCACCTCTGCAGTAGCAACTCTCAAAGCCTCCTTCCTCTCAGCCAGCTTAGCCTGAAGGTGACGGAAGGCCAACAGCAGCTTGCTAGGCTTGCCTTCTCGCCCATACTGCATGCTCAAAATGGAACGAATGTAGGCCTTCGCGTGTACTAGCTCCAATGCTAAGCCATCGGCACTGCCACTAGCCTCGGCCCTGCCGGCCTCCAGTGCGGTCCTCTCCTCATCCCAAGTGTGATCTAAAGCGGCAAATCTCTGAGTAAGATCTGCAAGCTCATCGTCCAAACCCACAACTCAGGATTTCAGCTAAACACACTCCGTCTCTGAACCTAGAGGAGTTGGCCCCCTCCAATTAAGCTCCGCCCTAAGAGTAGCGAGCTTACTCTCATGTGCACTGCTCATCTCCTCAATATCCTCCATAAGGGTATCAACCGGCTCCTTGCAACAGTCTCTATCTCTAATGGCCTCCCTCAGGCACCCCTTCAGATCCATAAGGGCACTCTCAACCCTGATCTCAAACTCTAGATTATAGTCTCTCAAAACATCAGCTGGAAGTGGCAACTCAGCTAAGACTGGTGATGATAAGTCAAACACAAAGCTGAGATCTTTGGTGTCTTGCCACACTTTAAGTTTAATAGAAAACCATTCTGGTCATCCTTAGAACAAAAGGGGAGGTCAATGCTTGACTTGCGTGCCTTCCAAAACTCAGAGGCACGCCTTATCACTGTTACATCGATATCCATGAGCCCGTACTCAGAAATGACAACAGTAAGATTGCTAAGTTGGAGGATGTGCTAGATACCACCGAACTGCCATTGGCCATACTCAGAAAGTATCCCATGCACCCCTAAATACCCACTAGGGGAATGCTAAGTAAACCAACGCAATGGGTCCGCCCCTGCCACCTGATGATACCCCACTTGACCCTCCAGGTCCGATCATTGGGACTCAGGTTGCATAAGTACCATAGCCAACCCTCAGTATCCTTAGAAAAAGGAAGATGAATAACTACAGTAGCCTATGCATTCATCGAGATTCAAATTCGGCAACAACCGTTTAGTCCTATGCATCCTATGCATTCATCGAGATTCAGATTCGACAGCGACCGTTTAGTCCCATAATTTCCAATGCTACCCTCACTCAAAATCGCATTGTTTTCACATTTTCAATCCTCTCAAAAATTTCCATCTTTATCATGCATAGTCTCTCATATTTACCTAGCTTTTCTTTTAGTTTTGTCATTGTTTCATGTGTTTTCATAGTGTCTAACATATGCAAGTTCGCCTATACTACTTAAACATGTGAACAAATATATCTTCCAGCATTATCATCGCATAAATAATATAAATATATATATATATAGAAAAAATAAATATAAAATAAATACTAGCATGCTTTTCCACTTTCTTTGCTACTACCATACTTGCTAAAAAGAAAAAGAAAGAGAAAATAAACACTGATCTCCAATGCAAAACTGAAGACTAGAGCTGTGAACTAAAATTGAAAACTGGACCCATTAGACTACGACTTACTCCAAAGATTTTTTTAGAAATGAGATTTCAAAAAAAAATATATATATTTCTTGCCCAGTTCCAAGGACCAAGTTAGAAAATTTTCCGGATAAGCTACATTAGCTCAACCTTGTTTAGGTAAAATCGGTCTCAGTCCATGAACAGTGCAATTTTTGCATGCAATTTCGGGGCAACAAATTGCGGAATCACGTTCTTTATTCGACACCTCTCATTACACTCGAGATGTTAGATAAAGAACGGGCAACTGTAGACACCGTATTTTGTCCACCCCTAATTTGTGCTGGACCCTAAAAATTCCAAAAATATTATCTTTTCTCCATGGGGCCGCAGAAACATCTAGATTGGCGTGGTGCAACCAGCTTGGGCATCGGAGCACTCGAAGTGCCATTTCAACTCAAATTGAGTAAAATGCCCCTAGTCAACTTTGGGTTGACCAAAAGTCAAAATCAGTCAAAATCATCCCAAAACATCATTTTTCATGCTTCCACATCAAACCCAAGCTACTCAGTGATTTTCGTCAACTTTGACCAAGTTTGAGCCGAGGTTGACTCCCAAGGGCACCTAAAACTCTAATTTTGAACTGGTCATCAAAAATGGCTGGTACTAGTGCCATCATGAAGATTATAAAATTCCCTTTCCAACGACTATTCATGGGTCGAAATCGAAGTTGAAACGGCTTAGATATCTTGAAAACCGTGCAAAGCGCATCAACATTCTTCCCAAGGACATAACTTTCATTCTGACTGACTAATTTTCAATTGCTTTAGTGTTCTAGAAACTAGACATCCAAGGCTTTCTAGTGACACCAAGATTAGCTCAATCTGAGTCTGGGAAAATCTTAAAATGTGCGTTAGAAGCTGGACCAAGAATAGGCCAAAACTACTGATGTCACTTTCAAGCTATAAAAGCATCCAAACCCTTCATTTTGCAAAAATAATAATAATAATAATAATAATAATAATAATAATAATAATAATAATAATAATAATAATAATAATAAATTAATAAAAAAATTGAGTTTTGGATAGTTTTCCTTGGCAGATTCTCTCTCTCTCCTCTCTCTAATTTCTCTCCCAAACACATCCAAACATATCCAAACACCTTCAAACACCTTAGATTCTCATCTTTTCTCTGCAATCATCAAGGTAGTGTTCTTGCACCCAATCTTCCTATCCTTGGTTCCATACCTTGGATTTGAGGTTTAAGGGTGTGGATGTAGGTTTTTAGCTACAATCCATACCCTTTTCTTTTGATAGCTTTTCCTAGCTTTATCTAGTTCAATAAAATGCTTTATTACTTAAATACTTTTCCTAGATCGTTGTACCACACAACCATAGATTCTAAATAGAACAAAATTGCGTACCTCTCTTAGCAACCCAAGTGTGTTGCCTTCCAAGGTATTCACGTCACTCTCTTTACTTCTTTTTGGGTTTTTAGAAGACTGCAGTTTCACTTAGTAGTTCTGATGGCCAACTACTAATCTGATATATTTTTTTTAAGACTTCTAAATCCTAAGAGAGAGATTCAATGTGGGATCCTTAGGGATCCTAATCTTCAGCTGTAGGATTAATCAATAACTTTTTGAATGTTATTCACTTATCTTGAAACTCTTTCAAAATTATTCCTTAATTTTCTCAACCATATCAAGAAAATATGTGAACTTCTACAGATTGCAATAATGTCCATCAACACATTGCAATTGACCATTGAAGATTATAGAATTACAAATGAGGTCTCATTACTTACAATTTTATATCTTTGTCCTTCTACCACACTATATTCCCACAAGCCACTAGGACTGGATTAATATCACTATCATGTCCCTAGCTTATGTAGCCCTTAATTTCTTGATAGCATCACTGGAACTCAGTTTTGATATCAAATTCTATCTATTATGTTCAAATGGTGGTTGTTTGTTCATGAAAAATCGTTGATAACTGTCTGCAATTGCCCTTTAAAAACTGAAAACACATGTTTTTTGCGGGTTAACTTTCCGCGAAGTTACTCACGAAAAATGCCTCTGAAGCATAAAATTTTTCGTAGGTAAGCTTTACCGCGAAACAGTTGCGAGACAGTCGCGAAAGTTTCTGTCTGAATTTTTGTGTTTTCACTTTTTGGCCTTAACCCATTTTCGCGGGAAGAGCTTAATCGCAAGCTTCTCGCAAAAATGCATATGAAGGGAATTTTGAATTTTTTCTAAGTGTTTTCAAATGTATAAAGTGCAAGGCTGTGTGTGATTAGATTACACACGTTTACAAGATAAAAACCTTTAATTTAAAACATTTAATGGGAGAGAGATACAAGGGTTGGATCACACGGCCTCCATTATCGGTTCATAGTAGTGTGGGAAAGCACCTCGTCTTGGTGTATATGCCTCACAATCCCAAAGGAGGGTGTTTTCTTCCATGGTACTACAAGTTTAAACATTATAAGAGAGATGAAATGTGGCTACACATGATTCTAGATAATGGTGTACATTAGACTAAGTGTAATGTTAAACTCCCAAAGGAGCTATGTCATTATTACTTAAAGGCTAAAGGTAATATGACATATTATTAGTGAATGATAAGAGTTATCATGATAGCACTAATAATGAGAATATTTCTCAACCAATTAATGTGTTTATAATAAACTTGCTACCAAGGAATTATAGACATGGATTGGGTTGTCGTTGCATATCTTATTTTATGGTTTTATTAAGGTTCCATATTATATGCTTATATGCTAAATTGATAATATCCAGTTTACTTATTATATTCATGTTTATTATTTTCAGATTTGAACATGGCATCATTTAGCCCACTTGTTACTATTCTTAATCAAAACAAACTGACCGAATCCAACTATGTTGACTGGAAAAGAAATTTGGACATTGTTCTTGCAGCTGAAGAGCACAAATATGTGCTTACTCAACCATATCCTAGCTTTCCTTCATTAGATGCTCCTTTTGAGGAAAAACAGCAATATGATCTTTGGCAGAATTCTAATGAAATGGCCAAGTGCTACATTCTAGCATCTATCTCAAATGTTCTACAGCATCAAATGCAGGATGTAGAACTAGCTTCGGACATTATGCTAAACCTAAAGGAGATGTTTGGTGAGCAAGGCCATTCTGCAAGGTAAGAAACCATGAGGCAAATTTATAATATCAAAATGGCTGAAGGTTGTTCAGTGAGGGAGCATTGTCTTAGGATGAACTCTATCTGAATACATTGAAAGTTTTAGGTGCCGACATTGATGGAGAATCCCAAGTGGATATGATACTCCAGTCACTACCGGAATCATTCAAGGAATTTAGACTTAATTATAACATGAAAAAAAAAAAAGATTTATTCTTTGTTTGAATTAATGAATGAGTTAGTGGCGGCGAAAGGTATTCTTGATACTTCCAGTGTTGAAGCCAATTTGGGTGAAGCTTCTACCTCTCAACCTAAGTCGAAAGGTAAGGGTAAGAAGAAGAAGAAGAAGAAGTACTTCACCAAGCAAGATGGTAAACAAAATGCCTTAGAAGTTGCCGACAAAGGAAAGAAGATCAAAGGAAAGTGTTTCCATTGTGGTGAGAAAGGACATTGGAAGAGGAATTGTCCATAGTTCAGGGCTGCCAATAATAAGGGTATGAAAAGTTCATTCGTCCTTGAAATATGTTTAGTACAAAATCCCATGGATTCCTAGTGTGTGGATTCAGGTTGTCCTAATCATATTTGCAATTCGTTCTAGGGGTTCTAGGAGACTAATCAGTTTGTTTCTTACTTTGGCTGATGGGAGCAGGATTCCGGCTGTAGCTGTTAGAATTTTTAATTTATGTTTTGAGTCTAGGGTTTTAATATTGGAAGACTATTTATATGCACCTAATGTTCGTAGGAATTTAATTTTTGCAACTTATTTAGGTAAACATGGATATTGTGTTATCCTGAAAGACAATGTTGTAATAAAGAAGGGTAAAGTGTTTATCTATTCTGAAAATATTGTTGATGGTCTTTATATTTTAACTCCTGATAAGCATGAATTATATAATTCTGAATTAAATAACAACTCTCATGTAAAATCATTAAAGAGAAAGTTTCCTTCTACTAATGATGCATATTTTTGGCACTTGCGTTTGGGTCATATTAATTCAAATAGAATTCAAAGACTGTTCAAAGATGGTCTCTTAGAGCCATTAGACTTTGATGAATTTCCAGTTTGTGAATCTTTTTTGGAGGGCAAAATGATTAAACGACCTTTTAATGCAAAAGGTAGAAGAGCCCAAGAGTTGTTTGAATTAGTTCATACGGATGTATGTGGTCCTATGTCAACCCAAGCAAAAGGAAGTTATGAGTATTTCATCACTTTCACTGATGATTACTCAAGATTTGGTTATATGTACCTAATGAGATGGAAGTCTGAAGCCTTTGAAAAATTCATGGAGTTTAGGGCTGAAGTTGAGAATCAATTGGGTAAACATATAAAGGCCATTCGATCTGATCGAGGTGGCGAATACCTTCTTAGGTATTTCAAGGATTACTTAACTCAAAATGGGATTGTATCCCAGTTGATTACACCTGTAACTCCCCAACAGAATGGTCTAGCAGAGAGAATGAATATGACTTTTTTGGAAATGGTTAGGTCCATGATGAGTTATTCAACTTTACCAATTTTCTTTTGGGGATATGCACTAAAACTGCAATGCATATTTTGAATTTAGTTCCATCAAAATCTGTTCCTAACACACCTAAAGAATTATGGAGTGGGCGTAAGCCTAGTATGAAATATCTCCATATTTGGGGATGTCTAGCACATGTGTTGAAAGGGAAGTCTGATAAGTTTGAAGCTAAAACGGAAGTATGCATGTTTTTAGGTTATTCAAAGGAAACTAACAGTTATTTATTCTATAATCATAAGGACAACAAAGTGTTTGTTAGCACCCATGCCAAATTTTTGGAAGACGATTATGTTAATAATTTTAATCCTAAAAGTAAAGTTGTATTGGATAATTAGATGAACCTGTAATTGAACAACCAATGGATGAAACTAGGGATGATGTGGCTGTATTAGATACACCACAAGATACTACTCATGATATGTCTAGTACACAAGTGTCTCGTCATAGTGGGAGAATTTTTCGGCCTCCTATAAGATTTATAGGTTTGGGAGAAACCTATGAAGTTATCTCAAAAGAGGCTGAATCAGATCCCTACACTTATGAAGAGACAAAGAATGATATAGATGCATATCATTGGGTCAAAGCTATGAAATCTGAATTAGATTCCATGTATTCCAATCAAGTTTGGGATCTTGTAAATGCGCCTAATGGCATTAAACTTGTTGGTTACAAATGGGTTTACAAGAGGAAGAGGGAGATAGACGGAAAGGTTGAAACCTTTAAAGCAAGGCTAGTGGCAAAATGGTATACGCAAAAAGAAAGTATTGATTATGAAGAAACCTTTTCACTAGTAGCAATGCTTAAATCTATCAGAATCCTTTTATCCATTGTTGCTCATTATAATTATGAGATTTGGAAAATGGATGTCAAGATTGCAATTCTTAATGGCAATCTTGAAGAGGAAATCTATATGATGCAACTAGAAGGTTTCACAGCAAAGAACCAAGAGTAAATAGTATGCAAGTTGAAAAGGTCCATTTATGGATTTAAGCAAGCATCTAGGTCATGGAACATTAGATTTAATCAAGCAATCAAATTATTTGGTTTTAAACAAAATCTTGATGAACCATGTGTGTACAAAAGACATCAAGATAAAGTAGTAATGTTCCAAGTGCTTTATGTTAATGATATTCTACTCATTGGAAATGATGTAGGGGTAATGTTATTGGTAAAGGTTTGGTTATCAAGTCAATTTGATATGAAGGACTTGAGTGAGGCTAACTTTATTCTAGGGATCAAGCTTTAGTGAGATCGCAAGAATAAGATGTTAGGCTTGTCACAAGTTGGGTATATAGATAAGGTTCTAGAACGGTTTAGCATACAAAACTCCAAGAAGGGATTACTTCCTTTCAGACATGGAGTTCCTCTATCTGATGACCAAAGGCTTAAGACTCAAGAGGAAGAAAATATGATGAGACAAGTTCCTTATGCTTCTGTAGTAGGAAGTCTCATGAATGCCATGCTTTGTACTAGACCAGATATCTGTTATTCAGTTGGCATGGTTAGCCGATATTAATCAAATCCAAGACCAAAACATTAGCAAGCTGTAAAGCATATTCTCAAGTATCTACGGAGAATAAGAAATTATATGCTTGTTTACCAATGTGAGGATTTAATTCCCATTGTCTATACAGATTCAGATTTTCAATCAAATCTTGATTTTAGAAAGTCCACTTCAGGTTGTGTGTTCACCTTGGGAGGTGAAACCATAAGTTGGAGGAATGCTAAGCAATCTTGTATTGCGGACTCTACCATGGAAGCTGAATATGTTGCTGCTTGTGAGGGGCAAAGGAAGCTGTTTGGCTTAAGAAATTCCTTTCTGATCTTGGTGTTGTGAGAATGGAGCAAGTTCCCATCACATTGTTTTGTGACAATAGTGGAGCGGTTGGACAATCCAAAGATCCAAGGAATTATAAGAAAGAAAAGTACATTGAGAGAAAGTATCACATCATTCAAGACATTGTTGCTCGTGGAGATGTCGTAGTAGCAAAGATAGAAAGTGCAAATAATCTAGCAGATCCCTTTACCAAAGCCTTACCTCAAAGGACTTTTGAGTCACATTCGGAGGGAATGAGAGTTAGATTAGTGCACAATAGTCTTTAGGACAAATGAGAGATTGTTAGGATTAGTGCTCTTAAATCCTATTGTATGATGCTACGTATAATATCATATATGACATTATATATGACTTAATATTGTGATTAATAAAGTTGTTTTATTATTATCTAAAATAATGGTAATATGGATATTTGGACATTATCATATAGTCCATGAAATGCATAGTATGTGATTTAGTCACAGAAGATATATGTCACAAGTTCTTTGTAAACTCAAAATTTTAGTTCGTAGTTGGTGATGAAATTGGGCATTTCATCTGCAAAGACTATAACATATCAACTAAGATGATTTGTCTCGATCATGGAAGTGGAAACTTCTTGTTGATGTGTTGATATGTTTTAAGAGTTAAGACATATTGAACTAGACCGCTGTGTGATTTATTATTCTCCTAACAATTGTTAAATGAATAATAAATCTCACGACTTCTATTTACTTGAACTCTTAATCCTAAGAGGATAATAGACTTGATCATGAAGTGTAGGTTGTTTTGATATATCAGGAGTGAGATCCAAAGTCACGGTCAAAACCTCAATATGTTGGGCAGCCACATTTAGTGTTAATGGAATATATATTCTCAAGATGGAATTCATAATTTCTTAACGGAGATATAAAATATTCCCTTGAGATAAGTTTAATGGGTTCGGTTATTCAGAGTGTTAGGCCTAACCACTTTAGTAAGGAGTTACTAAAGTATATATTTATGAAATAAGATTTTTTAAATATATATAATGAATAACTTAAAAGGATTAAACCAGGTACTCAAGGATTAAGATGTAGTAATTCGCAAAGTGGTAGTCCACATTAATGACTTTGTGTTATTATGAATATTTTATGAAGGGGTTCTTGTACAATAAAGTCTTGGGATATAATTTATTAATAATTCCTAGAGTGCAATTATATTTATATAGTGGTATTAAATATAATTAATGGTAACTTTGGACTTTTCAAGAGTTGACAGAAAAGCCCAAGGCCTATTGGAGCTAGTGTCTTATTTGTTCCCTTTTGGTCTCACTCCAAGCCACATACTAAAACCCAATTGGAATGGCCCAAAAGGCTAGCCTAAAATCAATTATAAGGAGAGAAACATATAGAATTTTGTAAGTACATAAAACGGTTTGTATGGAGGCTGTTAGGCTCCTCAAGCTACCTGACCTCTTCTTGTCCTTGAAGAGGGACCTAGCAATGGTAAGAAGTCCTACCCATACTCAAATTAGGCACTTAACCACATCTTTTTTATATAATTTTTTATTCCTTTGTTACTTGTATGCAGGTCACTCAACAAGTTTTTGTGGCTAAAGAATGGGTCCGGGAAGCCCGCAATGAGGCTAAGGCCCAAGCCCAATCCTGCGCCAAGGTAGAGAAATCCCTAAAGGCCCTTAAACACGAAAAGACCGAGTTGTCAAAGAAGCTGACTACTGCAGATAGGGCATGCTTGAGTGCCAAGTCCTTCTTAAAGAGTGCGGAGACCCAAGTCGAGGAGCAGCGGCAGCTGCTTCATCTGATCGAGATTGAATTGGCCACCCAGAGACAACTGGTTCTGGATCAAAAGGCCGAGCTGCAGGGAGCAAAGGATGCAGCTCGGGTGGCCAGGGAAGCTTCTGAGGCTGCAAAGATTACATTTTACAAGTGTGGGGCTCAGGAGATAGAAGCTCGGTTGGCAGAGGAGGTGGCCGGTGTCTGCAGGGATTACTGCAATGAGACATAGGCGGAAGTGCTCAATCGTGCGAGGTACCTGCTGACTCCGAGCTGAGGAAGGCCAAGAATATCTTCTTCCTGGAAGACATTCAAGAAATTCCTATAACGCTTCCCCCTCTAGAACAAATTTCTACAACCCAAGCCCCTCCTCCTAGTGTTGAAATTGCTATAAAGGGTCCAAAAAGGGTAAAGAGGTTTAGCTACCGGCGAAGACCAAAGATTCCGTGGACACCCTAACAATCAAGGATGTGGTTTCTAAGGCTAAAGATGCGGAGCCGAAGTCCAAGGTTAAGGACTCACAATCCAAGACAACTAATACCAAAAAGGACTCGCATTCAGTGAAGATTTAGTTCTAAGGACCTCTCTCCTTACTTTTCTTCATGTATTTTTCTTTGCCATTGTATTTCTCTTTCTGTTTGCAATATAATTTCCTTTTGATTAATGAAGAAAAACTTTCCCTTTAACTCTCAATCTTATGAACTTTTATTTTACCTTATAACTCTTATTCTCTTGTTAGTATTAACCAAGATTGCCAGCGACAATGTGTTGTTACCTCATATGCCTTAATACAATCTAATAGTATTATACTACAATTAACTTTAATAAATTGAACACATGCCAGCAATAAAAAGAATTGTTACATACTTGTATTGAGAAGGCTTGTATAAATATCCAAGAACATTAACTTGCCAAAAACCATTAAACCGAGAAGATGAACAAAAGATCCGTAGTATTTGGTCTGAGGTACCATACATGATTGGTACTTTTGTCAAATATTCAGAAAGTATAAATAGAGAGTGTTAATTTACCAGATGTATGTGGTCCAAGAGACCAAACATGACCAAGATCCTGCTTAACACCAAGCGAAAATAAACTTTAGTGTTAATTTACCCAAGGTATGTGATCCGAGAAACCAAACATGACCAAGATTCTGTTTAACACTTAGTGAAAATGAACTCAATATTAATTTACCCAAGGTATGTGGTCCGAGAGACCAGGCATGACCAAGGTTCTGTTTAATACTTAGTGAAAATGAACTTAAGTGTACTTGTCATATAATATAATAAATTCAAGTGTAATAATTGAAGCTTTTATTAATAATAATACCTCCTTAGATTATTTACATTCCAGGGACGTGGTACAACCCTTTCCTCCAAATCTTCCAAATAGTATGCATCTATTCCAGCCTCCGATAGAATGCGATATGGTCCTTCCCAGTTGGGTCTGAGCTTTCCCTAGGCTAGGTTCTTTACAGTACCCATGACCTTTCTTAAAACCAAATCTCCAAGTGCGAGCGACCTGAACTTGACGTTAGCATCATATCCCTACTTAAGCTTATGTTGATAGTAAGCCAACTAGACCATGGCATTTTCTCTCCACTCATTGATCAGATCTAAACTCGTCCTTATCAGTCTGTCATTGTCATCCGGAGTAAAAGAACTCATTCTAAGCATTGGAAATCCAGCCTCTAGAGGGATGACAGCTTCAGCTCCATAAGTCATTGAAAAGGGTGTCTCTCTCGTGGATCTACGAGGGTTGTCTAATAAGCCCAGAGATCGTGCGACAGCTCCTCCACCCATCTTCCCTTTGCATCATCCAGTCTCTTCTTCATACCATTCACTATGACTTTGTTGATAGCTTCAGCCTGTCCATTCCCCTGTGGATATGTTAGGGTAGAATATCTGTTAGTGATGCCTAACTCACAACAATAACTCCTGAAGGATTTGCTATCAAATTGGAGACCATTATCTGAGATGAGTGTACAAGGTACTCTGAATCGAGTGACGATATTCTTCCATATAAACCTTTTGGCATCCACGTCCCTAATGTTTGCTAATGATTCGACCTCAACTCATTTGGTGAAATAATCTGTGCCAACCAACAGATATCTTTTATTCCTAGATGCTTTAGGGAAAAGACCTACAATATCCAAACCCCATTGAGTTAATGGCTAAGGACTAGACAGAGGATTAAGAACTCCCCTTGGTTGATGAATATTTGGTGCAAACCTCTAATGTTGATCACACTTCTTCACATATTCATGTGCCTGCCTCTGCATATTTGGCCACCAATACCCTTGAGTTAAGGCTCTATGAGACAAAGACTTGCCTCTAGTGTGGCTTCCACATATTCCTTCGTGCAACCCTTCAAGGATTAGTTTTGATGCCTCCCGGTGTACACACAGTAAGTATGGCCCAGAAAAAGTACGCTTGTACAATTTTTGGTCCTCGGACAATCAAAACCGAAGATCTTTCCTTTGTATTCTGTCAACCTCTATCTTGTCCTTAGGCAAGATATCCTCTTTGAGGAATAGTACTATAGGATCCATCTAGCTTGGTCCTACCTTGATTTGATGGATACGGGGTGCCTCCTTCTTCATTTCAGCTAGTATGTACAAATCTTCAACAAGGATGACTCGGGGCAAATATAGTGCTGAGGAGGTTGCAAGGGTGGCCATAGAATCCGCATGTGTATTCCCACTACGAGGGATATGCATGAGACTGAAAGATTCGAATCCTATCTGCAACTGCTTTACATGACCTAAATATTCTTGCATTCTTTCATCCCTAGCTTCTAATTCTTCTCTTACTTGGTCAACCACCAACCTTGAGTCCGAGAACATTTCCACTGAACTTCCACCCATTTTTCGAACCATGGCCATTCCAACCAACAACGCCTCATACTCAGCCTCATTGTTTATGGCCAAGGAGCTTAACCTTAAAGATTTCTCAATAGTGATCTTCTCAAGGGATATTAAAACTAACCCTACCCCAGATCCTCTCTGGTTTGCCGCACCATCGACATACACCTTCCAGGACGAAGGTTCTTGCATAGAGATCAGGCCAACTAAACTTTCATCCATATTTGGCCTCTTGGCACTTTCTTCTAACGCGAGCTCAACAAACTCAACCACCAAATCTGCCAGGACTTAGCCCTTTATAGAGGTGCGGGGCATGTACTTAATGTCAAAAGCTCCTAGGATCGTCTTCCATTTAGCAATTCTCCCTGTGTAATCAGCACTCTGAAGCAAAGACCTAAGCGACAACTGGGTTAAGACTATCACTGTATGTGCTTGGAAATAATGGGGAAGCTTACGGGTAGCATGCACCACTGCCAAAATATCTTTTTCAAGTAGTAAGTATCGGACCTCGGCCTCATGTAGTGATTTACTTACGTAATAAACTGGCCGTTGTACACCACTGTCAACATGTATCAACACTAAGCTCACTACGTGAAGGGCCACTGCAACGTAAGCAAACAAAACCTCATCAACCTCTAGCCTAGACATAATGGGAGGCCAAGAAAGGTATCCTTTTAGCTGTTGAAAAGCCAAGTCACACTCTTTAGACCACTCGAACCCTTTCCAATTGTTCAATAATTGAAAGAAAGGCCTACACCTATTTACCAATCATAAAATGAATCGATTTAAGGCAGTGATCATCCCTGTTAGCTTCTGAACCTCCTCGGGATTCCGAGGCAGTTGCAAGTTGTTGATCGCTGTAATCTGATCTCGATTGACCTCAATCCTACTGTGAGTAATCATGTAGCCCAAAAACTTTCCTGATCTGACACCGAAAGAGCACTTAGAAGCATTGAGTCGCAGCTTGTGTTTCCTCAAGATCCCAAAGATATTTTCGAGGTCTTTGACGTGCTTAGACTCCAACCTGCTTTTGACCACCATGTCATCTTTATAGATCTCAATGTTTTTTCCCAGCTGTGGTTCAAACATCTTGGTCATCATTCTTTGATAAGTGGACCCTGCATTTTTCAGACCAAAAGGCATCACCTTGTAGTGATAATTCCCGACAGGGGTAACAAAGGCCGTTTTTTCCTGATCATCCAAAGCTAATGGTATTTGATGATACCCCTGGAAGGCATCCAAAAAGCTCATATGAGGATGGCCTATCATTACGTCTACTAGTTGATTAATCCGAGGCATGGGGAAAGGATCCATTGGCCAAGCCTTGTTTAAATATGTGAAGTTTGCACACAATCGCCATTTCCCGTTCTTCTTCTTTACTACCACTGTATTAGCCAGCCATTCAGGGTAAAATACCTCCTTAATAGCTCCTGTCTGCTTAAGCTTACTCACCTCTTTCTTGACACCATTAGAATGCTCTTTAGATGAACGCCGAGGTGGCTGCCTTCTAGGTTAACATTCAAATGATGGCATATGAATCCTAGATCTACCTCTGGGGCCTCATAGGCATTCCAGGAAAACACATCAATGTTCCTTCTAAGGAGTGCCAACAGCACTTCTTTCTCCTGAGGAGGCAATTGAGCTCTAATCTGGAAAAACCTCTTCGGATCCCCATCAATAGCAATTTTCTCTAACTTCTCATACTTCACCTCTTCCAACCCCACAACACTAGGTAGGATCAAGGCCCTTGATTGCTATAGGCCCCCATCTACGAATGCTGTAGATTCAACCGCGGGCTGATGCATAATGGCGGCTACAAGGCACTACCTAGCCACAAACTGGCTTCCTATAAGATCCTCAATCCGGTCTCCTGATGGGTATTTTACCTTCAAGTTCAAAGTTGAAGAAATGGCCCATAGGGCATGAAGCCAGGGTCTGACTACAATGGCCGTGTAGGGAGAGTATGCATCTACCACAATGAAATCTACTTCAACCACTCTGATCCTGCTTGTACGGGCAACCTAATTTGACCCCTTGGAATGACAACCTTCCCATCAAAAATTACCAAAGGCAAATCATACGTTGTCAGATCCTCAGGTTTTAAGCCCAAACCTCTGTATAGATCAGGGTACATAATCTCGACCCCACTGCCCTGGTCAACCATTACCCTCTTAATATCATACACCCCTATTCTAAGGGTGACCACCAAAGCGTCATCATGCAGTTGGATGGTTCCCTTCTTGTCGTCGTCCGAGAAACTTAATGCTGGTCGAACCTCTGCCTTGGCCTTCTTCGGCATGGAATTCGAGTCCTCGACAATCAGCCGAGCTATGGACATCACCCTAGAGGGACAAGATCCAGTCCTCCCAAGTGCGGCAAAGATGATATTAATCATGCCTAACGGGAGCCTTGAAGAAGCACTCCCTTGAGCCCCAGGCATTGTGTGGCCTCCTTGTCCATTGGGTCGATACACAAACTATTGTAGCTTTCCTTCTCTAACCAGTTGTTCTAAATGATTCCTTAGAGTTCTGCAATCTTCGGTTGTATGCCCCCACTCCTGGTGATATTGACAATGAAAGCTCTGATTGTGCTTCATGGGGTCTCCTCCCATCTATTCGGTCATTTAAAGTATGGCTCATTCTTGATCTTCTCCAAAATTTGGTGTACTGGCTCTCAAAACACCGCGTTGATCGACTGAGGCGCCGTGGATTTGGACTATTCAGTGTAATCCCTCCATGGCTTGTTGTTATATCGGTCCTACCTGAAATCCCTCCTCTCCTAAGGGATAACCTTAGATTTTCCCTTGCCTTGCAATTGGTCCTCCTCAACCCATTTATAATCATCGATGCGATCCATCAGTCGGCGCACACTCCTCACCGGCTTCTTGATCAAAAACTTCCTTAAATCATGCTTAGCTGGTAGGCCGACCTTAAAAGTCCTTATGGTCACGTCGTCAAAGTTCCCATCAATCTCGTTGAACATCTCCCAGTTCCTATCTAAGTACGTTCTTAGGGTTTTCCCTTCTCGCATGGAAAGAGATAACAAAGAATCCAGTGGGCGAAGAACTCTGCTACAGGTAATAAATCGCGACCAAAAAAGCCCTCAGCTCTTTAAAGAAACCAATAGAACTTGTTGCAAGACCATCGAATCACCTCATTGCCACAAGCCCCAAGCTGGATGGGAACACCTTGCACATAAGGGCTTCATTCCTAGAGTGGACAGTCATTCTCTGATTGAAATGACACACATGCTTCATAGGGTCCGTTCGACCGTTGTACACGGTGAACGTGGGTTGAGTGAACCGCTGAGGAAGCTTTCCTCCCTCAATCCTGCACATGAAGGGTGACTTGGAAATTTGGTTGAGTTCCCTACTCATAGCATCATTTCCCAAGCCCTAGAATATGAGTTTCTACCTCTGTGTTCATGGTGGTATTCCTCTTCACGGGAGAAAGATTCGCTAGGAGGTGTTCGTGACTTACGTCTAGAACTGCCATCGTCTTCATCATCTGAAGAAAGGTCAGAGAAGGAGGGGCTCCGCCTTTTCCGCTTATGGCGTAGCATTTTCTTTAGGTCATCAATTTGACGCTGCATGTTCCTGGTATTGTTATCATGGGATTCGTGGCCATCGTCTTGAAGTCGACTCCTACCAGTATAAATTGTATGCACACTTCCTTCACGGTCCCTTTCTCGATCAAGGTGAAGAAAATGATCGAGATGTTGTGAACTGTCAGACTTTGCTTGGTTTGGACCTGATCCTACCGTAGTCGAATATCGAGCTCACTAACACACCAGAATTCCCACAGACGGCTTCAATTGTATGGACACAATTTGGTAACCAGGCCTACAAGTGGTATAGACTTAGGTCCAAAAGCCCAAAACAATGAATTTGTAGAGTGTGGATTGGAAAACTGGGTTTTCAGTAAGTTCACCAAAAATTAGAACATATTCAAATGATAAGAAAAAAGGAGATAGACTAGATTAAACTATATAAAGCCATCCTCGGCACTATCCGAGGAGGTCTGTTCTTATACAATTCTAACGTGAGATTACAACTTTCTCTCTTCGTTATTACAGTGTTTCTCTCTGGGTTTTTCGATCCTCCTCTCTCATTGCTTCCCCTTCTTTTTATACTCCCCTCGTCATTCCCCTTCCACGTGCAGGCCAAATGGTTGGCATTGATACTTATCCCATCAACACCTTCCTAAAGTCCTTAGATAACAGCTAGAAGATTGAAAACTACTGTTCAGATATTACTTCTTCATTAATACGACCTGAGTGTTAGCTGCAGAGCATTCAATGCGGTGGTAGCAGCTTTTCCTTTAGATATTTTCCAGTTCTCACCTGTACCGTATGCTTGTAGGGTATGCCCTTAATAGTTAGAACCGTTTGGTGCATCATCCTAGATAGAAAAATAAATTCCTTGACCCTTGCTTGGCTTAGCTGAGGATCTATTCCTCCTCGGATCACCTTCTTCACTCTACATAGTCCAAACTTGGTAATGAAGTCTATTGTCTGCATCTTTTTTACCATTGACCCATCCTCAGACAGTTGAATCTCCTCGGACGGGTCCAAGGCCCAATATTCATATTTAGCCATCTGGTCCCTACAACCACTAACATCACTTTTTTACTTTCCATTATCAATCTTCCACATCAATAAGTGTAAGAAGTTTTGTCAAATTTTTTGTATATAAACTTTCTAAAAAAAAAAAAAAATCTATGTGGATCATATAAATTAGTAGTAATTTTGCATTTACCATTATCAATCTTCCACATCAATAAGTGTAAGAAGTTTTGTCAAATTTTTTGTATATAAACTTTCTATAAAAAAAAATCTACATGGATCATATAAATTAGTAGTAATTTTGCATTTAAAACAAGATAATCAATCTTCGCTTTAAGCCCTCAAATACATCAAGCAGCCAGTGCAAACACCCAATTGTGTGTGTTCAATTTTGAAAAAAATTGTTTTAGAAACAAAAACACATTGTTTTGTTCACATTATAATTACTCTAAATACATATTTAATTTGAACACCTATTTTAATAGAGTTTTCACATTATTTTGAAATAAAAAATCCCAATATTTTTACCAAATGGGCCCATAGCTACTACTAGTATGCAGTTTTCTTTCTTTCTTTTGTTCTAAAAGCTAATATGCACATTATGAATTGTTTTTATTAACAATTTTTTGATAATCGTTTTTATTAACAATTAAATTGACCGCGTAGGGATGTATAATTTCCATTTATAGAGTACGATGTGTGTGCATTACGTGCCGACCTCGGAGGTAGAGAGGGAATGCGGGAATGGATTTTATGTGTCAAGATTTTATTGCTTAACCCTAGTAGAAAAGGATTTATTGGAGAGGAGCCAAAACTTACAGAGAGAAGGAGAGGGATCGAGAGAGATTGCTCATGGGGACCGCAACCACGAGTTTTAACTTTAAACAGGGCATATAGCGGGGCAGGAAGACAAAACAACAAAAGGGTCTCACTCAAATTTTAGTGAGGAAAAGTTGGACACAGAGAGTGAGATATGGGACCAAGAAGACTCATTCTCATCCTTAGCAGTGGAGCCCACAAGAAATCCCTTCATTAGAGAGGCAGCCAATGAAAAGACAGAGATTAGGATGAACTTTACAAGCTCAACCAATTAAAAACAAGATAAGGCCTTGTTGTGGACCCAAAAGCGCAATCCCTCTCTATAGAAAACTCTCAAAAGCGCAATCCAAAGCAAACCAATCTCTGTTAAATACTCCGTAAAAGCGCGGTGTGTGGGTCACACTTCCCCTGCAGCAAAGAAAGAAAATAATTGCACCATTTCAGGTCAATTCCAACATACTTTTTTTTTTTTTTTGTAACTCTTTTGCTTGCATTTGGTATATGCTCCATTTCTGAATTGTATTTCCTAGCTTCCAATTTTGTTTTGAATCATATACTTTGAGTTATGCTTTGTGACAAAAATGTTGCAAACGCCGTTGGTGGAAAAACAGCTAGAGCCTGCGATAGCTGTATACGAAAACGTGCTCGATGGTACTGTCCAGCCGATGATGCTTTCTTATGCCAAGTTTGTGACTCTTCGGTGCACTCAGCTAATCAATTAGCACGTAGACATGAAAGGGTTCGCCTAAAAACTGCATCGTTCAAATCTACAGACGCAGCTGTACAGAATTCTGTACCATCATGGCACCGAGGGTTCACTAGAAAAGCAAGAACACCACGATATGGAAAGCCAGTGAATTATCAAACACCTAAATCCAAAGAAGAACCGCTGCGGAACCCATTTCCTATTGTGCCAGAAGTCGGTGCAGATGAGATTTCACATGAAGAAAATGAAGAGCAGCTTCTTTATAGGGTTCCCATATTCGATCCCTTTGTTGCTGAGCTGTGCACGCCTACAACGCCAAAAGAAGCAGTAGCAGCTGTTAATTTTAGTCCTAATGGTAGTGAAACTAAGGTATTGTTAGCTCACTGTGGTCACGATGTGGATAATTTACATAGGTTTATTCCTTCTGACATGGATCTTGCTGAGTTTGCTGCTGATGTTGAAAGCTTATTGGGTAGAGGGCTTGAGAATGAGTGTTTTGGTATGGAAGAGCTGGGGTTAATGGATTGTAAAGAGAAGGTTATGAAGGAGGGTTGTTTAGGTAGTGGAAGAGTCAAGGTTGAGGAAGAAGAGGGTACTGAATCTGTTACAGCTTGCCTGGTTGATGATTCGGAGATTGATATGATGAGGGAACCCTTTGAGTTGAGCTTTGACTATGATTCTCCTGCGACGTATGAGGAGGAAGATGAGAAGGCGACTGTGATGAGGAATATTGATGGTGGGGGACATGAAGCTGAGGATAAAAAGAAGAAAGGGAAGATACTGTTGAGGCTGGATTACGAGGCAGTAATTGCGGCATGGGCTAGCCAAGGGTCTCCATGGACCAACGGGGCTCGGCCAGATTTTGATCCTGATGAATGTTGGCCTGACTGCATGGTAGGTGTTCCCTTCTCTTCATTTTATATATACTATATATCCTTAATTATTCATGGCAAAACATGATAAATTGCTGAGAACCCTATTCAATTTGGGGTTAATTAGGTCCTAGGTTTAAATCTTTTACTAATAAAACATGCTTAATCTGTGTTAGCTAGGGTGAATATAAAATTTTTCATACTCATGCTTGCTTACTATTTTTCCGTTGTGATTTGAGCGCTAAAATTGTATTACACTAAACCAAATAGATCAAGGTTGTCTCTATTTCAAGTCCAGTCCATGTTGTCAATTTCACCATTCAGATTTTATTTTTTGGATCTTCACAGTGAACTGGTGTTTAGTTCGCACTTTTGGTCATCTTGCAAATTGAATAAACCATCTATGGTTTCCGCTCCAATTTTAAGTGGTTTGTGAGTTATGTATTTACAAATAAAAATTAAGTATCAAGAAAATCAATTTGCTGATTCAATTGTAGTTGGGTGGATTGATTTCGGTATTCAGGCAGTGAATGTGTCTCCTTGCTTGTAACTTATCTGTTTAATTCCACCAGATTGTTGACGCTAATCAAATACTTGTGTAAATCTTTCAGGGTACTTGTAGTATTGATTTTCATCACCCTTATGGGGATTTTGGTGGAACTGGGGGAAACCCTACAATAGCTGACGGAGGGAGAGAAGCAAGAGTGTCAAGATACAGAGAAAAAAGACGAACGCGGCTGTTCTCAAAGAAAATAAGATATGAGGTTCGGAAGTTGAATGCAGAAAAGAGGCCCCGAATGAAAGGGAGGTTCGTCAAGAGGACATCCTTTGCTTCAGGACCTGCTTTTCATTTACTCAGCAAATGACTGTCAACTACCCAGTTTCTTTTGTACTCACTAATAGACTGGATTGTGTATAGGATCGCATAAATAATTTGATATCTTTTTGTTCTTGCGACAAAATAAATTGATATCTTAATTAACTTAAAAGCCTATGTCAATGTATTTTACGTTCAATTCTCTCTGCTCCCATGCATATAATGCCATTATGGGGTAGAAAATGTTGCTTAGCTAGATAATGAAAAATGGCCTAGCTTGAAAGACAGAGAAAGTCATACCTGAAATTACGAAGAAAGAAGTTTTTTTTTTTTTTCCTAGAGCATTCCCATTAGTTTTTACAAAAATTTGTCTATTTTTATATACAAACTTATTTTTTTCAATTTACATACTTATTTTTCAAAAGACTTTATATCAGAATATATATTTTACACTACATTTCGTTAAAATATCATTTTTTTAATTGCTTCACAACTTTACAACTTCTATTCCTTCATATATAACAATCATCATCTACTTTAGTTCTTCGTACTCGAGATACATAAACAAAAAAATAAAAAACTAAATACAAAATGAATATTATCAATGTAAATTTATACTATTAATGACAACTACATATTTTTACATAATTTTATATAAATTGATGAAGATAAATTTGGGCTTAATTAATTAAAATATAATACATTTTCTTTTATACAAATAGTATGCGAGTTAGTAATATGATATTGATGTCCTATTTATTGTGTAGTAAATTGGAAGTACAAACCTATGAAAAGCGGGAGGGGGGGAAGAGAAATGGCAAACTGTCGTACAATTCCCCATCTGGATTTAAATTTGTATCTGGTCCCAACCTGCACAACATGATAAAGAATACACAGAAGGGAAAAAGGACACCGACCTGGGAAAAAGTGCTTACCACTGCATGTCACTGTTATTCTTTTCAGTGACGAGGATAACACGAGCATGTTAAGATATCGTTTATTTTGTTAAAAATTGAAAATTTTTTATTAAAAATATTGTAAAAAAATAATTTTTATAATTTTTATGAATTTTTTGATCTATAAACAGTATCATGGACGCAAAAAAAATGCAAAACGTAATTTTAATTGCTGGGCAAACGCACTAGAATGATACTTCTTAAAATTTTTTCTTTTAAAGGTTAAACATTAAATATATGGTACTTCTTAATTTTTTTTAAATTAAACATTAAATATACCACAGGTACAATATAATGATACTTTTTAATTAGTTAAAAATTGATCAGCAAATTTTTTTTATTAAAAATTGAGTAAGTATTTTTTTTTGGAGAATCGAAAATTGAGTAAGCTTTGTTCACTATAATGTGTTATATTTATATATATATATATATATATATAGAGAGAGAGAGAGAGAGAGAGAGAGAGAGAGAGAGAGAGAGAGAGAGAGAGCAGTTTAGAGGAGTATAAGTTTCTGTCATATACTATTACCACAGGTCATGAATTAAAAAAAAAAAGTCATAATGTTGTGACATTGTTTTATATTTTTTGTTAATAAGTATTATATTATAATAAAGAAAATATGTGCTTTATATTAAAAATAAAAGAAGACAAAATATGCTGGAAATTGGGATCATACTTAACTTACTCAAACTCAAATTCATGTGATGGGAACAAAACATATAAACAAGCATCATGCCAAAAATTGTGTTGGGTTAAAATAAATTGACCTCGATTAATTAATTCAATTACTCAAGTTGATTAATTAGGTCAAATTATATGCAAATTGTGAAGGCATCAACAAATTACCAACTAAACTAAATGTAGGGGAAAAAAATTAATACGGTGATTTGTTGACAAATGGATAAAACCTCTCACAAGGCAAAAACCCTATCGGGTGAATTTAATGTCACCACTCTCAAGAGTCTACTAATCAGTAATCAAGAGGTTACAAGTTTAAGGAATCTTACCACTACCCTGGCCTATCCCAAAATAACAACCTATTGTTGAACCTTCACTTCAATATCCAGTTGAACTTGATCTTGTTGTAGACTTCTTGGCTTTGCACAAATCTCCAATCTGTGACTAACACCTTGAATGGATCCTAGTACGTGACTAACTTCACCAACTTGACTGATTATTGTTGGCTGCAAAGTTCTTCATATTGGAAAAATAGGTGATTGTATCACATATAAAACATACGCAGTGGAAAGTTAACGGATCTACTTCATCCGCAATTGATAACATGTACTATGTAAGTTTCAGAATTTAAGAACAAGAAAGCGTACCTTGGTGCGGTGAAATTCAAAACAAAAGATTAGAAGTACTTAGGAACACTTTTAATCTTCACTCCAATTCCACTTAATGCCCAAGAAGTGTGGTCTCTCAATTAATTTCCAATGAGAGAATAAGAGAATGTCTAACACTCACATGCAAACCATTTCATGTTCTTATGTGATCATAATCAAAACCTAATGAAAAGCCCTTATAAAATTTTGTATGTTTTTCTCTTTATATATAACTGATTATCTAATTGAGCTAGCCTTTTGGGCCATTCCAATTGAGCTCTAGTATGTGGCTTGGAGTGGGACCAAAATGGAACAAATAAGACTCTAGCTCTAATGGGCCTTGGGCTTTTCTGTCAACTCTTGACAAGTTCAAAATTACCATTAATTATATTCAATACCACTATATGAATATAATTGCACTATAGGCCTTATTAATAAATTATATCCTAAGAGTTTATTATACATGCAACCCTTTCATTAAAATATTCATAGTAATACAAAGTCATGAATGTTGACTGCCATTTTGAAGATTACTACATCTTAATCCTTGGGTTCCCGGTTTAATCCTTTATGTTATTCATCATATATTTATGAAATCCAAGTCCATAAATATATACTTTAGCAACTACTTACAAAAGTGGTTGGGTCCAACACTATGAATAACCAAACTCATTAAACTTATCTCAAGGGAATATTTTATATCTCTGTTAAGAGATTATGAATTCCATCTTAAGACTATATGTTCCATCAACACTAAATGCGGCTACCCAACATACTGAGGTTTTGATCGTGACTTATAGATCTTACTCCTGAAATATCAAAGCAACCTACACCTCATTATCAGGTCCATTATTCTCTCAGGATTTAGAGTTGATGTAAATAGAAGTCGTGAGATTTAATATTCATCTAACAATCATTAGGAGAATAATAAATCTCACAGCGGTCCAGTTCAATATTTCTTAACTCTTAAAACATACCAACATATCAACTTGAAGTTTGCACTTCCATGATCAAAACAAATCATCTTAGTTGATATGTTATAGCCTTCACAGATGAAATGCCCAATTTTATCACTAACTACGAACTAAAATTCTAAGTTTACAAAGAACTTGTGATTTATATCTTCTGTGACTTTTCACATAAATCACATACTATGCATCTCATGGACTAAGATAATGTCTTATTAGTTCATTTATAGATAGTCTCATATAATTAAACAATTTAATTATTTATGACATGCAAATAAATTGAATTTTAGGGCATAAACCCCAACACTTCACTTTATAAACGATGAAAATCAAGAAGCAATTGGTTACAAAACCCTAAGGCATACAAACATAGTAGCTTCACACAAAATATATGAGTTCTAGGTCTCTGTTTTCGTACTTAATGACTTTTAAAATAAGCCTTATATATGACTAGGGTTGTAAAGAGAGAAACCCTAATCATTCAAGTCATCATGGGCTGAAATTCAAATCTAAGAATTCTAAATTTGTAGTTCTTGACAAATCAAGCTTATGTCGAGCTTCTCCATTAATCCTCGATAGCAACTAGTGTCGAGCTTTAATGAAACAACTTTTCTTTACTTATTTCTTGGATCAAATTTCATGTCTTTAATGATATACTTGATATGCTTAAACAACATACTTCTTGATATATTAAACCCAACTTAGATCTACCCAATTACAAGTAAAGTGCATTTTGTCAAAGGATTAGCCAATTACATAGAAAATCCCTAACAATCCCCCCTCTTTAGCAATCTGTGACAAAACCACGAGCTTAATTATGTGAGAAGTATAGAACAACAATCTCCATAATTATTACACAAAATTACATAAGCCTATCTAACCAATAAACTCTTGAAAAACTTTTCTAGAAGAGAGACCACGGTATGAAAGACTTGCTACCTATCTTAGCTGAAACACTAAACAAGATCCATCAAGGCATCGAGTGTGAAATATAGACAAGTTATATAAATAAAGATATGTGTATAAAAAGAGATAAGAAACAACGTATGTGAGACAAAGGTGAAAACATACATCGTGTTAACTCTTAAAACATATCAACATATCAACTAGAAGTCTCCACTTCCATGATCAATATGTTTTAACTCTTAAAACATATCAACATATCAACTAGAAGTCTCCACTTCCATGATCAAGACAAATCATCTTAGTTAATATGTTATAATCTTCGCAGATGAAATGCCCAATTTCATTACCGACTACGAACTATATTTCTAAGTTTACAAAGAACTTATGATTTATATCTTCTGTGACTTTTCACATAAATCACATACTATGCATCTCATGGACTATATGATAATGTCTGAATATTCATGTTACCATTATTTTAGATAAGAATAAAGCAACTTTATGAAACACAATATTAAGTCATACATCATTTCTCACATAATGTCATACATAATATCATACAATAGGATTTAAGAGCACTAATCCTAACATTCTCCCACTTTCTCTAAAGACTATTGTGCACTAATCGAACTCCCATTCCCTCTAAATGTGACTCGAAGGTCCTTTGAGGCAAGGCTTTGGTAAAGGAATCTGCTAAATTATTTGCACTTTCAATCTTTGCTACCACCACATCTTCACGAGCAACAATGTCTCGAATGATGTGGTACTTTTTCTCAATGTGCTTTCCTTTCTTGTGATTCCTTGGATCTTTGGATTATGCAACCGCTCCACTATTGTTGCAAAACAATGTGATAAGAACTTGCTCCATTCTTACTACACCAAGATCAGAAAGGAATTTCTTAAGCCATACAGCTTCTTTTGCTGCTTCACAAGCAGCAACATATTCTGCTTCCATGGTGGAGTCGGCAATACAAGATTGCTTAACACTCCTCCAACTTATGGCTCCACCTCCCAAGGTGAATACACATCCTGACGTGGACTTTCTGAAATCTAGATCCGATTGAAAGTCTGAATCTGTATAGCCAATGGGAATCAAATCCTCACAATGGTAAACAAGCATATAATCTCTCGTTCTCCGTATATACTTGAGAATATGCTTTATAGCTTGCCAATGTTGTGGCCCTGGATTTGATTGATATCAGCTGACCATGCCAACTGAAAAACAGATATCTGGTCTAGTACAAAGCATGGCATACATGAGACTTCCCACTACAGAAGCATAAGGAACTTATCTCATCATATCTACTTCCTCTTGAGTCTTAGGCCTTTGGTCATCAGACAGAGGAACTCCATGTCTGAAAAGAAGTAATCCTTTCTTGGAGTTTTGCATGCTAAACCGTTCTAGAACCTTATCAATATATCTAGCTTGTGATAAGCCTAACATCTTATTCTTGCGATCTCACCAAAGCTTGATCCCTAGAATAAAGTTAGCCTTACCCAAGTCCTTCATATCAAATTGGCTTGACAACTAAACCTTAACTGATGACATTACAGCTACATCATTTCCAATGAGTAGAATATCATCAACATAAAGCACTAGGAACATTACTACCTTGTCTTTATGTCTTTTGTACACACATGGTTCATCAAGATTTTGTTCATAACCAAATGACTTGATTGCTTTATCAAATCTGATGTTCCATGACCTAGATGCTTGCTTAAGTCCATAAATGGACCTATTCAACTTGCATATCATATGCTCTTGATTCTTAGCTATGAAACCTTCTGGTTGCTTCATATAGATTTCCTCTTCAAGATTGCTATTAAGAAATGCAATCTTGACATCCATTTGCCAAATCTCATAGTCATAATGAGCAGCAATGGATAAGAGAATTTTGATAGATTTTAGCATTGCTACTGGTGAAAAGGTTTCTTCATAATCAATACCTTCTTTTTGAGTGTACCCTTTCACCACTAGCCTTGCTTTAAAGGTTTCAACCTTTCCATCTATCCCTCTCTTCCTCTTGTAAACCCATTTGCAACCAACAGGTTTAATGCCATTAGGCGCCTTTACAAGATCCCAAACTTGATTGGAATACATGGAATCTAATTCAGATTTCATAGCTTAGACCCAATGATGTGCATCTATATCATTCATTGCTTCTTCATAAGTGTAAGGATCAGTTTCGGCCTTCTCTGAGATAGCTTCATAAGTCTCTCCAAGACCTATGAATCTTATAGGTAGCCTAACATTCCTCCCACTACGACGAGGCACCTGTGTACTAGATATCTCATGAGTAGTATCTTGTGGTGTATCCAATATAGCCACATCATCCCCAATTTCATCCATTGGTTATTCAATTACAAGTTCATTCGTTTCAGCCAAGACAACTCTACTTCTAGGAGCATAATCATTCATATAGTCATTTTCCAATAATTTGGCATTTGTACTAACAAATACTTTGTTATCTCTATGACTATAGAATAAACCTTCAACAGTTCCTTTTGGATACCCTACAAAGAAAACCACTTCTGGTTTAGACTGTAACTTGTCAGTCTTTCCTTTTAACACATGTGCTGGACAACCCCAAATAGGGAGATGTCTCATACTAGGCTTACGCCCATTCCACAACTCTATAGGTGTTTTAGGAACAGACTTCGAAGGTACTAAATTCAGAAAATACATTGCAGTATTTAAGGCATATCCCCAAAAGGAAATTGGTAGAGTCGAATAACTCATCATGGACCTAACCATATCTAAAAGAGTCCTATTCCTTCTTTCCGCTACACCATTTTGTTGTGGAGTTCCAGGTGCAGTCAATTGAGATAAAATTACATTTTCAGTTAAATAATCCTTAAAATCCCCAAGAAGGTATTCGCCACCACGATCAGATCGAATGGCCTTTATGTGTTTACCCAATTGATTCTCAACTTCTGCCCTAAACTCTTTGAACTTTTCAAAGGCTTCGGACTTCCATTTCATTAGGTACACATAACCAAATCTAGAGTAATCATCAGTGAAAGTAATGAAATACTCATAGCCACCTCTTGCTTGGATTGACATAGGACCACATACATCTGAATGTACTAGTTCTAGCAACTCTTGGGCACTTCTACCTTTTGCATTAAAAAGTCATTTGGTCATTTTACCTTCCAAACAAGATTCACAAACTGGTAATTCATCAAAATCCAATTGCTCTAGAAGTCCATCTTTGATCAGTCTTTGAATCCTATTTGAATTAATATGACTCAAACGCAAGTGCCAAAGATATGCATCACTAGTAAAAGGAAACTTTCTCTTTAATGATTTTACATGTGAGTCATTATCTAATTCAGAATTATATAATTCATGCTTATCAGGAGTTAAAATATAAAGACCATCCACAATATTGCCAGAACAGATAAATACTTTACCATTCTTTATTACAACATTGTCTTTAAGGATAACACAATATCCATTTTTACCTAAATAAGTTGCAGAAATTAAATTCCTACGAACATTAGGTACATATAGACAGTCATCTAATATTAAAACCCTTGACTCAAAACATAAATTATAAACACCAATAGCTACAACTGGAATTCTGCTCCTATCAACCAAAGTAAGAAACAACCCCCCTTCTTTAAGCCTTCTGGTCTCCTAGAACCCCTACAAAGAATTGTAAATATGATTAGTACAACCTGAATCCACACACCAGGAATCCGTGAGATTTTTTACTAAACATATTTCAAGAAGGAATGAAATTTTCATACCCTTATTGGCAGCCTTGAACCTTGGACAATTCCTCTTCCAATGTCCTTTCTCACCACAATGGAAACATTTTCCTTTCAGCTTCTTTCCTTTGTCAGCAACTCCTAAGGCAATTTGTTTACCTTCTTGCTTAGTGAAGTCCTTCTTCTTCTTCTTCTTACCTTTGTCTTTCGACTTAGGTTGTGAAGTAGAAGCTTCACCCACATTGGCTTCAAGACTAGCATTAGAAGTACCAAGGATGCTTTCCGCCGCTACCAACTCATTCATTAATTCAAACAAAGAATAAATCTTTTTGTTCATGTTATAATTAAGCCTGAATTCCTTGAGTGATTCTGGTAGTGACTGGAGTATCATATCCACTTGGGATTCTCCATCAATATCGGCACCTAAAACCTCTAATGTATTCAGATTAGAGATCATTGTAAGACAATGCTCTCTCACTGAACTACCTCCAGCCATTTTGGTATTATAAATTTGCCTCATGGTTTCTTGCCTTATAGAACGGCCTTGCTCACTAAACATCTCCTTCAGACTCAGCATAATGTTCGAAACTAGTTCTACATCCTGCATTTGATGCTGTAGAACATTTGAGATGGATGCTAGGATGTAGCACTTGGCCATTTCATTAGATTTCTGCCAATGATCATATCGTTGTTTTTCCTCAGGAGGAGCCTCTAATGAAGGAAAGCTAGGACATGGTTGAGTAAGCACATATTTGTGCTCTTCAGCTGTGAGAACTATGTCCAAGTTTCTTTTCCAGTCAACATAATTGGATCCAGTCAGTTTGTTTTAATTAAGAATGGTAACAAGTGGACTAAATGATGCCATGTTCAAATCTGAAGATAATAAACATAAATATTATAAGTAAACTGGACATTATCAATTTAGCATATAAACATATAGTATGGAACCTTAATAAAACCATAATATAATATATGCAACGACAACCCAATCCCATACTTAATATCCCTCAGCATAGAATGAACATTAAATACTATGATTGATTGAGAACTATTCTCATTATTAGTGCTATCATGATAACTCTTATCAAATACTTAATAATATGCCGTTATACATTTGGCCTCTAAATAATTATAGCAAGAACTCAGCATAGAAGATACTATAGTATTAGCTAAGACAAGGTATTTGATCAAACCACTATAAACCAAGAAATTCAATCTTGTAGGACCATGAAATACATACTCTCCGCATGGAACGCAAAGCTCGAAGCTAAGACAAAGTATGTATTTCACACTACTATGAACTAACAATGGAGGCCGTGAGATCCAACCCTTGTATCTCTCTCCCACTAAATGTTTTAAATTAAAGGTTTTTATCTTTTAAACATGCATAAACTAATTATACACAGCCTTGCACTTTATACTAAGCACTATTCCTTACGAAAAAGGCGTAAGAAAAAATAGTGAAAATACAAAATTTAGATAGAAACTTTCGCGACTGTTTTGTGGGTATCCCGCGACTAAGCACGTCCCGCGAAAACAAGTTAAGGAAAAAATTGAAAACACAAAAATCGGATAGAGACTTTCGCTACTGTCTCGTGACTGTTTCGCAAGTAAAGCTTACCCGCAAAAAACCCGTGTTTTTAGTTGTTCTAGAACAGTTGCAAACAGTTTTCTACGACTTTTCATGAACAAACAATTACCATATGAACATGATATGTAGAATTTGATATCAAAACTGAAATCTATTGATGCTATAGCCTTAAAGATCAATTTAACATACTTAAATTCAAATTTAAACAACATCATAACATCAATATTAGTTTTTATCAAATCACAGTTTCAACAACCATGCAGAAAATTAAATGCATATAAAATCTTCTAACATGATGAAACTACTATCTCTAATTCCAAAACTTTCAAGACATGTTATACAGATTCGAACTGAAGACCGCTCTGATACCAATGAATGAAAAATACATGTATGTATCGCATACAAAACATACGCAGCGGAAAAATTAACGGATCTACTTCATTCGCAATAGATAACATGTGCAATGTAAATTTCAGAACATAAGATCAAGAGAGTGTACCTTGGTATGGTGAATTTCAAAACAAAGACTAGGAGTACTCGGGAACACTTTTAATCTTCACTCCAATTCCACTTAATGCCCAAGATGTGTGGTCTCTCAATCAGTTCTATGTGTTTGTTCTAGAGAGTATAGGAAGGAGTCTTTCTCTTACACATCTATGAACATACAAACCATTTCATCCTAATATAAAATTCTGTATGTTTCTCTCCACATAGCTGATTATCTAATTGGGCTAGTCTTTTGGGCCTTCCCAATTGGGCTTTAGTGTGTGGCATGAAGTTGGACCAGAAGGGAACAAATAAGACACTAGCTCCAATGGGCCTTGGGTTTTTCTGTCAACTCTTGACAAGTCCAAAGTTACCATTAATTATATTTAATACCACTATATAAATATAATTGTACTCTAGGCCTTATTAATAAATTATATCCCAAGACTTTATTATACATGCAACCCCTTCGTAAAATATTCGTAGTAATACAAAGTCATAAATATAGACTGCCACATTGTAAATTACTACATCTTAATCCTTGAGTACCCGATTTAATCCTTTTAAGTTATTCATCATATATTTATGAAATCCAATTTCATAAATATATACTTTAGTCTTACTAAAGTGGTTAGGCCTAACTCTCTTAATATCTGAACCCATTAAACTTATCTCAATGGAATATTTTATATCTCTATTAAGAGACTATGAATTCCATCTTGAGAATATATGTTCCATCAACACTAAATGTGGCTGCCCAACATATTGAGGTTTTGACCGTTACTTTAGATCTCACTCCTGATATATCAAAGCAACCTACATTTCATGATCAGGTCCATTATTCTCTCAGGATTAGGAGTTCATGAGAATAGAAGTCGTGAGATTGATTATTCAATTGACAGTCGTTAGGAGAATAATAAATCTCACAGTGGTCCAGTTCAATATGTCTTAACTCTTAAAACATATCAACATATCAACTAGAAGTCTTCACTTCCATGATCAAGACAAATCATCTTAGTTAATATGTTATAGTCTTCGCAGATGAAATGCCCAATTTCATCACCGACTACGAACTGTAATTCTGAGTTTACAAAGAATTTATGATTTATATCTTCTGTGACTTTTAACATAAATCACATACTATGCATCTCATAGACTATATGATATTGTCCGTATTCATGTTACCATTATTTTAGATAAGAATAAAGCAACTTTATGAAACACAATATTAAGTCATACATCATTTCTCACATAATGTCATACATAATATCATACAATAGGATTTAAGGGCACTAATCCTAACAAGAGCCACGTGCTCAATTTTTGTTGTCCCTCTCAGAGGACATTTCTATCGACTTCCTTTCCCACTTCATCCTATCCCTTATAGATGTCTATAGGGATACGGTGATCTGTGTTAATCTCATTTTTCCTTCAGCTATCACGAGGATCCTTCACCATTTTTCTGTCTCCTTTCCCGCGTCTGAACACTTCTACGACATGAGTGCCATTGACACTGCTACTGTCAGACGGAGTGATACTCAGCTTTGCCCGAGGCGGACACAGACCGATACGGTAGCTCCTCCGACTTCTTCAACTCCATCCACATCCATTCCTTCTTCTGTGGGTGGAATGACTCTTGATGCGATCATAGCGCAGCTTCAGTGCATGGATGCTCGCCTTGACACTCTCAGTGACGAGTTGTGTTATGTGAACACCCTTGTCAGCCGTATTGCTCAATGGCAGGCTCTCCTTAGTGGCTTCATCGAGCCTCCCTCTCCTTCTCGAAAGGCTTTTGAGGATGAGGATGACGATGGTGACTTTGATGATAATGGTGATGGGGACGATAGTGCTAGCTCACACAGTGATGATGAGATGACCACTTGAATTACTTAGCCTTTGTTACTCATGACAAAAAGGGGGAGTAGTTTTGGATATGAGAGTAGTCATATACATAAGGGGAGAGTTAGCATAGGATATTTTTGTTAGGGGGAGTGTTTATATTCCGAGGAGGGCTGTAATGAGGTTTTTATGTATTTTCTTTTCTTTCTTTTACATTTACCTCATGTATATTGGTCTTCTAACCATTTAACATACATTGTACTTATCTTTGGATATATATATATATATATATATATATATATATATGTTGATGTATGTTATTCACCTATCTTTACATGTGTTGTTTCTTTTCTTTCTTTATGCACATGCTTTTTATATCTTGTATGCAATCTTTTTATTTCTGTTTCACACTAAGATGCCGTGATGAGTTTTGTTCAAAGTGTTTCAGAAATACAAGTTGTCAAAGTCTTCTTTCCATGAACTCTCTTCTTGCAAAGTTTTTAAAAAATTTGTGTTAGGATAGATTTTATTGTATTGAACAAGTGAGTATGAGTTGATTAATTTATGACCTCTCATATGTTCTTTTGTTTGTTGTGGTTTTGTCACGGATTGCCAAGGGGGGAGATTGTTAGGACATATGTGAATCATGTTAGGAACATATGTCATTATAGAATTGGCTAATTCTTTGACAAAACGCACTTTACTTGTAATTGGGTAGATCTAGGATGTGTTTAATGCTTCAAGGAACAAGGTTTCAAGTTCAAGTGTTAAAGCCATGCAAGTCTGTCCAAGAATTAAGTGAAGAAGTGCTAGATTTTAAAACTCGACAGCTAGTATCTATCAAGGCTTAAAAAGTTGTTTCAACTTGAAGCTCAACAGCTTCTTGATAGATAAGGTATCTATCGAGATTTAAGAAAATCAGTTTTCCAGATCTGATTTCTCTCTAATCCATGAATAGATGTTTGGGCTTTCTTTTCTCACAATCCTAAATATATATAAGGATTGTTTTAAGGGCCGTCGCAGATGATGCAACTGAAAGAAAAAGTTTTTCATAAGCATATTGTGAACTAGAGACAGATGCCCTAGTTCATCTTTCTATTCAAGAAGCTGTTATGTTTGTACACCGTTGGGTTTTGTAACCAAGGAGCTTTGTGATCTTCATCGTACTGAAGAACTTTACAGCCAACATCCTTCTCTAGTTGGTAATTAAGTCGCATACTTGGATCCGCGCATCTATTGTTTAGTCACGTACAGGGAGTCGTTCATTAAAAGGAGAGATTGTCACTACAGAATAAGTCCAATTGTGTATTGGGGTAAGGGTTCAACTGTAGATTGATATAAGGTACTAGGATTCCTTTTCTTGTAACTGCTTGTTGTGATAATAGTGGATTCTCGGGAGTGGTGACCTTAAAATTACCTGGTGGAGTTTTTGCAATGCGGTTTTTCCCCATTTGTGAACAAATCACCGTGTCATTTATTTTTCGCTGAATATTTAGTTATTTGATGATTTGTTTATGCTGTCATGCATATTGTATGTTAATCTGATTAATTAATCAACTTGGTTAATTAATTAGTTAATTCGTCACAAGGGGTCAATATATTCTTGGACTATCAATCATGTTTAATCTTTTTCTTTATTTCAAAATATGCATATATTAGAAAATCGGATTTGTATCTAAGAATGATACAAATCAGTTTTTATATTGAGAAAAATTTAGATCTACATCTAACAAAGATGCAGATCCATTTTTATTTAAAAAAAAACTCAGATCTACATATAAGAAAGATGTAGATCTATTTTCATTTCAAGAAAAATTCAAATCTACATCTAATAAAGATGCAAATCCATTTTTATTTCAAAAAAAACCTAGATCTACATCTAAGAAAGATGTAGATCTATTTTTATTTTAAGAAAAATTCAGATCTACATCTAATAAAGAAGCAGATTTGTTTTTATTTTAAGAAAAAGTTAGATCTACATCTAATAAAGATGTAAATCTGTTTTTATTTTAGAAAGAGAATTGTTCAGATGCATATTATTGACATTCAAGAAATAGATTATAACAATTACATAAAAAAAACAATCATGCTTTAAACCAAACAATGGTGAACCATTCATGTTATGGATAAAAACATTCATCAACACAAAAAAAAAGCATAAAAAAAGATAAGGTGATTGAAAACAACCTCTTGCATGAGCACTCCTTGTAATCGAAAGGATGTTTTAGGGTTCAAAGAAAATTATCTAGTTATCTTTGAAACCTAAAAATCTTAATTTGAACAGCAAATCTTAAAGAAGATCAGCAAATATCAGCAATTTGAGAGCCTTTAAACGTATTCCTCTTAGAGCATAAAAAAAAGGTGCTAAATTATGAGATCCAGTCTCTATTTATAAAGGTCGGAAGACTCTAAAAAATAGCTCTGATGTGTAGAACGTGAATCATGACTCATCCTTTTGCAAAAAGATAGAAAAAGGTGTGCCTTATCGTCGCCCGAAGGGCACTGGACCAAAGCCCAAAAGGGTGAAATTCGGCCCTTTTAAAGTGCCGTTTGGCACTCCAAAAGTGCCGAATGGGCTCTTGGACAACGAACATCGTTTCGTGTTCAGGTGCGTTTTGGAATCTCCTTCTAGGGTTTTTTGATCCAAACCCCGGACCTAGACGTGTTTTCATCCTCGGCCTATGATTTTTTTATCTCTTTTATGGATAATTCAAGCTTTTTAAGAACAATTATCTTGTAGATAAATATCCTAAAATAAATCTTGATAAAGTTCAAATTATCCACAATTTTATTATTATCCAATCATCCCTTTTATTCCTATGCATGCATTCCTATTTTAAACTCTAATTATCAACCAATCACAAAATTATTTAATTAATTTTAATTTCTTAACCAATTAGAATTAATTTAAATTGATCATGTCTGGTCAACTCTACCTAGACACAATACGTGTTGACTGTGCAACTTGATCATGCAATATCTTTCGATCTGATGGTCCGATTTGGAAACCGGACACATAATTATGACCGTTAGAATCTCAAGATCATTTTTATGATATGTAATGAATGAATTAATGCATGTAATGCAAAGAAAAATTGATGCATGTAATATAAGAACAAATTGATGCATGTAATGTAATCATTATTTTTAGGATACATAGATGGTCATTCAAGTCATTCTCCTTGATTAAATCATGGGTACAAAATTGAGTGTCTATAGAATGCCCCTCATTGATAGAGCTTGGAAAGCAAATGTCAATGTAAAACAAAGACACTAATTCTAGCAACCATGATTTAATTGACGTTGAATTTTTTAAAGATTACCTAACCTTTGAACCTAAAACCTTGGAACATAGAACTAGTGCCTTATCTATTGGCAAAAAATGAAAATACTTGACTTAGCTGGTAGTTGATGACTCTGGAAATGATTCTTGACAATTGGGGTGACCAAAAGAGTTTTCAATCCCAATCTTAAATGGAGCTTTCTGCGACCTAAGCGCTTCTCTATCTTGATCTGGAGCTATCCACGACCCAAGGGCTTCTCTACCTCGATCTATAGTTATCCGCAACCTAAGGGCTTCTCTACCTCGATCTGGAACTATCTGCGACCCAAGGGCTTCTCTACCTCAATCTAGACTTTGTCGGAGTGTCGATCAAAGGTCTTCTCTTCTTCAATCTCAATCTAGAATTATTGAAATGGCGATTAAAGGTCTTCTTTACTTCAGTCTAGAATTGTTAAAATGTCGATCAAAGGTCTTCTCTACATCAATTTAGACTGTCAAAACGGCGATCAAAGGTCTTCTCTACTCCAATATGAAGTTGTTGACATGTCGATCAAAGGTCTTCTCTACTTTAATCTGGACTATTGAAATGGTGATCAAAGGTCTTCTCTACTCTAATCTGAAGCTATTGACATGTCGATCAAGGGTTTCTCTACTTTGATCTGGAATTATTAAAGTGTCAATCCAAGGCTCCTCTACTTCAATCTGGAATTGTTGAAATGGCGATCAAAGGTCTTCTCTACTTCAATCTAGAGTTTGTTGAAAAATGTCAATCTAGGGCTTCTCTACTTGGACTGTAATTGTTGAAATGTCCATCAAAGGTCTTCTCTACTTCAATCTAGAATTTTTGAAGTGTCGATCAAAGGTTTTCTCTACTTTGATATTGAAATGTTGAAATGTTTGTCCAGGACTTCTCTACTTCGATCTAGAGTGTTGCCTGCAAAAAGTCAAAATTTGGGGGCTAGACTTTTAAATTATGAAAGCTTTTTGATCCCACTGTTTTTTGAGATGTGTGATTTTCATTTGTTCCTTCTTGATTTGAATCTTTATCAAGAAAAGTTTGATTGACAAAAGATTCTAGTTTTGAGAAACATTTGATTTTTGAAACTTGGAAGTTTTGAAATTAACATTTAAAATTTTGAGACTTTGGAACTTGGAGATTTTGACTTGAAATTTGGAACTTGAAATCTGAAATTTTGAAAATTAAGGCTTCAAATTTTGAAACTTTTCTTTCTTTTCATGGTAAGCAATATGATCCAACATTTGATTGGAATGATAATGATGGACTTCTTCAAGACCCTAGGACCCATGCTCCATATTGTCATGTTAACACCAAGGTTAGTTTTTTTTTTTCTTTGGTTTCCTTGCTTGGAAAAAATGTTGTTGCATATTTCATTGAAAGTTTCATGGTGAGATATTGTCATTTGGTTATTTTGAAATTTTTTGGGGATTGCATGATTGGTTATGTTGGACAATGTTGGCTTTGGAGCATTCTTAAAATGTTGTTTTTCTTTGATCGTGGTGCAATTTAGACAATGTTGGTGGCTTATGAAATTTTGACAATGTAGTTAGATGGTGATGTTGTTGGATGAATTTTGGTTTGGATTTTGGGAGTATTGGCATTGTGAAAAATTTGTGTTAGGCTTATATGAATATGTTCATGATATTTGTGGGAAAAAACTTGTTGGCATGTATAAACTTTGTTTTATGGATATGTAAAAATTTTGTGAGAATGTGCATGGATATATTTGTGGGTATAGGCAAACCTTGTGGGTGTGAAATCTTGACTTATGAAAAAATTTTGTTGGGTATGTGATGTTGATTCTTGGAAAATTTGTGTGGTTATGATTTTAGCTATGTAAGAATTTATTTGTGCATGGGCATGAACTCGTGGGAATTTTTTTATCTTGGACATGTAGGAATTTTTTTGCATGTCTATGGAAAAATTTGGTAGTTGTGTATGGATGTGTGGAAAATTTTGGTGGGGCATTGATTTTTTGTTGCAGTGGGGCATTGATTTTTGAGAATTTTTTGGTCATGTTGGTTTTGACTGTGGAATCTTTGGACATATGAGTTTTTTTCATGGAAAATTTTTGGACATGTGATTTTGGGTCATGGGAATTTTTTGTCATGCGAATTTTTTGTTGGCATGGGAAATTGATGAGCTAAACTTTTGTGTTGCAGAGCCTCAAGAGTCAAGGCAGTCTCCAAATGTTGAAAGGTGCATGGGCAACATTGTCTCCTAGCATAAAAAATATCATCAATGAAGGAGGCTTTAGCACTTCCTTCTAAGCTTTGTTAAATCAAGAGACACACGAATACAAGGATCCTCAGTTACTTCTTGCCTTGGCAAAGCACTTCTGGGACACTACCTATAACTTCCATTTTCCAGGCATTGAGGAAGTAATGTTGACACCTTATGACTTCTCTAATATCACTGGTTTGAGGTTGGGTGGTGAAAGAATTCTTGTCAATGATTCCCTTACTTCAACTGAACTCAAGCAACTTCTAGGTGTAGTGCCTTCTAGAATGAGGAGTAACAATATTTCTTTGTCTTGGCTGTGTGATAATATTCCCCAATGTGAGACTGTGGCAAAGGGTGCTCATATGTTCATGCTTCTTTTTATTGAGACTTTTTTATGTCCAAATTTAGGCAATACTGTGAATCTGCGCTACTTGGGGAGCTTGAGAAAAATTGAACAAATACGGAATTATGACTGAGGCAGTATGGCTTACGCTACTCTGATGGATTTCATGACCTAACTCTCCAGACGGAGCCTTCCAAACTTGGGTAGGGCTCCATTTGTATGGCAGGTGAGGTTTGGGATTTATTTTGGCTATATGTAGGTTGTGGAAAATTATTTTGGCCATGTATATGGTAATGGTGTTGTGAATTTTTTAGGTCTGGATGTACGAGTACTTTGGAGTTGGTCCTGAAATCCAAGAAGAAGTTGCTGACATTTTTCCTAGAATTCTGCGTTGGTTGCCCAAACATCGTTTGTCTACACCTTCCAGGCGTTCTTTGGAAATTTGGTGCTTGGTGATTGATAATTTGACTGTTGATGATGTGAGTTCTTCCTCCTTTTTCTTTTGAAATCTTTGGCACTTGGCTATGGTTCAGTCTTTTCTCATTTTGAGTTCCTTTGTGACTTTTCAGGTGGATTTAAATCCTTGGGCTAAATGTGAGGGGTATGCAGAGTGTGAGCGGGCTCTAGAACTGAATGGCCGCCAAGTGTTGTTTGAGTGTGGGCATGGAAGGTATTGGTATCTTAGTGATCGGGCGTTACCCTAGGTTGAACATGAGTATACTCCTACCACAATTCCAACTCCTCCTTGTCACACACTCCTATTTGCTGACTTTCTGGCTGATGAAGAGATTGCTCAGGCCCGTGATGGCTATATTGTTGCAAAAGTAGAAGGGAATTATTCTGAATACATCCGACTTCATCTGCAAGGTTGCTTAGTTGGCAGAATGGTATTTTTCTTCCCTTCTTAAATCAAATTTCTTGATCTCACAAATTCCTTTTCATATTTCTGCTTGGTAACAATACTTGCATGTTGTATTTTTAGCCTCTATCTTCTGAAGGAGAGACAGGGGGAGAGGAAGAGAAGAGATTCCCTCTTCCCACTATACTGGTAGTTCTTTTAGTTCCTTCATGGAGACTTATCCTCATTTTTCAGCATGGCAGTATCTTGTTATGAATCCTGATGGAACGTATAGTTCCATGCCTTTGACTAAGCTAGAGCACATACCAAATGTTCCTTGGGCCGATCCGATATGTTCTTGAATGTTTAGTTCTTTGTCCTTATTTCTTCTTAGCTTGATAAGTGACTTTTAATCTAATGACTCTTAATCTAGCAAATTTGGGCTTCAAGTTGATGTGGATCTTGTTGAGGAGACCATGCAGATGATTGGAGGCTTGCTATCATTGGCTCGCACTCAGTCCTCCCAATATGTGCTCAATGATGCAAGTTGGCTATGCCATATTGCTTTCTGAGTGTCTTTGGCTTGAACTGTGCTTGATAGTGGAATTAACACTTGATTTTGCTGACTCTTCCAGCACATTGAATGGAAACTGCTGACACTAGCAAAAGAACTTTAAAGGAAAGGATCAGGAGCCTCGAACTTGAAAATAGTCAGTACGATCCTCGTTTTTTTCTCAAGTTAAGAAGGAAATACTAAAGGTGGCGGCTCCTTTAGAGGTGGATCAAGGAGATCCTCACGAAGGCGGACTCGGAGTCCCAATGACGTATGACTTGTATTTTTATTTTTTCTGCAAAAGAGAAAGGAAGTGTTCCTTAGACAATCTTGTATTATTTCCCATGCTTAGCACTTTGTCCTTGGAGTCACCTTGGATCTTTTAGAAACTTTAGTTAAGACAAGTTTAGAATTCACCTGATGATATCTTGTAATGCTAATTTAGACTTATCTTGATTGGCTCTGATGGAATCTGCACTTACTTGAATGAGGCAGTGTCGAATGCATGATTTTTGGAAATCTTGGTTATAATGATTTTGATGGAAATATACATGTTTATATCACATACAAAACGTAGCGAAACGTTAACGGATCTACTTCATTCACAATTGATAACATGTACTATGTAAATTTCAGAATATAAAAACAAGAAAATGTACCTTGGTGTGGTGAATTTCAAAACAAAGATTTAGAAGTTCTCGAGAACACTTTTAATCTTCACTCCAATTCCACTAACACCCAAGATGTGTGGTCTCAATCAGTTATATGAATTTTTTCAAGAGAGAATTAGAGAGTGTCCAATACTCACATACAAACTATTTCATGTTCTTACAAAATTCTGTATATTTCTCTTCTTATAACTAATTATCTAATTAGGCTAGCCTTTTGGGCCCTTCCAATTGGGCTTTAGTATGTGGCTTGAAGTGGGACTAAAATGGAAGAAATAAGACACTAGTTCCAATGGGCCTTAGGCTTTTCTGTCAACTCTTGACAAGTCTAAAGTTACCATTAATTATATTTAATACTACTATATAAATATTGTTAGGATATGTGCCCTTAAATCCTATTGTATGATGCTATGTATAATATTATGTATGACATTATTTGGGAAATGATGTATGACTTAATATTATGTTTAATAAAGTTGTTTTATTCTTATCTAAAATAATGGTAACATGAATATTCGGACATTATCAAATAGTCCATGAGATGCATAGTATGTGATTTATGTGATTTAGTCACAGAAGATATAGATCACAAGTTCTTTGTAAACTCAGAATTTTGGTTCGTAGTCGGTGATGAAATTGGGCATTTCATCTGCGAAGACTATAACATATTAACTACGATGATTTGTCTTGATCATGGAAGTGGTGACTTCTAGTTAATATGTTGATATGTTTTAAGAGTTAAGACATATTGAACAGGACCGCTGTGAGATTTATTATTCTCCTAACGACTGTCAATTGAATAATAAATCTCACGACTTGTATTCACATGAACTCTTAATCCTGAGAGAATAATGGACCTGATCATGAAATGTAGGTTGCTTTGATATATCAGGAGTGAGATCTAAAGTAACGGTCAAAACCTCAGTATGTTGGGCAGCCACATTTAGTGTTGATGGAACATATATTCTCAAGATGGAATTCATAGTCTCTTAACGGAGATATAAAATATTCCCTTGAGATAAGTTTAATGGGTACAGTTATTCAGAGAGTTAGGCCTAACCACTTTAGTAAGACTAAAGTATATATTTATGAAATTGGATTTCATAAATATAAGGTGAATAACTCATAAGGATTAAACCGGGTACTCAAGGATTAAGATGTAGTAATTCACAAAGTGGCAGTCTATATTTATGACTTTGTGTTACTACGAATATTTTATGAAGGGGTTGCATGTATGATAAAGTCTTGGGATATAATTTATTAATGAGGCCTAGAGTGCAATTATATTTATATAGTGGTATTAAATATAATTAATGGTAACTTTGGACTTGTCAAGAGTTGACAGAAAAACCCAAGGCCCATTGGAGCTAGTGTCTTATTTGTTCCCTTTTGGTCCCACTCCAAGCCACACACTATAGCCCAATTGGGAAGGCCCAAAAGGCCAGCCCAATTAGATAATCAGTTATGTGGAGAGAAACATACAGAATTTTATATTGTATGAAATGGTTTTGTATGTGTAAGGTAATGAAATAAGGAAGAGAGACACTCTTTCATATTCTCTCTAGAAACATAGAATTGATTGAGAGACCACACATCTTGGGCATCGAGTGGAATTGGAGTGAAGATTGAAAGTATTCCCGAGTACTTCTTCATTCGGTTTTGAAATTCACCGCATCAAGGTACACTCTCTTGTTCTTATATTCTGAAACTTACATAGTGAATGTTATCAATTGCGAATGAAGTAGATCCGTTTATTTTCCGCTGCGTATGTTTTGTATTCGATACAAACATGATGATTTCCCAACAAATATAATTGCACTCTAGGCCGTACTAATAAATTATATCCCAAGACATTATTGTACATGCAACCCCTTCATAAAATATTCATAGTAATACAAAGTCATTAAAGTAGACTGCCACTTTGTACTTTACTACATTTTAATTCTTGAGTACCCGGTTTAATCCTCTAAGTTATTTATCATATCTTTATAAAATCCAATTTCATAAATATACACTTTAGTAACTATTTACTAAAGTAATTAGGCCTAACATTCTGAATAACAAATCCATTAAACTTATCTCAAGGGAATATTTTGTATCTCCATTAAGAGACTAAGAATTCCATCTTGAGAATATATATTCCATCAACACTAAATGTGGCTGCCTAACATACTTAGATCTCACTCCTGATATATCAAAGCAACCTACACTTCATGATTAGGTCCATTATTCTCTCAGGATTAAGAGTTCATGTAAATATAAGTCGTAAGATTTATTATTCAATTGACAGTCGTTAAGAGAATAATAAATCTCACAGTGATCCAGTTCAATATGTCTTAACTCTTAAAACATTTCAATATATCAACTAGAAGTCTCCACTTCCATGATCAAGACAAATCATCTTAGTTGACATGTTATAGTTTTCGCAGATAAAACGCCCAATTTCATCACCGACTACGAACTAAAATTCTGAGTTTACAAAGAACTTGTGATTTATATCTTCTGTGACTTTTCACATAAATCACATACAATGCATCTTATGGACTATATGATAATGTCTGAATATTCATGTTGCCATTATTTCAGATAATAATAAAACAACTTTTTTAATCACAAAATTAAGTCATACATAATGTCATACATAGCATCATACAATAGGATTTAAGGGCACTAATCCCAACAATCTCCCACTTGCCCTAAAGACTATTGTGCACTAATCTAACTCCCATTCCCTCCAAATGTGACTCGAAAGTCCTTTGAGGCATGTCTTTGGTAAAGGGATCTGCTAGACTATTTGCACTTTCAATCTTTGCTACTACTACATCTCCACGAGTAACAATGTCTCGAATGATGTGGTACTTTCTCTCAATATACTTTCCTTTCTTTTGATCCCTTGGATCTTTTGATTATGCAACCGCTCCATTATTGTCACAAAACAATATGATGGGAACTTGCTCCATTCTCACAACACTAAGATCAGAAAGGAATTTCTTGAGCCAAACAGCTTCAGCTTCAGTTTCTTCACAAGTAGCGACATATTCAGTTTCCATGTATTCAGTTTCCATGGTGGATTCAGCAATACAAGATTACTTAACACTCCTCCAACTTATGGCTCCACCTCCCAAGATGAACACACAACCTGAAGTGGACTTTCTGAAATCAAGATCTGATTGAAAATCTGAATTTGTATACCCAATTAGAATCAAATCCTCACACCAGTAAACAAGCATATAATCTCTCGTTCTCCGTAGATACTTGAGAATATGCTTTACAACTTGCCAATGTTTTGGTCCTGGATTTGATTGATATCGGTTGACCATGCCGACTGAATAACAGATATATGGTCTAGTACAAAGCATGGCATACATGAGACTTCCTACTGTAGAAGCATAAGGAAATTGTCTCATCATATTTCCTTCCTCTTGAGTCTTAGGCCTTTGGTCATCAGACAGAGGAACTCATGTCTAAAAGGAAGTAATCCTTTCTTGGAATTTTGCATGCTAAACCGTTCTAGAACCATATCTATATATCCAGCTTGTGATAAGCCTAACATCTTATTCTTGCGATCTCGCTAAAGCTTGATCCCTAGAATAAAGTTAGTCTCACCCAAGTCCTTCATATCAAATTGGCTTGACAACCAAACCTTTACCGATGACATTACCTCTACATCATTTCCAATGAGTAAAATATCATCAACATATAGCACTAGGAACATTACTACTTTATCTCGATGCCTTTTATAGACACATGATTTGTCAAGATTTTGTTCAAAACCAAATGACTTGATTGCTTGATCAAATCTAATGTTCCATGACCTAGATGCTTGTTTAAGTCCATAAACAGACCTATTTAACTTGCATACCATATGCTCTTGGTTCTTCGCTATGAAACCTTCCGGTTGCATCATATAGATTTCCTCTTCAAGATTACCATTAAGAAATGTAGTCTTGACATTCATTTATCAAATCTCATAATCATAATAAGCAGCAATGGATAAGAGAATTCTAATAGATTTAAACATTGCAACTGGTGAAAAGGTTTCTTTATAATCAATACCTTCTTTTTGTGTATACCCTTTCGCCACTAGCCTTGCTTTAAAGGTTTCAACCTTTCCATCTATCCCTCTCTTCCTCTTGTAAACCCATTTGTAACCAACATGTTTAATTTCGTTAGGTGCCTTTACAAGATCCCAAACTTGATTGGAATACATCAAATCTAATTCAGATTTCATAGCCTTGACCCAATGATGTGCATCTATATCATTCATTGCCTCTTCATAAGTGTAAGGATCAGTTTCGGCTTCTTCTGAGATAGCTTCATAAGTTTCTCCCAAGCCTATAAATCTTATTGGTGGCCTAACAATCCTCCCACTATGACGTGGCACCTGTGAACTAGACATCTCATGAGTAATATCTTGGGGTGTATCCAATACAACCACATCATTCTTAGTTTCATCCATTGGTTGTACATTTACAAGTTCATTCATTTCAGCCAAAAAAACTCTACTTCTAGGAGTATAATCATTCATATAGTCATTTTCCAAGAATTTGGCATTTGTACTAACAAACATTTTATTATCTTTATGACTATAGAATAAACCTCCAATAGTTCCTTTTGGATACCCTACAAGGAAAACCACTTCTGTTTTAGACTGTAACTTGTCAAACTTTCCTTTCAACACATGTGCTGGACAACCCCATATATGGAGATGTCTCATACTAGGCTTACGCCCATTCCACAATGCTACAGGAGTTTTAGGAACAAACTTCGAAGGTACTAAATTCAAAAGATACATTGCAGTATTTAAGGCATATCCCCAAAAAGGAAATTGGTAGAGTTGAATAACTCATCATGGACCTAACCATGTTTAAAAGAGTCCTACTCCTTGAAATCCCCAAGAAGGTATTCACCACCACGATCAGATCAACTGATTCTCAACTGATTCTCAACTTCAGCCCTAAACTCTTTGAACTTTTTGAAAGTTTCGAACTTTCATTTCATTAGGTACACATAACCAAATCTAGAGTAATCATCAATGAAAGTAATGAAATACTCATAGCCACCTCTTGCTTGGATTGACATAGGACCACATACATTTGAATGTACTAGTTCTAGCACCTTTTAGGCTTTTCTACCTTTTGCATTAAAAGGTCATTTGGTCATTTTACCTTCCAAACAAAATTCACAGACTGGAAAATCATCAAAGTCCAATGGCTCTAAAAGACCATCTTTGATCAGTCTTTGAATCCTATTTGAATTAATATGACCTAAGCGCAAGTGCCAAAGATATGCATCACTTGTAGAAGGAAACTTTCTCTTTAATGATTTTACATGTGAGCCATTATCTAATTCAGAATTATATAATTCATGCTTATCAGGAGTTAAAATATAAAGACCATCCACAATATTGCCAGAACAGATTAACACTTTACCCTTCTTTATTACAACATTATCTTTAAAGATAACACAATATCCATGTTTGCCCAAGTAAGTCGCAGAAATTAAATTCCTATGAACATTAGATACATATAGACAGTCTTCCAATTTTAAAACTCTAGACTCAAAACACAAGTTAAAAACACCAACAGCTACAACTGGAATCTTGCTTCCATCAGCCAAAGAAACAATTCCCCTTCTTTAAGCTTTCTGGTCTCTTGGAACCCCTGCGAAGAATTGCAGATATAATTAGTACAACTTGAATCCACACACCAGGAATCCGTGGGATTTTGTACTAAACATATCTTAAGGAGGAATGAGCTTTTCATACCCTTATTATTAGCAGCCTTGAATTTTGGACAATTCCTCTTCCAATGTCTTTTCTCACCACAATGGAAACACTTTCCTTTGTCAGTAACCCTTAAGGCAATTTGTTTACAATCTTGCTTGGTGAAGTCCTTCTTCTTCTTCTTCTTTTTCTTACCCTTGCCTTTTGACTTAGGTTGAGAAGTTGAAGCTTCACCCATATTGGCTTCAACACTAGAAGTACCAAGGATGCATTCCACCGCTACTAACTCATTGATTAATTCATACAAAGAATAAATATTTTTGTTCATGTTATAATTCAATCTAAATTCCTTGAATGATTCTGGTAGTAACTGAAGTATCATATCCACTTGGGATTTTCCATCAATATCGGCACCTAAAACTTCCAGTATATTCAGATTAGAGATCATCGTAAGACAATGCTCCCTCACTGAACTACCTTTAGCCATTTTGAAATTATAAATTTGCCTCATGGTTTCTTGCCATGCAGAATGACCTTGCTCACCAAACATCTTCTTCAGACTTAGTATAATGTCTGAAGCTAGTTCTACATCCTGCATTTGATGCTGTAGAACATTTAAGATAGATGTTAGCATGTAGCACTTGGCCATTTCATTAGATTTCTGCCAACGATCATATCACGGTTTTTCCTTAGGAGGAGCATCTAATGAAGGAAAGCTAGGACATGGTCGAGTAAGCACATATTTGTGCTCTTCAGCAGTAAGAACAACTAGTCGCTAACCGTGCGATGCACGGGAAAGCTAGTGTATAAAGATGTAAGCTATTCTTTTTCTCTTTCTCTTTGCTTGTACATTAGGATTCCAGTTTTATAGCTTCCTATCCTTGATATGAAATATTAATCTTGATATGAAACATTAATTTACATAATAAAAAATAGATATCAAACATAAGTTTAAAATAAAATGATGAATTAAATCTTTAACATCCTCAATTATCCATAAAATGTATGAAGCATAAATTTAAAGAACTACTTAATCAATATTTAAAATAAATTGAAAGACAACTTTAAAGTGTTTTTTGTATTTTCTTCCTTTGTTGCTTCGTAGTAGTCACTGAATATGTCATTTGGTTTTCCTTGAGTACAGATGTTAGTGTGAGTTGCACATTGCATTTGAAGTATCACTAATGCAAAGCCTGACAATAGAACAGGTTGAGGAATGTATTACAACATATACAAGTTAGATATAATATTTGTAATTTTGCTCATTAAAAAGAATACGTACTTCTGTCATTTTATCAAGCTAAATTGCTTTGTCAGTTTCTTCAAAATATTCAAAAACTTTATTAACAGTGTAGAATTCCCATCCATACTTTAGATTATAGTCATTTAGTTGTATTTGGAAAAAAAATTCTTTTCCATTTAGATTTTCTATTTACATAGGAAGGACGACTTCTTCGAGCACCTAACAAAAGCAATATTTTTCAAATTGTACACTCAAGTAAAGTTTAGTAAATACTAAACACTAATTTTATCTTCCATATTCTCACCTCTAAACATTTGTTCAAAAGGTCTTTCACTGATATGTTGTAATTTTTCTTCTTTTGAATAAAATAAAATGAATATTGTCATTCCTGAGCTATCTTCAACCTTTAATTGAATTCTATACTTGATAAGAGAAATGACATATATAATGTTAATATCATATTAGTTATTGTGTATTTTAATATAAAAAGTAAACATTTTCATTTTGTGTACCTTTGGGATGGGGAAGCATGCCTTTTTATTGCAATTGTCGCACCATAAAAATTCATCTCTTGATTTTACCTTTTTACAACATACTTTGCAACAAATAAAATACCAACCAAAATTATCTATCTTAATTTTTATAATCTTTCCCTAACAGGTAAAGATAGTTTTCTAGAAATTGAATTTGATATCAATCAATTCATAATTTTATAGTTAAATTTTGAAAAAGTAGGTCTATATTACATAAAGCAATGTTAAGGACACAATGTTATTGTTCAAGGTTTTCTTTTTTCTTACCTCGTTACCAGAGTCCCACATAACTTTTGTTATTTCACTTATGGTTCTTCTGTTGATGTTCATCTCTTCTTGAATTGTCACTTGTGGTTTGAATTGCTTTGGCATTTATACTATTGGTTGGTTATTTTCCACCAGCCTGTTATATTACATAAAGTTATTAGACATAGTATTATAGAGATTGTAATAAATTAAAAATGTGAATCCAAATCAATATAAACTCTTGTTCCACTTGTTGACAATAAGTTATACTCACCTGCAATGCATAGGATTCATTAAAAAAAAAACAATTATCTATATATAAACTTATATTTGTGGTACAATAATGAATACACTAATGTATATATGACATTGTACAATTTAGCATTCAGCTTGAAATGCAATGGCCCTTTCTTTCTTCCAATGTAAACGCACTGCATCTCAGGGCTGGCAGAGCCAATTAAATTGACCTTATTAAACACTTTCGTACCATCACAAAAAGGCCATTCATGCATAAAATGTAATGGTCAACATTGAAACTGAAAAGATGAGCTGGAGAATTAAGATTGTTAATTTCAGGCCCAACAGTGGACCCTCCTATCACATGTAATTATTGGACACTTCTTAAGCAAGGAGGGTATGGACAATGCAGAGAACACATGACATTACAGCTTCAATATTTATAGATTCAATTTATTTACAGAGGATCCATTGTCTCATGAAGACTTGAAGTGCTAGCTAGAAGTTAGGTTAGCTACCTCTCATTTTATTCTAAGATTTCCGTAGGTCATTTATGGCATGCAACAAAGGGCTCATGCAACTGCAGCAGGATGTGAAACACATTGAATTTAGATCAAATATTCATACTTGTAACAGTAGAATAATAACTGTCTGTCAGCCATCAATATCACAAAGTTTGTGCTGGATATTTAGTTAGATTTCCCAGCAAATAGAAATGAAAGACAATATGTTTAAAACAGGGCATTCCCATCACAATTAGAAACCTAAAATAAACTTAAAATCTCAGGTAACCAACACTCAATCATGCATAAATTACAATAAGAATTCAAACATTGGCAGCCATACATGAACCCAGATAAGAATTCACAAAATTAAATCCAATAACCCGATTATAAGCACCTATCCAGAGCCAGCTGGGTATATTATATGTAAAACGGTTTTTGTGTTCTGATATTTTCATACCCTAACACTATCAACTACTAATATTTTATATGGCAAATACTTCTGATATAGAATAAACTTCAAAATACAAATAAAGCCACAGTATTGCATATACAGTTTAGATTAAACTTAATAAACCAATAATGATATAAAAAAGACTCCCACAGATAAACACAATCTACTCCAACCCTGCCCCAAACAAAAAATCTACAGGGAATTCAATAATCAAATAGAAAATAACAAACTGAATCTGAGTTTCCAGTCAATTATACAACTTCTTAATTGGATGCTTACATAATAATTCAGCAAAAATACTTTGTATTTCAAACAATATCTTATACGAATTAAGAAACTCCAACCAAGGCTACTAATAATAACAAAAAAAATAAAGAAAAGTACAAATATCCAACCAATTAGAAAAAGGAATTAAAATACAAAATAAGAAAATGTGAGAACCTGAGAGGAGGAGGATATAGTATATGTATACTCATGGATTGTCACACCATCTTAACCATCATGGGCAGCATTGAAGTTTTATAGGTCAAACAACATACTGAGTAACCCCTTCCTGAAATTTGATATATATTAGAACCACACGCAAAGCCAAACTATAGGTTTACAAATATCATCATACTCAACTGCTTTAAATTTCAAATTCACAAATAATAATAAAAATTTCCAACCAAATTCAAAATTATAAAACTACAAATACAATCAACTCTAGAATACAAACCAAATTCAGAATTAATTATAAAGCAAGAAATAAAAATTTCATCAACACATTTTTAATTCCCTCTTTCTCTATAATGAAGAGGCAGAAGGCTAGCATTTTAGGTAGCCAAATAATTATTCAACCAAACAGACGATTAAGCTAAGGTAAATCGGATATGCTAAAAAAACCTAAATAGCAAATAAAGCAGAACTTGAAGACTAAGCAAAACCTGTAGGATTGTTGTTAGATTTGAGGGTTGGGAGGCTCTTCAATACTATCTCCACTACGAAACCCATTCATATCCACAATATTTTCTTACAAAACCTGTAGAATTTGATTTTCTATTAGCGTTTCCCTGACTTCAACAAAAAAGAATAGAGAGGAAAAAAGGGTTAAGAATTGAAATCCCTAAATTGACAGAAAACCTAATTGAAGACAGTAGGAAAAGAGATTAGTCATAGATTAATTGAGAAATACCCAGAGAGAATGATCTGATATGGCGACCAGGTCGGAGATTGAAAACGTTGGCACCCATGGTCGGGCTTGGGTCTGCGTTTGAGAGAGGAACACCTATGGTCGTGCTTGGGTCAGCGTTTGAGAGAGGATAGATAACAATATTTTGCTTGATTTGTTGTTTCTTCGTTGATTCTTTAGTCTGCTAGCAAAATAGGTTTTGTTTAAGGAGTTTTAATGGGTTTGCTTTTGGGGAAGAAAGATAGGTTTTTTAATTAGTTTATTAATCAAGTCTCATATTGTGTCCTGAACCCTGATCAACTTGAAGCTACGGCCCACTATTAAATAATTAATAGTTTATTAAACTTGAAGTTATGACCCACTATTAGATAATTAATATTTTATTAATTATTTTTTTATTAAAAAATATAAATAAAAAATGCTGATGTGAAAAATTGTGGAGAGAGCAGAGGCTTCGGTTTTATATATATATATATATATATATATAGATGTCCAAGTTTCTTTTCCAGTCAACATAGTTGGATCCAGTCAGTTTGTTTTGATTAAGAATAATAGAAAGTGGGCAAATTATAACTAAATTGGACATTATCAATTTAGCATATAAACATACAGTATGGAACCTTAATAAAACTCATAATATAATACATGCAACAACAACCCAATCCCGTATTCAATATTCCTCAGCATAGAGTGAACATTAAATACTATGATTGATTGAGAACAACTTGGTCCAAGCCTAATCTACCCAGTGCACCTAAGCCCTCCAAGCTTCTTGCTCCAAAAGGGTTACACTGAACCTTGTCTTCTTTAGCTTTCCGTATCCCGTAATAAGCCCATTACATCAACCAAACAAGTTAGTCCTCTCTGAACTGCTTCCCAAGCACTAAAATACCTCCTCACTAATATGGGTATGGTGAGATTAGGATTTGGCGAATGTACCTCTCAAGGATATGTCAATGGAGAGGATGAGAGTAGAGGAATTTGGAGAATCAAAAGGCGAAGATTATGGATGAGTCAATCTTTGTTTTCTCGAGGGTTTCTCTCTCAAAATTATCTCTGGAAGCTCTCTTCATTTTGTGGATATAAGGGTATTTATAGTAGGGTACATAAGGAATGTGAAAAGTCAGTTTTCATCCAAACAGGGCATTCTGGTGACTTTGCCTCTCGACTGGAACAAGCCGCGAATTTGAGTCGCGAGATAACTTCTAGGCTAGACTGTACTTTTTATCCTATAGTGCTCCAACTATCGTTATGATTTTTGAAAACAAGTGAGTTAGACACGTCAAAGTATCCCACTTTGACCAAAAAAATCTTTTTGAGTGTCAACCAATCTTAAAAAATTGTCTGAGAACACAAAATTGCATGGAATTGCATGGGTGTTTGATGGAAGGGCTGCGTGCCACGTGGCATATGAGTGCCATTCGGCACTTTTGGAGTGCCATTTGGGACATTGAAAGTGCTGAATGGCACCTGGCTATGCCACAGTGCTCATGCCATGGTGGGCCGACTCCTTACACTTTCCCTATGCGTGTTTCGCGTTTTTTGAAAAAAATTTACTTCATTTGTGATCATGAAACACTATCCTACTCAGCTACAAACTCTCTGAAATCTATTTCAAACCTAATTAGGAATTTATGCAACTTATTTAAATGAATTCTCTTGCGACAATTCTCCGCATAAAGGTTAGCAACACACAATAATCACAAGCAAAAATCATCCACGACTAGCAATCATAATTTTTCTCATTCAACAATTCATGATATCAACAAATGAGTTTGTAGCTTTGATTTCAATAGCAAAACCAATTTTACAGCCTTCAAGCTAGAAGGAATTGAGGCTCTAAGGAATGTTAAAATCAAGTGGGACTTCCTTCATGCTGCTGTGAAATTTTGGGATCCCAAAGATCATGTTTTTCGGTTTAATACTGCTAAACTCTATTTGAAAATTAAAGAATTCTCTGCTATCCTAGGCTATGTCCCCAGTAGAAAATCTATAGCGGTTTCTTGTGATCCTAGGCATAAGGAATCTTTGTCTGATGCTCTCAATCTTCCTACTTCCATTACTGATAGTATGATTGAAGGTCATATGGTGAATCTTCGTGCCATTATCTCTCGGCTGATTGACGAACGCACCTATGGAGTAACCGACAATATGTAGAAAAACTTCGGTTTGGCTTTATTCATGGTGGGAAAACTTTTGCTTTTCTCTAGAAGACGCGGTTTTATGGATGCTCGAGCCATAAGTGTTATGAATCAAATTAAAGATGGTGATAACCCTGTTTCTTTGATCTTGGTAGAAACACTTCTAGGACTAGATGTTGTATTTCATGGTGGGGAAACTCAGATCTTCTTTGGGAGTGTTTTGGCCTTGCAGATATGGCTGATGGAGTGACTAGACATGATTGCTAAGCCTACAACTGGTAATTATGAGCTTAGGATTTGGTTTTTATGGTTTGGCTTAGGGTTTTGGGTTTCTTGTGGGGATTTGTGTAATGACATGGTTTAATGGAATGGTTGAATTTTTTGAAAAATTTTGGTTAATGGGCAAATGGTGGGTTTTGGGAAATTGTGACCAAACCAATGCATGGTTGCCTACGTACACCCATGATAGAAGGATCAGGTCATCATGCAGTTCATTGATGATGATTTTTTATTTGCCTTAATTTTTGCCTAGGTCACCATTTCGGGTTTTCAACCTAGCAGGCTCTCTCAGTCCCTTTTTTTTTTTTTTTCTAACTCTCTTTTTGCATAGATTGCCCATTCGGGTTTTCAACCTATCTCTTTTTTTTTTTTTTTTAGTCAAACCTAGGTAGGGAAACGTCATTATTTACATCCACTTCAGACATGGTACTTCTTCAGTTGGTCCATGTTGGTTAGCTCAATGAAAGAGTTTACATCTAAGTCCATCAATCTTACTGCTCCCCCAGAGTATATCTGCTTGATGATGTATGGGCTTGCCCAATTTTTCTTGAATTTCCCATTTGTATCTTGATTCGGGCTAGAATTTCTTTCAACACTAATAACTTCAAATCTCTGGTTCTCACTTTCTTGTCAAAAGCTTTCCTAAGCCTCCTCTAGTAACCTTGAATATGATACAAGGCCTTGAGTCTCTTCTCTTCTAGCATGCACAACTGATCGTATCTGCTTTGCAACCAATCTACTTCAGGAATTTCACTCTCTAGTATTGTCCATTGTGAACGGACACCCATCTCAATGGTAAGGTGAAGACTTGTGGTGTTGAATGTTGAACTGTCATAGTAGCTTTTCTGTTTCTCCTTTAAAGTGCTGCCTATTATTAGAGATAATTTTATGTGGTGCCCTGTATTTGCAGATAATATTGGTCTGAATAAACATGACAGGACAACGCACGGATTTCTCACAGAGATACTCCTATCCCCGAGTCCGAATGACAATGGGTAGCATAGTGTCTGAGAAATCCAACAGAATGACCTGGCGTTCAGGATGAACGCCACGGTTCTGGATGTTCTCAAAGAAGTTCGTCTTGGCCTTCTTACCACGGAACTGAATATGAAAGGGAACAGAAGGATTAAAAGAGGATGACCCGAAACCACAAAGAAGGTTCCGAGCCGAAGTGGATTTTCTCTGTTTGGGTGCCACAAAGAGGTTCTATCCAAGAGAGAGAGAGAGAGAGAGAAGAGAACAGAACAGAACAGAAAGAAGCACAACATAGGTTCAGAATAGAAAAGAAAAGGAAAGAACGTATGCATGATAAATGCATAAACATGGGACATGCAAAAATTAAAAACATCATGGGTAAAACCCAATCCAAACCTAACAGCCCCCACAAGTTTAATCAAGCACACATCTAAAAAATTCATGAACCATCGTTATAGTGTATAAATGATGTAATGCATGAACATATAACAACAATTTCACAAAGCCCAACCCAAAAATTTCATGACTCAAAAACCCCAAAAATTTTGAAAAACCCCAAAACCTAGGTCTAAAATGCATTAATGCATGAAAAGAGAGAAGATGAGAACACTTATCAAGTGTTTAGAGCTCGATCTAGGTTGAAGAACACATGGGTGAGGAGATTTGAGAGTGAGAAAAAGCTTTGGGTCAAGAGAGAAAGAGAGTTTTCTATCGAGAGAGAAGTGAGAAATTGAAAACCAGATCGCGCCTTAGCTATATATAGAAAAACGCATCTCAATGGATCGAGGATCTATCAAACACTAAATCTCGACAAAAGAAAATCTGCCGAGGTGTTATCGAAGTGTTGTCGATGGCAAAAACATGATCTCGTTGGATCGAAACATATGTTAAGAAGGTGTCGAGGAGACAGAAGCTTAAGGAAATCGTCTTGATGGATTTAGATGCTGTTGAGGTGCTATCGAGAAAATACCCAGAAATCTTGATAGATCGAGAATGTGTTGAGGATCTGTCAAGCAGACAAGGAGGTCAGAGGAAAAACTCGATGGATCAGCCTACTATCGAAAATCTATCTAGAGTAAAGCAAAGAGACTCGATAGAAAAGAATGTGTCGAGGTATCTATTGAGAAGCTGTCGAGCTTGAAGAAAAAGATTTCTTCAAAGAAGGAAAAACACATAAATATGAATGCAACAAGCAAGCTACTCAAACAAATATCCACTCAACATGTTAAACTCTCAAAACATCTCTCAACATAAGCAAAGCATCCATAGATCCAAACACACACACATACACTAAACAAGTCTAACCAATTTTATATTTCAAAAATGAGTTAAGACAATTTAGTGAGCATATATTAACACATGTATTCCTTGTGATGGCCAAGACACATTGTACCTGCACATGTATCAAAAGTAGCAAAGAGTATGTGTAACACCCGTCTCATTTAAATTTAATTTAATTACTTCTAGAGAGTAGATATGATAAATTGCTTAATTATTTTGGAGGAGATAATTAATTTTATATTGTGATTTTTATAATGATGACAATAATAAAAATAATATTAATGAGTTTAGTGGGAATATAGGTGGGTCTTGGAAGTTTATTTTAGTTGTAGTGGGCTTCTAAATTTTCAGCCCAAGTGAAATTAGCCTTAACCTGAAATAGGCTTCTGAATTTTCAGCCCAAGTGCAACAGCTTATTATGAAAGAAAATTAGGGTTTCTCAAAAACAAAAGAATAGGAGGCTGTGCACTTCAGGGCAGCCAGCAACTTCATCTTGGTTTTGAGGTAAGCATCATTCTAGGAAAGCCTTTTTTTCTTTTATTTTGCTGGGATTTCATCATTGACATGTTAGTGTTAGGGTTAGTACTAAGTTTGCTGGAAATTCAATGATGGTTGCTGGAATTTCAACTGTGTTTGCTGGAATTTCAATGATAATAATGTATAAATGGGTTTGCCGAATAAATAACAATATTATAATAAATTAGGGTTGCGGTAGAACTATATAGAGAGGAAAGAATTATATAGAATGTATATATATATATATATATTAGATTAGGGGGCGGCCATGTGAAGATGAGTGTATATATATATATATATATTAGATTAGGGTTGCGGCATATATATATATCATAGATTAGGGTTGCGGCTTGAATATATATATATATATGCATAAATTGTCTTTATTGAAACCATGACTTTTAATGTATATTGCTTTTGCGGATTGGATTGCATTCTTTATATATATTCGGATTGAATCAAAGGAAACCATATAAAGAACTTGCATATATTACATGCAAGAGTAATATATGATCCTTCAAGCAGTGCTTATATCATATAGTTTCAAACGGATTCAATTGGTTTTGCCGAATATATATATATATATATATATATATATATTACAATTATTAGTGCATTTGATGGTTTAGTTCACATGGTTGGCCGAATTGTATAGAATTGCAATTTTGGGCAGCGTTACAATTAAATATATGAGTATTTTAGATGTTAGTTTAGGGAATGCTATACTATTATCTTAATCTAGAATAGGTTTGGGGTATATTAGAAAGACATGTTGATTTTATTTTGCCAAATCTTCTTAGTGGCTGAGGAATTGTTTTATCAAGAGGACGTTGTGATTATTAAAGAACCTGCTCTTATTGAATTATTTAATTATTATTTAGGTTCTAGTTGACGTTGTTTCGAGCAATTGAAGTAAAGCTTGGTTTAGCCACTAGAGGTAAGTAGACTTCAACACATGACGTCTCTCAAGACGTATATATTTATATATATATGTATATATATAATTGTGGTAAAAATATATTTATATACATACATACACATAATTGCAAAAGTGAAGTTTCAAAGACTTATACTATTGTTAGTGCTTTATATATACTCAAACTGTATTATTTATTGTATATTATTGCGAAACTGTATATGTCAAGAGTATTTCAAATGGTCAACTAGACAGTCTGCAACCTTTGCCAACACAGGGTTAAGTGTTGGTCTTCGGCCGAAGTAGTGTTAGTGTGGTGTGGTGCAGTGTTATTGTTGCTCTTCGGAGCTAGTGTTGCCTCTTTGAGGTTAGTGTTATTGTTCCCATGGGAAATCACCCACCGAGTGTTTAGCAGCTTTTGTCTATGTTTGACTAATATTTTTCATATTGAATTACTGTGTATTTGCTACTGTTCTTTTAGGTGAAAAAGTGTTTATTTTCATAATAAAGTGTTTCTACCTATTTGGTGCATATTGGCATATTAATGTGGTTATTATTGTATTAATGTTTACAGCGTTATAGTGATATATTTTATTTTAACAGCTTTATGGAATAAATTATATTACAGTTTAAACTAATTGTAATTGTATTGTGAGGACTATATTTTGTCAAAAATATTATCGTTTTGTTCTGGAAGACATCCTCATGTTTGTAGTCTCTTATTGAGCCTTTAGCTCACCCCTTTTTCCATCCTTTCAGATTAGAGACATGGAGTGTATTTTGGTGGAAGATCAGTGAAGCCTTAGATTGACGACTTCATTTGGAGCTTTGATAGTTGCTGAGTTGTTTTAATAAATTGTTTCAGGAACAATGAGATTATTATTTTGGAACTAGTCAAAGAGATGTTATTTGGGGATTTTACATACAAGAATATTATTGTTGTTTTGCTTTTATGGATATTTAAGGAAATCTGTTGATGAAATAAGAAGTTTATTTGAGGTTTTAATTACGCTCTGTTCCATTTTATTAGTGTTGATTATTTCTACGTCAGGTTATGCATCTAAATCCTTGATTTGGGTTTGGGGTGTTACAGTATGCGTGTTGTGTGTGAAAACATAGCAAGAGTGCACAAGTTTCTCATATTATGAAGATTCAAGATATGAGGTTATGTAATACACTTCACGCACGATCATAACCATTTGATGAGAACTATTACCTTTGAGGTACATCATATAACTCCCACATCTCCTAGAAACACGCTTACAACCATTTTTAAAAGCATTTTGATCCTTTTGCTTTTCATGCTCTTTGCATATTTCTCTTTTTGAACATTCCCTGCATGGGCATATATAGAGAGAAAAGAAATACCCAATTATCTATGTAAGTTCGTTTAGACCCCTTATACCCAACAGATTAACTTAGAAAATTAGCCAAGTGATTAACTTAGGTAATTTAATTAAATCTCGGTTAACACAAATAAGCAAAAACAGTAAAGCAGCGGAACTTAAATAACACAAAGATCTGATGACCCAGGAAAACCAAACCGGTAAAAAACCTGGGGAGGATTTAACCTAGCTATCCTCAAGGTAAACTAAATCCACTATGAAAGAATCGAAGTTTACACAATAAGACTTAGACTACTAACATCCTATTGCTACCCAAGTATATGAAACTTACTACCACGACCCCATGATAGCTCCAAGATCCACGGACTCCTTCTTTCCTTGAATTCTTCAGCAATCCACAAGCGCACCTGCTTGTATATCTTTATGCTCTTTTGATTCTGCAACTGTATTGATTTACACAACTCTTGACATGAATCTCAAGTTTGTAAACCCTAAGTGTATGTGAAGGCAAACACCTCTAGATCTCACAATGAGATTCACAAACACAGCATTCAGAACACTAAAAACGTGGCTAGGGTTTTCCCTTTTATACTTAGGGCAAAACATAAAACCCTATACATTAAATGGACTAGGGCTGAGTTGGAATTTTCTGCAGAAAAACGATCTGCCCGATTTTCGATCGATCGAGTCTAATTCTTGATCGATCGATTTAGGCAGAAAGTGAACAGTTACTTCTGCAGTAAACTTGATTCCAACTTTACATAAAATCCCATACTTTGAGCAAAGTCTAACACAAGACTAAATATTGTTTTGATCATGGTTTGCCAACATACAAATTGAAGTTCTAATACATTAGTTCCTAATTCTTAGAACCTAACAATCTAAACTAAAAACATCACAATTTTGCTATGCTAGAGCATACAGATGTTATACATGATTGGTGGGCTTTAGTGGTGAGACGGTTATTTATGCCTTTCTCGTAGGATTTTCTAGTCTTTCCCGTCAGAAAGAGTGATTAAAGTATAAAGAGTGAAAGATCACTTGATCGTACACATCACAAACACAAGCTACAAAGCTCACTTGCTTAGTTGTGCATAAAGATGCTCATCCAAGCTACAAGAGATACGAAGTTTAGAAAAATTTGTTTCAATGGCCATCTAAGGTACACAAGTACCAATATACATAAACACACACTGTTTTTGTATTTTACTGATTTTTCAATTTATATATATATATATATATATATATATATAACAACATAAAACAAAATTGAAAACAAACAAACAAAAACATGTTAAACAAAACACACAAAGCATAAAGACTAGATGCAAATGCATGAGAAAGGAGGAGATAGAGGAGAAGTCACTCCATGGAGATTACACCAATGTTTTGGCATAAGAATTCAAAACATTTGCTATCAAGAGGCTTAGTGAACAAGTTGGCCTTCTGATCATCAGTGTAAATGAACTCAAGAGTGAGTGTGCCATCTTCAACAAGTTCCCGAATGTCGTGGTGTCGTATCTCAATATGTTTTGTTCGAGAATGTTGAACAGGATTTTTATAAATGTTAATGGCACTAGTATTGTCACAATAAATGGTAAGTTGTTCTTGACAAATACCATAATCAAGAAGGAGTTTTTGCATCCATAGAAGTTAGGTGCAACAGCTACTGGTAGCGATGTATTCAGCCTTAGCAATGGATAAGGAGATGGAATTGTACTTCTTAATCATCCAGGAGACAAGATTATTACCTACATAAAAGCAACCCCCCAATGTACTTTTTCTATCATCAGCATTTCCAGCCCAGTCTACATCAGAATACCCAACTAAGACATCGTTTGTGTCCTTGCTATACCACACTCCAAAATCGGCAGTGGCTTTGACATATTTTATGATTCTTTTTAAAGAAATCATATGAGACTCTTTAGGGTTTTCTAGGTATCTAGCACACACTTCTACACTGTAACTAATGTCAGGTCAACTAGCAGCAAGGTAAAGGAGACTACCTATCATGCTTCTATATAAGGAAGAATCAACACTTTTGCCTAACAAGTCAACAGTAAGTTTAACATTGGGGCTCATAAGGGTTCTAACAAGAGTAGTAGATTCCAAACCAAACTTTTTCACAAGATTTTTGGCATGTTTAGATTGAGATTTGAATATACCTAACTCTTGCTCACGAATTTACAATCCAAGGAAGTGATTCAACTCTCCAATCATGCTCATCTCGAACTCGGCCTGTATAAGCTTTAAGAAGTTATGAGCGTGTTCATCCTTTGTAGACCCAAAGATGATATCATGAACATAGACTTGAGCTACTATCAATTTGCCATTCTCCTTTCTGATAAAAAAGAGTTCGATTAGCTTGTCCTCTTGTGAAGTCATGTGGGACCAGGTATTCTGTAAGCCGATCATACCAAGCTCTGGGCGCTTGCTTTAGTCCATATAGAGCCTTCTAAAGGTACAACACATGATCAAAAAAATGTGGATCAATGAATCCTTTAGGCTGAGCAACATAGACATCTTCTTTAAGAAACCTATTCAAGAATGTAGTCTTCACATCCATTTGGTAAAGCTTAAACTTCAGGTGACAAGCCAGGGCTAGGAGAACTTTAATGGATTCCATGCGAGCTACAAGAGCAAATAATTCATCAAAATCCACTCCTTCCACTTGAGAGTACCTTTGGGCCACCAGTCGAGCCTTGTTGCGGATCACATTTCCTTCCTTATTAGTTTTATTGCAGAATATCCACTCAGTGCCAATGATGTTCTCTTCTTCTGGTCTAGGTACTAGGGTCCAGACATCATTCCTTTGAAACTGGAGCAGTTCATTATGCATGGACTCAACCCAGCTTTTATCCTAGAGGGCATCCTCAACCTTGGTAGGTTCAGTCTGCGACAAATAGCAAGAATAAGACACAAAGTTAGCAACACATTTATCAACTGTACACTTTCTTAGTGTTAATTTGTTCATATTTCCCACAGTAACTGCAGGAGGTTGATTTAGCTTGGTCCTTGAGGAAGGTCATTTCTCTTCATGAGATTCAGGCTCAGGCGATGTAGGAATATATGCTGAGACTTCTACAACACTTGGAGTACTTGGACAAAATGGTTTCTTGATCAACTTCCTCATAAACAGCCATAGGCTCTAAAGGAAGAATTGCCTTAGGTATTTCCTCACTACTTTGCTCTAAATCTAAATCTAGAGCTTCATCAATAAAAACATTAACAGTTTCCATCACCTTCTAGGTTCTTTTGTTGTACACCCGATAAGTTTTACTTGTGGAAGAGTAACCTAGAAATATTCCTTCATCACTTCGGAAGTCAAACTTTCCCACATTTTCCCTGTCCTTAAGGATGAAACAAGTACTTCCAAAGATTCTGAAATACTTTACATTCAGCTCTCTTCCCTTCCACAATTCATAGGGAGTCTTCTTTGTATCGAGTCTGAAATATACCTTGTTAACCGTATGACATACGGTGTTGACTGCTTCTCCCCATAAATTTCTGGCCACATCTTTAATGTGTAACATAGCTCTAGCCATCTCCTGAATGACTCTATTCTTTCTTTTTACTACACCATTTTGCTGGGGAGTAATAGGAGCAGAGAATTCTTGAAATATACCAGATCTAGTTCAAAAATATTCCACGTATGAGTTCTTGAATTCTTTACCATGATCACTGCGAATTTGATCAATCTTCATGTTCTTCTCATTTTGCAGTCTTGTACACAAAACTTCAATGTGCTTAAGAGCATTGTTAGGTTCTAAAGACTAGGATCTAATGTATTTAGAACTTCATTTTGTATGTTGGCAAACCATGATCAAAACAATGTTGAGTCGTGTGTTAGACTTGCTCAAAGTATGGGATTTATTGTAAAGTTGGAATCGAGTTTTTATGCAGAATTATTTGTAACTTTCTGTGAGACTCGATCGATCGAAAATTAGACTCGATCGATCGAAAATCGCACAGAACGTTTTTCTGCAGAATTTTCCAACTCAGCCCAAGCCCGTTTTAATGTATAGGGTTTTATGTTTGCCCTAAGTATAAAAGGGAAAACCCTAGCCACGTTTTTAGTGTTCTGTTTTGCTGTGTTTGTGAATCTCATTGTGAGATCTAGAGGTGTTTACCTTCACATACACTTAGGGTTTACAAACTTGAGATTTATGTCAAGAGTTGTGTAGATCGTTACAGTTGCAGAATCAAAGAGCACAAAGATATACAAGCAGGTGCGCTTGTGGATTTGCTGAAGAATTCCGGAAAGAAGGAGTCCGTGGATCTCGGAGCTATCATGGGGTCATGGTAGTAAGTTTCCTACACTCGGGTAGCAATATGACGTTAGTGGTCTAAGTCTATTGTGTAAACTTCAATTCTTTCATAGTGGATTCAGTTTACCTTGAGGATAGCTAGGTCAAATCCTCCCCAGGTTTTTACCGGTGTGGTTTCCTGGGTCATCATATCTTTGTGTTGTTTATTTTCCGCTGCTTTATTGTTTTTATATTTATTTGTGTTAACCTAGTTTAATTAAATTACCTAAGTTAATAACTTGGCTAATTCTCTAGGTTAATCTGTTGGGTTAAGGGGTCTAAACGAACTGACAAGCATCTAACTTGGATTTGAGAAGAATGACCCAGGTATATCTAGTGAAATCATCTACTACGACCATGATATATCTCTTTCCTCCAATAGATTCAGTTCTAGTTGGACCTATGAGATCTAGATGTAGTAGCTCCAAAGGTCTGGATGTAGCTGATGTTTGAGTGCCTAGATGTTTTGCTTTCGTCTATTTCCCAAACTGACACGGTCCACACACAACATTGCTAACTTTGCTGAGCTTTGATATTCCTAACACAGATCCATGCTTAGATACAATTAACAGATGTTTGTAGCTCGCATGTCCCATCATTTGGTGCCATAAGTCTTCATTTGGCAAACGAATACTATTGCACACAAGTCAGCATCAAGTACCAATCCATAGCAGTTATCCAAAGTGCGGATCCGCTTATGAGTTTCTTTCCAGACTTATTCAAAACAAGACATTTCCCTCTTGATAATAGCACCATGAAGTCTTGATCACAGATTTGACTTATGCTCAATAAGTTCACTCTTAGACCTTCTACATACAATACATTTGTGATGTCTGGCAGTCCAAGTAGAGAGATGGTTCACTTCCCTTTTATTTGTGATTTTCTCCCATCACCGAAAGTGACATTTCCACCTTTCTTAGACTTGAAAACCTTAAAGAGAGAATGGTTTCCAGTCATGTGTCTCGAACATCCACTATCAAGGAACCACAAACATATGTTCATTACTTTAGACGCTGACTTCATCATAAAGCACACTTCACACATGCTTGACAAATCAGTAGGAATAGTTTTCTCTCTCAGTTGCCATTTATGAGCAAAACCTTTAATTTTCACCCTTCTCAGATGAACTCCTTTGTACATTTTCATTTTGAGACAGTCTAGTCTCTTCTTTGTAACACTAAGACCTTTTTCAACAATTATCAAGATAGCTTTCAAATAACTTTTAGACTTACATTTTCTAAAACACTCAATCAAATAGACATTAGAAAAGAAAGATGTATTTGAAATAAAAGATCTTTTCATGCCACTTGTAGCCATGACAATAGGGCTTCAAGTTGTTCAGTTGGCATGGTCAGCCGATATTAATCAAATCCAGGACTTAAACATTGGCAAGCTGTAAAGCATATTCTCAAGTATCTACGAAGAATAAGAGATTATATGCTTGTTTACCATAGTGAGGATTTGATTCCCATTGGTTATACAGATTCAGATTTTCAGTCAGATCTTGATTTTAGAAAGTCCACTTCAGGTTGTGTGTTCACCTTGGGAGGTGGAGCCATTAGTTGGAAGAATGTTAAGCAATCTTGTATTGTAGACTCCACCATAGAAGATGAATATGTTGTTGCTTGTGAGGCAACAAAGGAAGCTGTTTGGCTCAAGAAATTCCTTTCTGATCTCGGTGTTGTGAGAATGGAGCAAGTTCCCATCACATTGTTTTGCGGCAATAGTGGAGCGGTTGCACAATCCAAGGATCAAAGGAATCACAAGAAAGAAAAGCACATTGAGAGAAAGTATCACATTATTCGTGACTTTGTTGCTCGAGGAGATGTAGTAGTAGCAAAGATTGATAGTGCAAGTAATCTAGCGGATCCCTTTACGAAAACCTTGCCACAAAGGACTTTTGAGTCACATTTGGAGGGAATGGGAGTTAGATTAGCACACAATAGTCTTTAGGGCAAATGGGAGATTGTTAGGATATGTGCTCTTAAATCCTATTGTATGATGCTATGTATGACATTATGTATGACTTAATGTTATGATTAATAAAGTTGTTTTATTATTATCTAAAATAATGGTAACATGAATATTTGGACATTATCATATAGTCCATGAGATGCATAGTATGCGATTTATGTGATTTAGTTACGGAAGATATAGATCACAAGTTCTTTGTAAACTTAGAATTATAGTTCGTAGTCGGTGATGAAATTGGGCATTTCATCTGTGAAGACTATAACATATCAACTAAGTTGATTTGTCTTGATCATGGAAGTGGAGACTTCTAGTTGATATGTTTATATATTTTAAGAGTTAAACATATTGAACTGGACCGTTGTGAGATTTATTATTCTCATAACAACTGTCAAATGAATAATAAATCTCACGACTTCTATTTGCATGAACTCTTAATCCTGAGAGAATAATGTGTTGAGAAAAAATACATGTTCATATCACATACAAAACATACGCAGTGAGAAATTAACAGATCTACTTCATTCACAATTGATAACATGCACTATAAAAGTTTCAGAATTTAAGAACAAGACAGCGTACCTTGGTACGATGAAATTCAAAACCAAAAATCAGAAGTTCTTGGGAAGACTTTTAATCTTAACACCATTTCCACTTAATGCCCAAGATGTGTGGTCTCTCAATCAGTTTCCAAGGAGAGAACAAGGGAGTGTCCAACACTCACATACAAACCATTTTATTCCTTGTGTAATCTTGATGAAAAACACTTATTAAAGGACTCATGAAATTCTGTGTGCTTCTCTCCATATATATAACTAATTATCTAATTGGGCTAGCCTTTCTGGCCATTCCAATTGGGCTCTAGTGTGTGGCTTAAAGTGGGACCAAAAGGGAATAAATAAGACTCTAGTTCCAATGGGCCTTAGGTTTTTCTGTCAACTCTTGACAAGTTCAAAATTACCATTAATTATATTCAATACCACTATATGAATATAATTGCACTCTAGGCCTTATTAATAAATTATATCCCAAGACTTTATTATACGTGCAACCCCTTCATTAAAATATTCGTAGTAATACAAAGTTATGAATATAGACTGCCACTTTGAAGATTACTACATCTTAGTCCTTGAGTATCCGGTTTAATCCTTTATGATATTCATAATATATTTATGAAATCCAATTCCATAAATATATATTTTAGTAACTCCTTGCTAAAGTGGTTGGGCCCAACTCTCTGAATAACCAAACCCATTAAACTTATCTCAAGGGAATATTTTATATCTCCGTTAAGAGATTATGAATTCCATCTTGAGAATATATGTTCCATCAACACTAAATGCGGTTGCCCAACATACCGAGGTTTTGACCGTAACTTATAGATCTCACTCCTGATATATCAAAGCAACCTACATCTCATGATCAGGTCCATCATTCTCTCAGGATTTAGAGTTGATGTAAATAGAAGTCGTGAGATTTATTATTCAGTTGATAGTGGTTAGAAGAATAATAAATCTCACAGCGGTCCAGTTCAATATGTCTTAACTCTTAAAACATATCAACATGCCAACTAGAAATCTCCATTTCCATGATCAAGACAAATCATCTTAGTTGATATGTTATAGTCTTCGCAGATGAAACGCCCAATTTCATCACCGACTATGAACTAAACTTCTGAGTTTACAAAGAACTTGTGATTTATATCTGCTATGATTAAATCACATAAATCACATACTATGCATCTCATGGACTAAGATAATGTCACATTTATTCATTTATAAATAGTCTCATATAATTAAACAATTTAATTATTTATGATATGCCAATAAATTGGATTTTAAGACATAAACCCCAACAATCTCCCACTTGCCCTCAAAGACAATTTACAATATATCCGACACTTATCTCCCTTTAAAGTAATTCATAGTCACTCTAAGGCAATGTTTGGAAACAAGTTTCAACCAGAATTATTGCATAAATAATCTTTTCTATTACTACTCAAGTACTCATATCTTTGTAGTGAGATAATATTTACGCTTATTGTGTATCAGCACCACTTGGATGAACACATATCTTGAAGTCCAACTTCATGAATCACAATCAAACTACAACTCAGCATTTGTACATCCAATAACCATCAAAACCTCACTTTTGTGGACAAGCATATATTCTCTCACAATCCTAAGATATTTGAGTATATGCTTTACTCCCACTAAATTAAGTGATCTTTGATTCAATTGATATTTGCTTACCATGCCCACCGAAAAATAGATATTTAGCCTAGTATATAGCATAGTATAAAGACTTCCTATCGATTTGATATAAGGAACCGTCTTAATATGCTCTTCCTTTTATATGTCTTAGGACTATAGTCCTATATAAAGGAACTTCAAACTTAAAAGGAAAGAATCTTTTCTTGAAGTATTACGTGCTATACTTAGCTAAAATCTAATCTATTTAAGCAGTTTGAGATAAACTCAATATCCTAATTTATGAATTGTAACAAAGTTTAAATTCTTAGGATATGACTAGTCTTTCCCAAGTAATTTATATCAAACTGGATTAGACAACAAAAATTCTATTGATGACAATATTTCTACATCATTCTAAATTATTAGAATGTCATCAACATACATAAGAAATTTATTATTCTATATAGCTTTCACACACATAAGGCCTTTCAATACTTAATCAAAATCAAACAATTTGATTACTTGATCAAAGATGATATTTTATGATTCAGATGCTTGCTTTAACCCTTAAATGGAATTTAAGCAACTTGCATGCTAAACACTACTATTTCTTTGCCATGTACAAGTCTAGTTACATCATACAAATGTCTTCCTCAAGATTGCTACTAAAAGAAGCTTTCTTGATATCCACTGCCATATTTCATCCAAATGAAATATAATGGATAAGAGAATCTTGATAGAGTCAATCTTGACTATTGGTGAAAAAATCTTTTCATAATTGAACCATTTCTTTCTGAATAAATCTTTTCGCCACTAGTCTTGACGTTGAAGGTTTGCAGCTACAAATCTATCAATCTCATTTACTTGTAGACCTATTTGAAAACAATAGGCCTAATGCCATTAGGCACCTCTACAAATTCTAAACTTTAAATAAAATCTAATTCCATTCATATAACCTTGATCCAGTATTCCATATGTAACACCCGTCTCAGTTAAAATTTAATTTAATTGCTTCTAGAGAGTGGATTTGATAAATTGCTTAATTTATTTTGGAGGAGATAATTATTTTATATTTTTATTTCTACAATGATAATAATAATAATAATAATAATAATAATAATAATAATAATAATAAGGGGTAACGTAAGTAGTTATTCTGTGTTTTATTCTAATTTAAAATTTCAGCCTATGTAGGGAACAATTTTAATGTGTAAAGCTGAAAGTTAGGGTTTCCTACGTGAAGGCAAGAGTGAAATAATAAAAAATAAATAAATAAATAAATAAATAATAAAATAAAAAGAAGCAGTGATTAGCGTATAAATATTAAGACTAGAGTTAGGGTTTCTCATTTGAAAAGATTGGAGGCCGTGCACTTCAGGAGGCAGCCAGCAACTTCATTTTGTACTTGAGGTAAAACAGTAATCTATGCAAGCCTTTTTGTTTTTCACTGGACACTTTGTTGGTTAAGAGAAGCTTTTGTCTTCTTGCTGGTCCAGATTCTTAGAATTTTTATAATAGTGCATAGGGATAGAGATCATGGAAGTATATTTAGTCATACCCTATTATATTCGATCTTCTTTTTGAATCAGATGGTTGCATGCTATTAAATATATATATATATATATATATATATATTAGATGTCTTTGGGTGGTTTTCATCAGGTGGATTACGTGTTCTTTTATATATATATGTATATAGGTATATTAGATGTTAGTTTAGGGAATGCTTTACAATTGTTTATTCTAGAACAGGTTTGGGGGTATATTAGAAAGATATGTTAAATTTTAATCTGCCAAATCTTCTTAGTGGCTGAGGAATTTTTATCAAGAGGACGTTGTGGTTATTAAAAACCTGCCCTTATTGAGTTATTTGATTATTATTTAGGTTCTAGTTGACGTCGTTTCGAGCACTTGAAGTGAAGCTTGGTTTAGCCACTAGAGGTAAGTAGACTTCAGCACATGACGTCTCTCAGGACGTATATATATGTTATAAATATATATATATATATATATATATAAATGTGTATATATATATATATATATATATTGTGGTAAAAATATATATATAATTGCAATAGTGAAGTATCAAAAAAAAAAAAAAAACTTATACCATTGTTAGTGCTTTGCACATACTCAAATTTTATTATCTATTGTATACTATCTCGAAACTGTACATGTCAAAAATGTTTCAAGTGGTCAACTAGACAGTCTGCAACCTTTGCCAACACAGGGTTAAGTGTTGGTCTTCGGCCGATGTAGTGTAGTGTGGTGTGGTGCAGTGTTACTGTTGCTCCTTGGAGCTAGTGTTGCCTCTTTGAGGTTAGTGTATTATTTCCCATGGGAATCACCCACCGAGTGTTTAGCAGCTTTTGTCTGTATTTGACTAATATTATCCATATCGAACTATTGTTTTATTTCTACAGATCTTTGTAAGTGGAAAATTATTTATTTTCCTAATAAATTGTTTCTACCTATTTAGTGTATATTGGCATATTGAAGTGGTTATTATTGTAACACCCCAAACCCCTACCAAGGATTTGGATGCATAACCTATCTTAGAAATAATCAACAATAAAATAATATGGAACACAGCGTAATAATTATCCTCAAATAAACATCTATCCATCATCATAATTCCTTATAAATTCGTAAAACACAAAATCCTCCACAATAAAGTCTATAAATACAATCTCAAAATAGTTCCACAATGTTAAACTCATTGTCCTGAAGAATTTTATTAAAAACAATTCACCAACTAACATAGCTCCAAACGAGGTCATCAACCTAAGGCTCCACTGATCTACCACCGAAAGACACTCCATATCTCTAATCTGAAAGGGTGGAAAAAAAAGGGTGAGCTAGTGGCTCAATAAGAGACTACATAACATGAGGATGTCTTCCAAAACAAAACATTAGTATCATTGACAAAATATAGTCTTCACAATACATTTACAGATAGTTTAAATGGTAATATAATATATTCTATAAAACTATTAAAATAAAATATTTCACTATAACGCTGTAATCATTAATAAAATAATAACCACGTTAATATGCCAATATGCACCCAATAGGTGGAAACAATTTATTATGAAAAATAAACAATTTTCCACTTACACAGATCAGTAGCAACAAAACAGTGGTTCAATATGGAAAATATTAGTCAAACACAGACGAAAGCTGCTAAACACTCGGTGGGTGATTCCCATGGGAACAATAACACTAACCTCAAAGAGGCAACACTAGCTCCAAAGAGCAACAATCACACTGCACCACACCACACTAACACTACTTCGGCCGAAGACCAACACTTAACCCTGTGTTGGCAAAGGTTGCAGACTGTCTAGTTGACCATTTGAAACAATTCTTGACAAATACAATTTCATAATAACATACAATAGATAATAAAATTCGAGTATGTGCAAAGCACTAACAATAGTATAAGTTTTTGGAACTTCATCTTTGCAATTATATACATATATAGATAAATATATATTTTTACCACGTGTATATATATATATATATATATATATATATATATAAATATATATGTCCTGAGAGACGTCATGTGCTGAAGTCTACTTACATCAAATCACCAAAACACGACAGATCTCAACTATCCAAGCCGATGTCACTTGAACCTAAAACACAAATAGATGATTTTGCTGCGTTAAGCCATACTTACATCATTTATATAAACCATTCGTGCTATCCCTCTTCCAAAATCACACATGGACCCTTAATACATCATAATTATATATATTAGATCCTAACAATGCTTCTAACCAAGGGCCTAACATTAGTATTTAATATATTACCACTACTATTTAATATATTACCACTAGATCCAAGAGTCCACAAGTATCAATATGACTACATTCATGACAATCTATGTAAATTGGATGTAAGGAATTTGTTTTCAGTGGGGTATATTGATATCATGAAGTGTATGACTCATCATTCAATATATATATATATATATATATATATATATCTATTGTTTCAATTCTTTACTATCTACATAGGAGTACACGTAGAGCATCTATACACCATCCAAGGACAACTATAATTGCTTACCCATATAGCATGAGATGCTACTCCACGGACTTAATTGAGGTTCCAATACAAAAATCGAATGGTGCATGAATATAATAATGATTCTATGATACTTTTATTCTATGCCATTGTTAGTATAATACCAATATTTCAAACAGCATATAGACGAAAGTTCCCTTAATCAAATGTGTCCAACGAAATCAACTAGGCTTGCATAGATCAATTGTTTAACTCAAATACAGAATAACGTTTGCTGGCTGCCCCCTGAAGTGCACGGCCTCCAAACTTTTCAAATGAGAAACCCTAACTCTAGTCTTAATATTTATACGCTAATCACTGCTTCTTTTTATTTATTTATTTATTTATTTTTATTTTTTATTATTTCACTCTTGCCTATCACGTAGGAAACCCTAACTTTCAGCTTTACACGTTAAAATTGTTCCCTACATAGGCTAGAAAATAAACTCATAATAAGGTTATTTAAATAGGCTAAAACCCTAAAGAATTCCAATAACAATATAACAATTAAACTCCTAATCCAAATAGGTTTTAGTCTCTTATCCTTTTCCTTAATTGATAAGGAGACTAAAGGTTAAATTTGAATAACCCACAAAATAACAATTCACGTTACCCATTATTATTATTATTATTATTTTTATAGAAATCATAATATAAAATAATATTTCCTCCAAAATAAATTAAGCAATTTATCAAATCCACTCTCTAGAAGCAATTAAATTAAATTTCAAGTGAGACGGGTGTTACATTCTCCCCCTCTTATAAAATTTTCGTCCTCGAAAATTCAAAACATACCTCACTTTTGAAATAGCTGGGGGTATTTGGATTGCATTTCGTCTTTACGCTCCCATGAAGCTTCCTCTATGGAATGGTTCCTCCACAATACTTTGACTAAATGTATAGTCTTATTACGTAGCACTTGCTCTTTATGATCTAAAATCTGAATTGGGACCTCCTCGTAGGATAAGTTCTCTTTGACTTGAAGTGGCTCATAGCTCAAGATATGAGAAGGATCGGGGACATACCTTCTCAACATGGATACATGGAAAACATTATGTAACCTTGACAAAGTCGGTGGTAAAGCAAGCCGGTAAGCAACAGAACCAACTCTCTCCAAAATTTCGAAGGGCCCCACGTACCTAGGGCTTAACTTACCCTTCTTGCCAAACCGTATAACTCCTTTCATAGGTGCCACTCGAATGAAAACCATGTCTCCAACTTCAAATTCCACTTCTCTTCTCCGTGGGTCAGCATAACTTTTCTGTCTACTTTGAGCTGCACGCAACCTTTCCCGAATTACATCAATCTTTTCACTAGTCCGTTGAACAATCTCAGGACCCAAGATTCTCCTCTCTCCAACCTCATCCCAACAAACTGGGGATCTACACTTTCTCCCATACAAAGCCTCATAAGGTGCCATCTTAATACTGAAGTGATAACTATTGTTATAAGCAAACTCCACCAAAGTCAAATAGTCATTCCAACTACCCTTGAAATCCAAGACACAAGCTCTCAACATGTCTTCCAAAGTTTGGATAGTTCTCTCGGACTGTCCATCTGTTTGAGGGTGGCAAGCAGTACTAAAGTTCAACTTAGTACCCAAGGCTTTTTGCAAACTATCCCAGAATCCTGAAGTGAATCTCGAATCTCTATCAGATACAATAGAAGCTGGCACTCCATGCAACCTCACAATCTCATTTATATAAAGTTCAGCTAGTTTGTCTAGAGAGTAGTTCATTCTAATTGGAATGAAGTGGGCAGATTTAGTCAACCTATCCATTACCACCCAAATAGCATCATGATTCTTGGGTGGTCTTGGTAACCCACACACAAAGTCCATGGTGATATTCTCCCACTTCCTCTCAGGAATAGGTAAAGGTTGTAACAACCCTGATGGCCTCTGATGTTCCACTTTGACTTGCTGGCAAATCAAACATTGTTCCACAAATTGAGAAATTTCTCTTTTCATGTTGATCCACCAATAAACTTCTCGAAGGTCATGATACATCTTGGTACTACCCGGATGCATTGTATAAGGCGAACGATGGGCCTCCTCCAATATCTCTCTTTTAATCAATGGATCATTAGGCACACAAAGCCTATTACCAAACCTCAAAACACCATCATTAGAGATATTAAAATCAAATCTACTTCCACCCCGTACTTGTTCCATGATCTTAAACAACTGAGGGTCACCACTTTGAGCAGCTTTGATCTTATCAATTAGAGTTGGTTGTACACTTAAACTTGCCAGGTAAGATTGGGAGTCTCCAGTCACTATGTCTACTCCAAGTTTCTGAAGATCAACAATAATATGCTTCTGAGTAGTTAATAAAGCAGCTGAGAAGCTATACGACTTTTGACTAAGTGCATCAGCCACAACATTGGCTTTACCAGGATGGTAATTTATGGAACAATCATAGTCTTTAATTAATTCTAGCCATCTCCTTTGCCTCAAATTTAATTCTTTCTGAGTGTATATGTACTTCAAACTTTTATGGTCAGTGAATATTTCACATCTCTCACCATATAAATATTGCCTCCAAATTTTCAATGCAAAAACCACTGCTGCCAATTCCAAATCATGAGTTGGATAATTCTGCTCATAATTCTTTAGTTGTCGAGAGGCATAAGCAACCAACTTCCCATGTTGCATTAGAACACAACCAAGACCCTTACGAGATGCATCACTATATATCACAAAACCACCAGAACTAGATGGAATAGTCAATACTGGTGCAGAAACCAACCGTTGCTTCAACTCCTGGAAACTTCTTTCACATTCCTCTGTCCAATCAAACTTTGCATGTTTTCGAGTTAATCGAGTCAAAGGAGTTGCAATACTAGAAAATCCTTCCACAAATCTTCTGTAATAACCTGCAAGGCCCAAAAAACTTCTTACCTCACTTACATTAGTAGGGACGGCCCAATTAACTACAGCTTCGATCTTACTAGGGTCCACTGTAATTCCATCTCTAGAGATCACATGTCCTAAGAACACCACTTGATTCAACCAGAACTCACACTTCTTCAATTTAGCATACAACTTCTTGTCTCTTAAAATTTGCAAAACCATTCTCAAGTGTTCCTCATGCTCTTCTTGGCTTTTAGAGTAAACCAAGATGTCATCAATGAAAACAATAACAAATCGATCCAAGTACTCATGAAATACCCTATTCATCAAATCCATAAAAACAGCTGGAGCATTAGTTAGACCAAAAGGCATCACTAAGAACTCATAATGACCATACCTAGTTCGGAAAGCTGTCTTTGGTATGTCATCCTCCTTAACTCTCAACTGATGATAACCAGATCTCAAGTCAATTTTAGAGAAGACTTGAGCGCCTTGAAGCTGATCAAACAAATCATCAATTCGTGGCAAAGGGTATTTATTTCTGATGGTTACCTTGTTCAACTCCCTATAGTCAATGCACAACCGCATACTACCATCCTTCTTCTTAACAAACAACACTGGAGCACCCCAAGGGGAAGCACTAGGCCGAAATAAAGCCTTTATCAAGCAAGTCTTGCAATTGCACCTTCAATTCATTGAGCTCTGTAGGGGCCATTCTATAAGGTGCTTCGGAAATTGGGCCAGTACCAGGTACTAGGTCAATAGTGAACTCAACCTCTCTGTCAGGGGGTAGTCCAGGTAAGTCCTTAGAGAACACATCTGGGAACTCCTTCACCACTGGGATGTCTTCAACTTTTAATTCTATTTTATCACCCTTCAAAGCACAAACAAGGAACCCTTCACAACCCTTCCTTAGCAATCGTCTTGCCTGCATAACTAAAATCAATAAAGGTGGTTTCACCACACGATCTCCCTCGAAGAAGAATTCTGGCTCCCCAGGAATTCTAAATACTACCTTCTTCCCAAAACACTCTATGGAAGCATGAAAAGTAGATAACCAATCCATCCCTAAAATCACATCAAACTCAAACATATCAAGCAACATAAGATCTGCTTTTAATTCCCTCCCAGAGACTAAAACATTACAAGACTTGTACACTTTATGGGTAATCATTTGTTGTCCAGAAGGTGTAGCAACACACAATTCATAATTTAAACTCTCAGGTTCCATGTTTAGCCTTTGTGCAAGTCTACGTGAGATGAAAGAATGGGTTGAACCAGAATCAAATAACACTTGTGCATGTTGACTGGAAACAAGAAGTGTACCTGAAACCACTGATGGGGATGCCTCGGCGTCCTGTTTAGTCAACGCAAAAACTCGACCCTGAACCTTGGGTTTTTGTTGGCTCCCATTTGTATTGGTAGTTTGTTCCGCTCGCAAATCTGGACAATCCTTGATGAAATGTCCAGTCTTGCCACATTTAAAACACGCCCTTGACTCCAAATAACATGTTCCACTATGAGTCTTTCCACATCTTGGACAAGTTTTATATGCCTTCTTATTTGAATTAGGCACCCCTTGCCTCTTGAATGAACTTCCACTTGACTTTCCCTTAAGAAAATTACTCTGGTTTGGCTTCCTCTCTTGATCATTGGCCCTTGAGAGACGATTGCAATTCCTCTCTGCTATGAGAGCTCGATCCACCACTTCTACGTATGTTTCCAATTTGAACATGGAAACCGGTCCCTAAATTTCCTCCCTTAAACCTCTTTCAAAATGCCTGGCCTTCCTTGCTTCCATGTCAACCATGTGTGGAGCAAAGCGGGATAATTCAGCAAATTTCCGCTCATACTCATACACTGATTGAGTACCTTGTGCTATGCGAATGAACTCAGCTTCCTTCTGCACCATCAAACTATCAGGAAAATACCTCTTACGAAAGAGCTCAACAAAATGCTGCCAAGTTATAACTTCTCTTCCATGTGTCCTCTCTGTGGACTCCCACCATTCCAATGCATCACCTTTCAGTACAAAAACAGCAAGGATAACTCGTTGCTCATCACTAACTTCCATTGCTCTAAAGAGCCTTTCTATCTCCTTAAGCCAGTTGTCAGCCTCAATTGGATCCTTTGTACCCTTGAAAGCAGGAGGGTCAAGCTTTCTAAACTTCTCCAAAGCACTAGTCGGATTGGTGGCTCCTACTTGATGTTGCACTAGATTGGTTAAGCCCCCAATGGCTTCAATAATAGCCTGAAGATTAGTGGTTCTCCCAGCATTTGGTTGATAATTCTCTGGGTCCCTCCTTGGTGGAGCCGTCTCTCTAAGCAATACAACAAAATATCATAAGTAAAGATTCCAAATATTCCTGAGGGTCAGAACCAAGCACATAGATAATACAACAATCATTCCTACACACTCTAGAATAATAGAATACATAAATCAAATCAAATTGCTATGAAAGGTCAAATAATTCTAACACTAAAATTCGTTGTTATCACACTCTTGTTCCAAACTAGTCTTAAGATTAAACCTATAAGTCTACAGAATCATAAACCTATGCTCTGATACCATAACTGTAACACCCCAAACCCCTACCAAGGATTTGGATGCATAACCTGTCTTAGAAATAATCAACAATAAAATAATATGGAACACAGCGTAATAATTATCCTCAAATAAACATCTATCCATCATCATAATTCCTTATAAATTCGTAAAACACAAAATCCTCCACAATAAAGTCTATAAATACAATCTCAAAATAGTTCCACAATGTTAAACTCATTGTCCTGAAGAATTTTATTAAAAACAATTCACCAACTAACATAGCTCCAAACGAGGTCATCAACCTAAGGCTCCACTGATCTACCACCAAAAGACACTCCATTTCTCTAATCTGAAAGGGTGGAAAAAAAAAGGGTGAGCTAGTGGCTCAATAAGAGACTACATAACATGAGGATGTCTTCCAAAACAAAACATTAGTATCATTGACAAAATATAGTCTTCACAATACATTTACAGATAGTTTAAATGGTAATATAATATATTCTATAAAACTATTAAAATAAAATATTTCACTATAACGCTGTAATCATTAATAAAATAATAACCACGTTAATATGCCAATATGCACCCAATAGGTGGAAACAATTTATTATGAAAAATAAACAATTTTCCACTTACACAGATCAGTAGCAACAAAACAGTGGTTCAATATGGAAAATATTAGTCAAACACAGACGAAAGCTGCTAAACACTCGGTGGGTGATTCCCATGGGAACAATAACACTAACCTCAAAGAGGCAACACTAGCTCCAAAGAGCAACAATCACACTGCACCACACCACACTAACACTACTTCGGCCGAAGACCAACACTTAACCCTGTGTTGGCAAAGGTTGCAGACTGTCTAGTTGACCATTTGAAACAATTCTTGACAAATACAATTTCATAATAACATACAATAGATAATAAAATTCGAGTATGTGCAAAGCACTAACAATAGTATAAGTTTTTGGAACTTCATCTTTGCAATTATATACATATATAGATAAATATATATTTTTACGTGTATATATATATATATATATATAAATATATATGTCCTGAGAGACGTCATGTACTGAAGTCTACTTACATCAAATCACCAAAACACGACAGATCTCAACTATCCAAGCCGATGTCACTTGAACCTAAAACACAAATAGATGATTTTGCTGCGTTAAGCCATACTTACATCATTTATATAAACCATTCGTGCTATCCCTCTTCCAAAATCACACATGGACCCTTAATACATCATAATTATATATATTAGATCCTAACAATGCTTCTAACCAAGGGCCTAACATTAGTATTTAATATATTACCACTACTATTTAATATATTACCACTAGATCCAAGAGTCCACAAGTATCAATATGACTACATTCATGACAATCTATGTAAATTGGATGTAAGGAATTTGTTTTCAGTGGGGTATATTGATATCATGAAGTGTATGACTCATCATTCAATATATATATATATATATATATATATATATCTATTGTTTCAATTCTTTACTATCTACATAGGAGTACACGTAGAGCATCTATACACCATCCAAGGACAACTATAATTGCTTACCCATATAGCATGAGATGCTACTCCACGGACTTAATTGAGGTTCCAATACAAAAATCGAATGGTGCATGAATATAATAATGATTCTATGATACTTTTATTCTATGCCATTGTTAGTATAATACCAATATTTCAAACAGCATATAGACGAAAGTTCCCTTAATCAAATGTGTCCAACGAAATCAACTAGGCTTGCATAGATCAATTGTTTACCTCAAATACAGAATAACGTTTGCTGGCTGCCCCCTGAAGTGCACGGCCTCCAAACTTTTCAAATGAGAAACCCTAACTCTAGTCTTAATATTTATACGCTAATCACTGCTTCTTTTTATTTATTTATTTTTTTTTTTTTTATTATTTCACTCTTGCCTTTCACGTAGGAAACCCTAACTTTCAGCTTTACACGTTAAAATTGTTCCCTACATAGGCTGGAAAATAAACTCATAATAAGGTTATTTAAATAGGCTAAAACCCTAAAGAATTCCAATAACAATATAACAATTAAACTCCTAATCCAAATAGGTTTTAGTCTCTTATCCTTTTCCTTAATTGATAAGGAGACTAAAGGTTAAATTTGAATAACCCACAAAATAACAATTCACGTTACCCATTATTATTATTATTATTATTTTTATAGAAATCATAATATAAAATAATATTTCCTCCAAAATAAATTAAGCAATTTATCAAATCCACTCTCTAGAAGCAATTAAATTAAATTTTAAGTGAGACGGGTGTTACAATTATTTTATTTACAGATTACAGCGTTATAGTGAAATGTTTTGTCTTTAACAGTTTTATAGAATATATTATATTACTGTTAAAACTATTTGTAAATGTTTTGTGAAGACTATATTTTGTCAATGATACTAATGTTTTGTTTTGAAAGACATCCTCATGTTATGTAGTCTCTTATTGAGCCTCTAGCTCACCCCTTTTTTCCACCCTTTCAGATTAGAGATATGGAGTGTCTTTTGGTGGTAGATCAGTGGAGCCTTAGATTGACGACTTCGTTTGGAGCTATGTTAGTTGGTGAATCGTTTTAGTACAATTTCTTCAGGACATTGAGTTTGACATTTGTGCAAATATTTGAGATTGTATTTGGAGATTTTATTGTGAAGGATTTTGTATTTTTATGGATTTTATAAGAAACTTGATGTTGGATAGAAGTTTATTTGTGGATAATTATTACGCTCTGTTCCATTATATTATTGTTGATTATTTCTAAGACAGGTTATGCATCTAAATCCTTGGTTTGGGTTTTGGGGTGTTACACCATATTCATATCATCTTTGCCTTTACGTAGGACCGAGGATCAGATTCATATCCTTATGGAATGATTTCAAAAGTTTATCCCAAAAGTATGAATTTATTTGGTAATTAATAATCCTCCCACTACGATATTGTACCGGTGTACTAACTATATATCTAAATAATACCTTGGTGTATCTAATACAACCATCTCATTTCTAAATGTATTTTATAGTTTTCTTTCAACAAATTCTGACATTTTTCTTCTAGAACATTATACAATTTGCTTTAAGATTATTCACATAGTCATCATCAAGAACTTTGTAATTGAAGTTTACAAACATCTTGTTTTCTTTATAACTACCAAAATAATCTTATACCATTCCTTTTGGATACTCATCATAAACATCTTGTTTTCTTGTTTTCTATCACATACTAGGTTTTCACCCAATCCACGATTTGACAAATGTCCTAAGAACAAACTTTTGAAATCAACTTTAGAAAAAGTATATTAATTATTAGAGTACATCTCCAAAAGAAATAAGCAAATGGAAATATTTATCATGTATTTTACTATTTCTAAAAGAGTCTTATTCATCCTTCATGTATGTACTGACTTAAAGAAGTCAATGGAACTTTATTCCTTTACAAAAAAGGAGCCCTAGATCTTATTATCCTCTAAATAGAATTCATAGACTGGGAATATAACAAAATAATGGTTCTAAAAGCCCATCTTTCACCAATCTTGAATATCATTTAGATTAATAAGATCTAGCTATAAGTGCCAAATACATACAATAACAAAAGATGGAAACTTTCTCTATAAAAAGTAAAACATGTAAATTTCCATCTAGAAAATAATCATGGACAATGCTTAGCTTTACCAAAACAGAAACACTTTCCTTTTGGTCATGCTTTTAAGTCCAATTTCCTTTTGCCAACTACTAGGACAACTTGCTTGTCCAGGTGTTTTGTATTATAATTCATTTTCTTACCACCTTTACCTTTCGGTTCAGGCTACACTACAAGAAAAACGAGCTATTGCGGCGGGCCTATTGCGGCGGGTGCAAAAACCGCCGCTATATGCCACCTATTGCGGCGGGTTTTTGGCCCGCCACTGTACATAAGATCTATTGCGGCGTTTCATATGCCCGCCGCAATAGTTATAGTATTTTGCGGCGTACTACTGCGGCGGGCCAATTACCCGCCGCAATAGACCAGTTTTAGCGGCGTTAAGCTTAGCTATAGCGGCGGGTCAATGACCCGCCGCAATAGTTATAGTATTTTGCGGCGTACTACTACGGCGGGCCAATTACCCGCCGCAATAGACCAGTTTTAGCGGCGTTAAGGTTACATATAGCGGCGGGTCAACGACCCGCCGCAATATGCACTCCTTTTTGCGGCGGGTTGGACCGCCGCAATAGACCTTTAAATTTCCCTTTATTTTTTTCGTCTTCCTACTTAGAGATCAAATGGTAAATTACACTCGATTAGCATGAAAATTGGCATGCATGTTAAGAACATATAGAACATGTAATCCAACGGTTGGATTTTGAAAATATGAATTCAATAATAAGTTATTGATTGGTGTAACATTTTTTTGAGTTATATCGAGTGTAACATGAACCCAACCTTATATTTCTTAATTTGTTGTGAATCTTGACAAATCTACCGTTAGATTACATTATTTTCATATATTTTTCATGATTACAAAATTTCAAGGTGATCAAAGATTAATAGTCATGTCATCAATCAATTGTTTAAATTCAAATTTTTGTAGTTTAAAATAACGCATAAAAGATGAGTTTTAAGATCAAATGGTAAATTACATCCGATTGGCATAAAAATTGGCATGCATGTTAAGAACATATAGAAAATGTGATCCAACGGTTTGATTTTTAAAATATGAATTTAACAATAAGTTATTGGTTAATATAACATTTTTTAGAGTTACATCAAGTGTAACTTGAACTCAACCCTATATTTCTTAATTCAATGTAAATTTTGACAAATCTACCGTTAGTTTGTGTTATCTTTATATATTTTTCATGCTTACAAAATTTCAAGGTGATCAAAGATTAATAGTCATATCATCAATTAATTGCTTAAATTCAAATTTTTGTAGTTTAAAATAACGCATAAAAAATGAGTTTAAAGATCAAATTGTAAATTACATCCGATTGGCATGAAAATTGGCATGCATGTTAAGAACATATAGAAAATGTGATCCAACGGTTGGATTTTCAAAATATGAATTCACAATAAGTTACTGGTTGGTGTAACATTTTTTAGAATTACATCAAGTGTAAATTGAACCCAATCTTATATTTCTTAATTCGATGTGAATTTTGAAAAATCTGCCGTTAGATTACAATATCTTCATATATTTTTCATGCTTACAAAATTTCAAGGTGATTAAAGATTAATAGTCATGTCATCAATCAATTGTTTAAATTCAAATTTTTGAAGTTTAAAATAACGCATAAAAGATGAGTTTTAAGATCAAATGGTAAATTACACCCGATTGGCATGAAAATTGGCATGCATGTTAAGAACATGTAGAAAATGTGATCCAACGGTTTGATTTTTAAAATATGAATTCAAAAATAAATTATTGGTTGGTATAACACTTTTTAGAGTTACATCAAGTGTAACTTGAATTCAACCCTATATTTCTTAATTCAATGTAAATTTTGACAAATCTTTAGTTAATTTACGTTATCTTTATATAGTCATATCATCAATTAATTGTTTAAATTCAAATTTTTGTAGTTTAAAATAACGCATAAAAAATGAGTTTAAAGATCAAATGGTAAATTACATCCGATTGACATGAAAATTGACATGCATGTTAAGAACATATAGAAAATGTGATCCAACGGTTGGATTTTCAAAATATGAATTCAACAATAAGTTATTGGTTGGTGTAACATTTTTTAGAGTTACATTAGGTGTAACTTGAACCTAACCCCATATTTCTTAATTTGATGTGAATTTTGACAAATCTACCGTTAGATTACATTATCTTCATATATTTTTCATGCTTAAAAAATTTCGAGGTGATCAAAGATTAATTGCCATGTCATCAATCAATTTTTTAAATTCAAGTTTTTATAGTTTAAAATAACACATAAAAGATGAGTTTAAAGATCAAATGGTAAATTACACCTGATTGGCATGAAAATTGGCATGCATGTTAAGAACATATAGAACATGTAATCCAACGGTTGGATTTTGAAAATATGAATTCAATAATAAGTTATTGATTGGTGTAACATTTTTTTGAGTTATATCGAGTGTAACATGAACCCAACCTTATATTTCTTAATTTGTTGTGAATCTTGACAAATCTACCGTTAGATTACATTATTTTCATATATTTTTCATGATTACAAAATTTCAAGGTGATCAAAGATTAATAGTCATGTCATCAATCAATTGTTTAAATTCAAATTTTTGTAGTTTAAAATAACGCATAAAAGATGAGTTTTAAGATCAAATGGTAAATTACATCCGATTGGCATAAAAATTGGCATGCATGTTAAGAACATATAGAAACTGTGATCCAACGGTTTGATTTTTAAAATATGAATTTAACAATAAGTTATTGGTTGGTGTAACATTCAATAATAAGTGATTGACCGCGCCTTTCTCTAAATCCAACCGTTTAATTGCGACCATAATTTATCAGAATTAACCTTTCGTTAAACTCTTCAAATTCAACGGTTAGATTTCAAATCTAAGAATGGCATGTGATGGACATGTGTTGTGTATATATGGCTATATATATTCTCTCAATCTGACCATCCAATTGGTCTCAAATTTTACCAACACCAATGATCAAGATTTGAATATGAATTTTACCAAGTCTAGTGGTATCGGGACCACCATTAAGTTTGATCAGGTTTAACCAACTTTGACTAAATTTTGACCAAACTTTGACCGTGCTTTTCTCTAAATCCAACCGTTTGATTGTGACCATAATTTACCAGAATGATCATTTCATTACACTCTTCAAATCCGACGGTTAGATTTCAAATATAAGTATGGTGCGTGATGGACATGTGTTGTGTACTTATATGGTTATGTTCTCTCAATCTGACCATCTAATTAATTATATTATTTTTTAAAAAAAGTAAACATAATTAGTCACATATTAAAATTTTTACAAAAATTTAATAATAGCTATGACCATTTTTTTTAATTTTTAATAAGATAGAATGTGTGATCATTTTTTTTTTTTTTTTGAGAAAGTGGTCTGGTGATTTTTATTGATTAAAATTTCCTTATTTTATTTTTTTCTTAAAATAAATTTGTCTTATTTTATTTTTCCCACCTAAAATTTCTCAAAAATTTGTTTCCCTCCTAACGTTTCACTTAGCTCTCCCTCCCCCCCCCCCCCCCTCCCTCCCAAAAAAGTCAAAGTTTTAGGATTAAGAATAATTATTACGTTAAGAATTTAAACTTCTTTTATCAATTTTTTTTTATCATTTTTTAATTAAAGGTAATAACAAAGTTGCCATCCCAAATGGGTTGATTGAAACATCAGGTATTAAAAAAAAAAAATTATGTTCTTATCAAAAAGGTATCAGAAAGAAAACAAAAAGAAAAAAAGAAAAAGAAAAAAGAGCATGTTACGCCTAGGAAAGAAAAAAAAGAAAAAAAAAAAAGAAAAGAAAAGTTGAAAACATTGGAGGATTAGCACAAAAAAATAATAAATAAATAAAGAATTAGAATTTAAAAAAAAGGATCAACGGATAAAAACAATATATCAAGAAAGATCAACGGATAAAAACAAAAGGCTAAAGTTAGGGTTTTTTTTTACCTATCACATGTTCAGCCGCCTCACATATTCAGCCATTTGCTTTGTTACACACCACTTCACCCAAAAAAAAAAAAAAAAACTATTTGCTCCTGCAGCAAGTCCCTGCTGTCAAAAAAAAAAAAAACCGGCGACGTTTGGATCGATCTTAACCGGCGCCGATCGAGCTCAACGTCGCCGATCGAGCTCAACGGCGACGATCAAGCCACGTAGTCGATCGATCTTAACCGGCGCCGATCGAGCTCAACGGCGACGATCAAGCTCAACAGCGACGCTTCAGCTCAAAAGCCGCCGCTTGAGCAAGCCAACGTCGCCGATCAAGCCAACCGTCGCCGATTAAGCTCAACCGTCGCCGATCGAGCTCAACGGCGACGCTTCAGCTCGCCGATCACGACGATTCAAGTCGCCGTTCGCGACGATTCATGGCGACGCGAAGATTCACGGCGCCGATCGCAACGGCGACGCGATGATTCAGCTCGCCGATCACAACGGCGATGCGACGCCTCAGCTCCGATCGCAACGGCGACCCGACGCCTCAGCTCGCCGATCGCGACGCAACGCCTCAGCTTGCCGATCGCGACGACGACGCCTCAGCTCGCCGATCGCAACGGCGACGCCTCAGCTCGCCGATCACAACGGCGACGCCTCAGCTCGCCGATCGCAACGGCGACGCCTCAGCTCGCCGATCGCAACGGTGACGCTTCTGCTCGCCGATTGCGACGATTCACGGCGACGCTTCAGCTCCCTTTCGCATTGGCGACCCTTCGCCTCCCCTTGGGTTTGTGCTATCTTTTTTTTTTTTTTTTGTGCTATGTATTGTTCAGATTTTTTTGTGCTATGTATTGTTCAGATTTTTGTTTAATGATTCTAAGTCTGATTTTATCTGTCACCAAAACATTGCTGTCAATGACTCGATTATTAGACCTGCTACATAATAAAATGTGGAATTGTAACTATTAGTAAATAGCCTTAGTCATGTGCTCCTTTTATTCTGCAATGTATGGAAACCATCATACATATCATTGTTCTATGTAATGCTTGTGTAAAAGCCTTTGTGAGACCTTAGTAATATTTCAATCCCATTTGAAAGTAACAAATCTTTTTTCTTTGCTCTTTGTTACTTAGATTTTTCTTTTCTTCTTCCCCTAGCCCACCCCTTTCTTCTTCTTTCTGGATATTCAGGAGTTTCATATATGATGTTGGTTGATTTTGAAAGAAAAAGGATGCTATAATATGAATTTCCTCATCAATCTGTGATATTAAAAGTTTAAAACTCTTTTAATATGTATTGAGACTCTTTATTTATGTAAGTATTTACTATATGACTTGTGTTTTGCCTCTTGATGTACTTGATGGTTTTTCCACCTTTTAATCTTCATTCCCACTTAAGATCATCAAACAAACTAAAAGACCTATCCCCAAGTCGTATTATAATTAGGTTATACCCTGTTAAAGAGAATCAACTAGAATTAGAATTAAAGTACAGAAGTAGACAGTAGAGAAACCTGAGCATATGACAAACTAAATCATAAATTACTAACCAAATCATCTGGTGCATATTCGTCTTTACGGTAATCAGACTCGAACAGGCAAGCAACTGAGTAGGTGAGGTTAAAAATTGAAGGTAGCCTGATTAGCTCTCCTGTTCTAGTTATCTTTCTTTGGTGTATTTCATCTAGAATTGAAGTATCATTCCCTTTGGTTTTGTTATTCTAATCCTGATGTATTATCTTTCATTGTGGAAAGATGCTACACTTTGAGAATCATTCAAATATATGTATAAGAATAATTGTCATTCCTTTTTTGAAAAATTTATATTATTGTGTTATCTTGGAAGCCAAAAGAATCTGTATATGTTAATAGGTATTTAGAGTTAATTTAATCAAATTTCCCATGGCTCAATTTTAATATAATCTAATTTAATCCTTTGTTTAATCCATTTCTCTTCTACCAGACCCTCATAATGTTAAGGATCCCAATGCTATCAAGGTTAGTCTTTTTTTTTATTTTTTTAATTTTATTATTATTATTATTATTTATTTTTCAAGTTCTAAATTTATTTCTCTCATTAAGGCTGCTTGTTTGTTTGGATTCAGGTTCTTTCTGCAGATTCTGGGTCCTGTAAATGTAAAGTGCTTGGTTTTCTCCCTCGTGAATTAGCTCAATATTTGTCCCCTTTAATGGAGAAGTACTGCCTAAGCTTTGAGGTAATATATATTTCTTAAACTGGGACCTCAGTTTCTTTGCATAGTTTATTCACTTGTTTTAAACTATCTTTCTTGGAGCATCTTTTCTATAACTTGCCTTTGGCCTTCGCTCACATCAAACTCAAGGGAGCTTCTGGTTCTATTGATGAGATTGCTCCCTTAGTTCTTCAAGCTCAGCAATCTATGAAAATTATTCACACATTACAGGGAATCATAATTTACATGACTGATCCATGAGATATGCTTTGTGCTGATTTGGCCCTTCAACTTGGATTAGGATATACCTGTCCATAGTGTACATATTCTCTTTTCTTATCTTCATGGAATCAATCTTGATTAAATTATTAATCTCCCTGCTTTTCTTATTATAGACTGCATTTTATTTCTAGCATAAGTTGTTTATAGTTTATGCTTTCATCTATATCTCTCTTTCATATATTTTTGTTTAAGTGGTTTTTCTTGAGGAATCTTCCATGTTTTTAACAATTCCCAAAAGGTCTTCTGCCTTGATCATTGTTGATTCTCCTAGGTCATGATGCCTTTGCATATTTGGAGATGTTGATTGTCAAGTAAACAAGAATCACTATCTTAGTCACAGAGGTTAATTCTCTTTGTTATCATACCATGTTCCTGTTTGAAAGTATTTGTTGTTATGTGACACGATTTGTCTATCTCTCATATACACACTAGAAACAGACAGTCACACATATTAATTGGGATATTGATGCTAGTTGTCCATTACTAACACAATTGTCTCATGGTATTTGTATTGAGTAAAAGGATACACACCAATTAAAAAAGAAAACAAAAGGCTATAAGCTTCTTGCAACATATTCAGCATCAGATTTTATCTACTCCATTTCCGATTAAATTAAAGGCATGGCTATGAAAGAAATATAAATAAATAGATATATTGACTAGACTGAGAATACATATATATAAGAGAACCAAATCTTGGACAAAAAGTTCACTTACATCAGGGTAGGTACAGAATCAACGTTCTTTGCATTGGCTTTGGCTATTTGAGTGGTCATATAAGAGTCAATAGGAATAGACAAGCTGCATAAGGATGAATATTAGCAAATAATTTCTGTTAAATCACCACATCTATGATAGAGCACTTAGGTTAATGGCGGAGGGGTCCCAAAAGACCATATTGTTCTCTTGGTTTTATCATTTATGAGAAGAGGAAGACTGATAAATAGTACCTTTAGTGGAGCAAAATGAACTATATTGAAGTGCTTGTTTATATGATATAGAATTGCGGTGAATTTTTTTACATGCCATGTTAGGCAACTTGACCTGGTCGCCAATTTATTTCATCTGTCTGTTGGAGCTCAGAGTCTTGTTAAGCTCCTTGAATTGAATTTGTAGGTGTTTTGGCTGGTGCAGTCTATTTCAGAATAGTCAGAATTGAAACCAGCTTGTGTTGTTATGAAAGAAAGACCTTGCAGTCTCAAATGAATTCAGAGACAGCTAGTTTGCAAGAGTCAACAAGGAAAGAATAACTGAAAAATTTTATGATGCTTGTGTTAGATTTCTAAGAAAATTTTGTGGTTTAGTTAGTTATTTATTTATTTTTTGATTTCTCTTTGTTTTTTGGTTTAGTTCATATCAAGTTTATGGAAGGAAAGTTCATATCAATTTTGAAGGTTAATGTTTTCTTCTTTTCCCTTAGTGTATATTAAGTTTGTTACTGGAATATGGTAGTCATATTTGTTGTATTGTGTCAGTAAAAGAGTATTACAGGTTTTAAGCATTATTACAGGGTTTAAGCAAGTCTGAGAATATTTGAGAGCTTACTGGAAAAAAAAAAGAAAAAAAAAAGAACCTATAGCGGCGGTCACCACCCGCCGCTATAGGTTCACTTTTTATGTGTTAAATTAAACCCTATAGCGGCGGGTAGTAAGCGCCGCTATAGGGTCAAACATATAGCGGCGGGTCCATCCGCCGCTAAGGTACATACTTTTAGCGGCGGATTGACCCGCCGCTATAGGCACGTACATATAGCGGCGGACTGGCCCGCCGCTAAAAGTACAATTTGCCCAACTTAGTTGATGATCTATAGCGGCGCCCTATGCCCGCCGCTAAAAGTAGACACCAATAGCGGCGGGCTGTGCCTGCCGCTAAAGGTCAATTGAGAAGAATTTGAGCATTGTATAGCGGCGGTTTTTTGCCCGCCGCAATAAGCAAAAACCGCCGCTAAAAGGTGTATCTATAGCGGCGCGTTTTTTGACCGCCGCAATAGATCTATTGCGGCACCGCAACGGTGGCGGGATCGACCGCCGCAATAGCACCCGCCGCTAAAAGGTCAAATGCACCTTTAGCGGCGGTTTTGGGGCTTTAGCGGCAGTTTTTGGCCCGCCGCAATAGGTCGTTTTTTTTGTAGTGCTAAGAATTTGAATTAAACCATATTGATCCTAGCTTTAGCTTCTAGGATGTCTTTCGTTGCATAGAACTCACTCATCAATTCAGATAACATAAAAATAATTTATTTTGAAAACAATCTGAATTGATCAAATGTTTCTAACAAGGACTTGTGGATCATATCCATATGAGATTAACATTTAATCTCTACATCCAAGAATTCTAATTAATTTTTAAAATTAAAAAATTTTCATAAAATGATATAGAATTGGAACTCCTTAAGCTTTTATTAGCACTCAATATGATACATACCAAACATCTCATTTAGACTTAATATAAAGTCTAAGTCTAGTACTAACTCTTGCATCTCATGCTGTAGTACAATTGAGATAGAAGCCAATGTAACATTTTAGTATTTCAATGGAGACTATGATCAAATCATAAGCTATCTTCCATCAATGCATCATGCATAGAAAATTATGACAATGCTGAATCAAAATATATTTATGTACTTCAACTCCTTTAAGTACCATGTCCAAAATTATTTCTTAGTTAATGTGATTCAATTAAAATAATAGCTAGAGAACAAAATTTATGACAACTTTATTTTGAGACTATGAACATAATTACAGAGACATTATATTTTGCATCCATAACCTTATAATATAGAACCCATAAAACATACTATACTAGGTGCAACGACAACCCAATCCATGTCTATAATTCCTTGGTAGCAAGTTTATTATAAAAACATTAATTGATTGAGAACTATTCTCATTATTAGTGTTATCTTGATAACTTTTATCATACACTAATAATATGCCGTATTAACTTTAGCCTCTAAGTAGTAATGACATGGCTCCTTTAGGAGGTTAACATTACACTTAGTCTAGTGTACACCATTATCTAGAATCATGTGTAGACACATTTCATCTCCCTTATAGTGTTTAAACTTGTAGTACCATGAAACAAAACACCTTCTTTTGGGATCGCGAGACATATACACCAAGACGAGGTGCTTCTTTACACTACTTTAAACGGGTAAGTTCAATCTTGTAGTACTATGAAATAAACACCCTCCTTTGGGATCGCGAGGCATATATGCCAAGACGAGGTGCTTACCCACATTACTATGAACCGATAATAGAGGCCGTGAGATCCAACCCTTGTATCTCTCTCCCACTAGAAATTTTAAAACAAGTGGTTTGCCCTAAAATTATTGTGATCCAATCACAATTTTAACCCTACACAACAAATGTGTTTAATTGTTTAAATTCAATGTGATGTTACTAAGTCACGTCACAAAAAACGTAACGAATAGTCGCGCAATCACAAAGAAGTTTAACCTTGAAATCTGTGAAGTAAATACCCTCTGCATGGAATGCAAGACTCGAAGTCAAGACAAGGTATCTATTCACATTACAATAAACTTAACAAAAGGGTTATTTCAGCACTCTCATTTATTATTTGGGTTTTCTTAAATAATTGTGATCTCATCACAACTAATAACCTTTCACTTGTTGAAGACTCTAATATAATTAGAATCACTAACTAAAATGGAAGTCCTAAACAATTTAGGATTCCTTAAACACTAATGAATCAAAAATTAGTGATATAGAACTCTATCCTTAACTTATTTGATTAAGAATTCTAATCTCATTAGAAACTATATACATTTTAATTAAGCTTTAATCTCATTAAAACTTCTAATTAAAATAAATTAAGGACTTTTAATCATACAACAATTCCAATCTCATTAGAATGTTTCTTAAAAAGTCTAAACTATTTAGGACTAAGAGTTCTATTTAACCAATATCATTGATCTCATTAGGTCTTTTAGTCGCTACTGTCTCATGGGTATCTCGCGACTAAGCACTTCCCGGGAAAATGAGTTAAAGCAAAAAATTGAAAACTCAAAAAATCAGAGAGAAACTTTCGCTACTATCTCGCGACTGGTTCGCGAGTAAAGCTTACCCGCGAAAAGTTTTTGTCTTCAGAATCATTTTTCGCGAGTAACTTCGCGGGAAGCTAACACGTGAAAAACCCGTGTTTTCAGTTTTTCCAGAGCAATTGCAAATAGTTTTCAACAATGTTTCATGAACAAACAACCATCATAGGAACATGATATGCAAAATTTGATATCAAAACTGAATTCGATTGATGCTATAGCCTTAAAAATGAATTTAACATACTTAAATTCAGATTTAAACAACATCATAACATCAATATCAGTTTTTATCAAATCATAGTTTCAACACCCATGCAGAAAATTGAATGCATATATAACTTTCTAACAACATGAAACTATTATCTCTAATTCTAAAACTCACAAAACACGTTATTCAGATTCGAATTGAAGACCGCTCTAATACCATTTGTTGGGAAAAAATACATGTTCGTATCACATACAAAACATACGCAGCTGAAAATTAACGAATCTACTTCATTCGCAATTGATAACATGCACTATGAAAGTTTTAGAATTTAAGAACAAGAAAGCGTACCTTGGTGTGGTGAAATTCAAAACCAAAAATCAGAAGTTCTTGGGAAGACTTTTAATCTTCACTCCAATTCCACTTAATGCCCAAGATGTGTGGTTTCTCAATCAGTTTCCAAGGAGAGAACAAGGGAGTGTCCAACACTCACATACAAACCATTTCATTCCTTGTGTAATCCTGATGAAAAACATTTATTAAAAGACTCATGAAATTCTGTATGTTTCTCTCCTTATATATAACTAATTATCCAATTAGGCTAGCCTTTTGGGCCATTCCAATTGGGCTCTAGTATGTGGCTTGGAATGGGATCAAAAGAGAACAAATAAGATTCTAGCTCCAATGGGCCTTGTGTTAGGATATATGCCCTTAAATCCTATTATATGATGTTATGTATGACATTATGTATGACTTAATGTTATGATTAATAAAGTTGTTTTATTATTATCTAAAATAATGGTAACAAGAATATTTGGACATTATCATATAGTCTATGAGATGCATAGTATGTGATTTATGTGATTTAGTCACGGAAGATATAGATCATAAGTTCTTTGTAAACTCAGAATTATAGTTCGTAGTCGGTGATGAAATTGGGCATTTCATCTGCGAAAACTATAACATATTAACTAAGATGACTTGTCTTGATCACGGAAGTGGAGATTTCTAGTTGATATGTTGATATGTTTTAAGAGTTAAGACATATTGAACTGGACCGCTGTGAGATTTATTATTCTCCTAACGATTGTCAAATGAATAATAAATCTCACGACTTCTATTTGCATGAACTATTAATCCTGAGAGAATAATGGACATGATCATGAAGTGTAGGTTGCTTTGATATATCAAGAGTGAGATCTAAAGTCACGACTAAAACCTCAGTATGTTGGGCAGCCACATTTAGTGTTGATGGAACATATATTCTCAAGATGGAATTCATAATCTCTTAACGGAGATATAAAATATTCCCTTGAGATAAGTTTAATGAGTTTGGTTATTTAGAGTGTTAGGCTTAACCGCTTTAGTAAGAATATACTAAAGTATATATTTATGGAATTGGATTTCATAAATATATGATGAATAACTTAAAAGGATTAAACCGGGTACTCAAGGATTAAGATGTAGTAATTAATAAAGTGACAGTTTATATTCATGACTTTGTATTACTACGAATATTTTATGAAGGGGTTGCATGTATAATAAAGTCTTGGGATATAATTTATTAATAAGACCTAGAGTGTAATTATATTTATATAGTGGCATTAAATATAATTAATGACAACTTTGGGCTTGTCAAGAGTTGATAGAAAAGCCCAAGGCCCATTAGAGCTAGTGTCTTATTGGTCCCTTTTGGTCCCACTCCAAGCCACACACTAAAACCCAATTGGAAAGGCCCAATGGGCCGGCCCAATTAGATAATCAGTTAGTTATAAAAGGGAAAAACATACAAAATTTTTTATAAAAAAAAAAAATCATTGTGAAGTGGTGTGTATGTGCGAGTGAAGCTACTCAATTATTCTCCCTTAGAAACTGATTGAGAGACCACACTTCTAGGGCATAAAGTGGAATTGGAGTGAAGATTAAAAATTTTTTCAAGTACTTCTAATCTTTTGTTTTGAATTTCATCGCACCAAGGTACGCTATTTTGTTCTTAAATTCTGAAATTTACATAGTGCATGTTATCAATCATGAATGAAATAGATCCATATTTGTTGCTTCCGCTGTATGTTTTGTAAGAGATACAAACCAGATTTTCCAACAATTGGTATCAGAACCAGGTTTTCATATCATGATTGTATAACATGTGATTGAATTTTAGAATTTAAGAAAACCGTTATCTTTGTGATTCAATTTTCTTTTTACAAATCGGCTGTTAGAAATGAATTGTATCTCATCATACACGGCTTTTCTATTAAACCGTGTCTTATTCATTGTCTGGATATGGATATATGAATCTAATTGTAATAACCATCATGTGCGCGTGGTAGTTATTGCAATAGAGGGTAGTTACTTTAATGTTTTGACCGATATATCCAAAGAATTTTGAAGTTTATCTTTCAGATATAGTTATTCAAATATATCCAATCCGTATATTACAAAACTTCATCAATTTTATGTATGACTAAGGATATTATGGATATATGAATCAATTGTCTTGGAGTGAAAATTAATCATTGATGGTAACTGTTCTATTACTGTCATATGTTAACTGCCATGTGCGATTCTTTGCACCGCTTGGAATTTGGTTTATATATATATATATATATATATATATATATATATATATATATATAATATACCATGATCAGGTCCGTGCAAGGCTTGCATGATATGGGATAATATATAAGGATTGAAATGCATTTGAAACTATATTATATCTATGATCAGGTCGTGCAAGGCTTGAATGATATGGGGTAATATATAAGATCTCTACCCGTATATTATAATATATATATATATATATAATATCATATATATATATATATATTATAATATATATAAACCCATATATATTTATATATACTAACGCTAGGATTAAAGTATTTGTTTAATGAAATTTATTCCTAATGAGATTAGGATTATGTTTTCAAGGTTTCTAGCGTTATTATAGTTCTTAATCTTAAAAACCTTTAATTGAAAACATCTAGTGGGAGAGAAATACAAGGTTGGATCTCACGGCCTCCATTATTGGTTCATAGTAGTGTGGGTAAACACCTTGTCTTGGCGTATATGCCTCGTGATCCCAAAGGAAGGTGTTTACTTCATAGTACTACAAGATTGAACTCACCCATTTAAAGCAGTATGGACAAACACCTCGTCTTGGCGCATATGCCTCGCGATCTCAAAGGAGGGTGTTTTGTTCCATGGTACTACAAGTTTAAACATTATAAAGGAGATGAAATGTGGCTACACATGATTCTAGATAATGGTATACACTAGACTAAGTGTAATGTTAACCTCCAAAAGGAGCTATGTCATTATTACTTAGAGGCTAAAGGCAATACGGCATATTATTAATGTTTGATAAGAGTTATCATGATAGCATTAATAATGAGAATATTTCTCAACCAATTAATGTGTTTATAATAAACTTGCTACCAAGGAATTATAGACTTGGATTGGGTTGTCGTTGCATATATTATTTTATGGTTTTATTAAGGTTTCATATTATATGCTTATATGCAAAATTGATATTGTCTAGTTTACTTATTATATTCGTGTTTGTTATTTTCATATTTAAATCATGGCATCATTTAGCCCACTTGTTGCTATTCTTAATCAAAACAAACTTGTAAGTTCGTTTAGACCCCTATAAACTAGATTGTTTAACCTAATTAATTAACCAAGTGAATACTTAGGTTTATTATTCAGATCTAGGTTAAAATAATAACAATCATATCAAGTAAAGCAGCGGAAAAATAAAGAACACAAAGATATGATGACCCAGGAAAACCAAACCGGTAAAAAACCTGGGGAGAATTTAACCTAGCTATCCTCAAGGTAAAATAGCAAATCCACTAGAAAGAATTGAAGTTTACACAATAGCGACTTAGACCACTAACATCCTATTGCTACCCAAGTGTAGGAAACTTACTACCACGACCACATGATAGCTCCGAGATCCACGGACTCCTTCTTTCCTTAATCTTTGCAAAACACAAACACTCACGCTTGTGACTTTGAGATCTCACTCAAAGGTTTAGCAACACAAACTCTCCTGTTTGTGACTCCAAGACCACCCTTGAAGGTTTAGATCATCAGCACCTTTGATGACTAGAGAAGGCAGCAACTTCAGCAATACCGGATCTTGAGATTCTTCAAGGAGCAACACCGGTAGAAGTAATATGAGAGGTTTTAGGAGCAAAACCCTAAATACAAAAGAGGCACACTCTTTTCTCTCTAAAAAACCCTATAAAAAACGTGCTTAGGGTTTCCTTTATATAGTGGGAGAAGTAGATCTGAAACCCTAATCCTTAATGGGCTAGAACTGCTGTTTGGGCTAACTTAAAATTCTGCAGATACGACCCTCGATCGGTCGAGCCTGTTTTTCGATCGATCGAACAAGACAATTTCTGAATTTTTCTTTCTGCAGCTTGTATGTTTTTGTGTGCTCACGATTTGCCAATTGTTCTAAGCTTTTAGAACCTAACAAAACTGATTGGATCCAACTATGTTGACTGGAAAAGAAATTTGGACATTGTTCTTACTGCTGAAGAGCACAAATATGTGCTTACTCAACCATGTCCTAGCTTTCCATCATTACATGCTCCTTTTGAGGAAAAACAGCGATATGATCGTTGGCAGAAATTTAATAAGATGGCCAAGTGCTATATCCTAGCATCTATTTCAAATGTTCTACAGCATCAATTGTAGGATGTGGAACTAGCTTCAGACATTATGCTAAGTTTGAAGGAGATATTTGGAGAGCAAGGCCGTTCTGCAAGGCAAGAAACTATGAGGCAAATTTATAATACCAAAATAGCTGAAGGTACTTCAGTGAGGGAGCATTGTCTTAGGGTGATCTCTACTCTGAATACATTGGAAGTTTTAGGTGCTGATATTGATGGAGAATCCCAAGTGGATATGATATTCCAGTCACTACCAGAATTATTCAAGGAATTCAGGCTTAACTATAATATGAACAAAAAGGTTTATACATTGTCTAAATTGATGAATGAGTTGGTAGCGGCGAAAGGGATCCTTGGTACTTCTAGTGTTGATACCAATATGGTTGAAGCTTCTACTTCTCAACCTAAGTCGAAAGGCAAAGGTAAAAAGAAGAAGAAGGACTTCACTAAGAGAGATGGTAAACAAGATGCCTTAGGAGTTGCCAACAAAGGAAAGTGTTTCCATTGTGGTGAGAAAGGACACTGGAAGAGGAATTGTCTAATATTTAAGGCTGCCAAGAATAAAGGTATGAAAAGTACATTCCCTCTTGAAACATGTTTAGTACAGAATCCCATGAATTCCTAGTATGTGGATTCAGGTTATACTAATCATATCTGCAATACTTTGCAGGGGTTCTAAGAGACCAAAAAGCTAAATGAAGGGGAATTGTTTCTTATTTTGGCTGATAGGAGCAGAATACCAGTTGTAGCTGTTGGAGTATTTAATTTATGTTTTGAGTCTAGGGTTTTAATATTGGAAGACTGTTTGTATGTACCTAATATTCGTAGGAATTTAATTTCTGCAACTTATTTAGGTAAACATGGATATTATGTTATCCTAAAAGACAATGTCGTAATAAAGAAGGATAAAGTGTTTATCTGTTCTGGCAATATTGTGGATGATCATTATATTTTAACTCCTGATAAGCATGAATTATACAATTCTGAATTAGATAGTAGCTCTCATGTAAAATCATTAAAGAGAAAGTTTCCTTCTATTAGTGATGCATATCTATGGCACTTGCGTTTAGGTCATATTAATTCAAATAGGATTCAAAGACTAATCAAAGATGGACTTTTACAGCCCATGTACTTTGATGGAATTTCAGTTTGGGAATCTTGTTTAGAAGGTAAAATGACCAAACGACCTTTTAATGCAAAAGGTTGAAAAGCCCAAGAGTTGCTTGAATTAGTTCATACAGATGTATGTGGTCCTATGTCAACCCAAGCAAAAGGAGGTTATGAATACTTCATCACTTTTACGGATTATTACTCAAGATATGGTTATGTGTACCTAATGAGACAAAAGTCCGAAGCCTTTGAAAAGTTTAAAGAGCTTAGGGCAGAAGTTGAAAATCAATTAGGTAAACGCATAAAGGCCATTCGATCTGATCGAGGTGGCGATTGTCTAATTCAAAATGGGATTTAGTCACGGAAGATATAGACCACAAGTTCTTTGTAAACTCAGAATTATAGTTCGTAGTCAGTAATGAAATTGGGCATTTCATCTGCAAAGACTATAATATATTAACTAAGATGATTTGTCTTGATCATGGAAGTGGATATTTCAAATTGATATGTTGATATGTTTTAAGAGTTAAGATATATTGAACTAAATCACTGTGAGATTTATTATTCTCCTTAACGATTGTCAAATGAATAATAAATCTCACGACTTCTATTTGCATGAACTCTTAATCCTGAAAGAATAATGGACATGATCATGAAGTGTAGGTTGCTTTGATATATCAGGAGTGAAATCTAAAGTCACGATCAAAACCTCAGTATGTTGGGCAGCCACATTTAGTGTTCATGGAACGTATATTCTCAAGATAGAATTCATAATCTCTTAACGGAGATATAAAATATTCCCTTAAGATAAGTTTAATGGGTTTGGTTATTCAGAGTGTTAGACCTAACCACTTTAGTAAGAATATACTAAAGTATATATTTATGGAATTAGATTTCATAAATATATGATGAATAACTTAAAAGAATTAAACCGGGTACTCAAGGATTAAGACGTAGTAATTAATAAAGTGGCAATCTATATTCATGACTTTGTATTACTACGAATATTTTATGAAAGGGTTACATGTATAATAAAGTCTTGGGATATAATTTATTAATAAGACCTAGAGTGCAATTATATTTATATAGTGGTATTATATATAATTAATGGCAACTTTGGGCTTGTCAAAAGTTGATAGAAAATACCAATGCCCATTGGAGCTAGTGTCTTATTGGTCCCTTTTGGTCCCACTCCAAGCCACACATTAAAGCCCAATTGGAAAGGCTCAATAGGCTGGCCCAATTAGATAATCAGTTAGTTATAGAAGGTAGAAATATACAGAATTTTTTATAAAAAAAAAAAAAAAAAAAGGAAACATCATTGTGAAGTGGTGTGTATGTGCGAGTGAAGCCACTCAATTTTTCTCCCTTAGAAACTAATTGAGAGACCACACTTCTTGGGCGTAAAGTAGAATTGGATTGAAGATTAAAAGTGTTCCCAAATACTTCCAATCTTTTGTTTTGAATTTCACCGCACCAAGGTACGCTATTTCGTTCTTAAATTCTGAAATTTACATAGTGCATGTTATCAATCATGAATGGAATAGATCCATATTTGTTGCTTCCACTATTTTGTATGAGATACAAAACCAGATTTTCCAACACCTTGGGCTTTTCTGTCAATTCTTGACAAATCCAAAGTTACCATTAATTATATTTAATTCCACAATATAAATCTAATTGCACTCTAGACCTTATTAATAAATTATATCCCAAGACTTTATTATACATGCAACCCCTTTATTAAAATATTCGTAGTAATACAAAGTCATGAATATAGACTGCCACTTTGAAGAGATTACTACATCTTAATCCTTGAGTGCCTAGTTTAATCCTTTATGTTATTCATCATATATTTATGAAATCTAATACCATAAATATATACTTCAGTAACTCCTTACTAAAGTGGTTGGGCTCAACTCTCTGAATAATCAAATCCATTAAACTTATCTCAAGGAAATATTTTATATCTCCATTAAGAGATTATGAATTCCATCTTGAAAATATATGTTCCATCGACACCGAATACGGCTGCCCAACATACTGAGGTTTTGACCGTAACTTATAGATGTCACTCCTAATATATCAAAGCAACCTACATCTCATGATCATGTCCATTATTCTCTCAGGACTTAGAGTTGATATAAATAGAAGTCGTGAGATTTATTATTCATTTGACAGTCGTTAGGAAAATAATAAATCTCACAGCGGTCTAGTTCAATATGTCTTAACTCTTAAAACATATCAACATACCAACTAGAAATCTCCATTTTCATAATCAAGACAAATCATCTTAGTTGATATGTTATAGTCTTCGCAGATAAAACGCCCAATTTTATCAACGACTACGAACTAAACTTCTAAGTTTACAAAAAACTTGTAATTTATATCTTCTGTGACTAAATCACATAAATCACATACTATGCATCTCATGGACTAAGATAATGTCCCATTTGTTCATTTATAAATAGTCTCATATAATTAAACAATTTAATTATTTATGACATGCCAATAAATTGGATTTTAGGGTATAAACTCCAACATAATGGACCTAATCGTGAGGTGTAAGTTGCTTTAATATATCAAGAGTGAGATCTAAAGTCATGATCAAAACCTCAGTATGTTGAGCAGCCACATTTAGTGTTGATGGAACATATATTCTCAAGATGAAATTCATAATCTCTTAACAGAGATATAAAATATTCCCTTGAGATAAGTTTAATGGGTTTGGTTATTCAGAGTGTTAGGCCTAACCACTTTAGTAAGAATATACTAAAGTATATATTTATGAAATTGGATTTCATAAATATATGATGAATAACTTAAAAGGATTAAACTGGGTACTCAAGGATTAAGATATAGTAATTAACAAAGTGGCAGTTTACATTATGACTTTGTATTATTACGAATATTTTATGAAGGGGTTGCATATATAATAAAGTCTTGGGATATAATTTATTAATAAGGCGTAGAGTACAATTATATTTATATAGTGGTATTATATATAATTAATGGTAACTTTGGGCTTGTCAAGAGTTGATAGAAAAGCCTAAGGCCCATTGGAGCTAGTGTCTTATTAGTCCATTTTGGTCCTACTCCAAGCCACACACTAGAGCCCAATTGGAAAGGCCCAATAAGCCAGCCTAATTAGATAAACAGTTAGTTATAAAGGGAGAAACATACAGATTTTTTTTTTATGAGAGAAAAAGACACATTGTTGTGAAGTGTGTATGTGTGGGAGAAGCCACTTAATTATTCTCCCTTGGAAACTGATTGAGAGACCACACTTCTTGGGCATAAAAGTGGAATTGTAATGAAGATTAAAAGTCTTCCCAAGTACTTATAATATTTTGTTTTGAATTTCACTGCACCAAGGTATGCTATCTCGTTCTTAAATTTTGAAATTTACATAGTGCATGTTATCAATCATGAATGAAATAGATCCATTTTTTGTTGCTTCCGCTGTGTGTTTTATATGAGATACAAAACCAGATTTTCCAACAAAATATTCTTTCATTAGAAGAGAACGCTCATGCAAGAGGTGTTCTGTTTTTCTTCTTTCATTAATTAATTTTGGTTATTGTTTAATGCATGAATATGTTTAGCATATTTTTATTACTTTCTGTTCTTGATATGGTTAGCATGCTTAAATACGTTGCTAGAATTTTCTTTAACATGTGATTAGGTGATTGTTTATTGTAACTCTTTTTCTTAAGTTTCAAAATCTGCAATGGCTAACAAAATTCTTTTATAAAAACTAAAAAACTAACCTCTATTTTTAGATCTGATTTTCTCTAAACACAAAAACTGATCTGTATTTTTCAAATCTGATTTTCTCTAAACACAAAAACTAATATGTACTTTTCAAATCAAATTTTTTAAAAGACTCAAAAACTAATCTGTATTTTTCAGATCTAATTTTGTTTAGTGCAAAAGTTGATTTGTATTTTTCAAATCTAATTTTCATTAAATACAGATCTGATTTTTTCAGACAAATTTTTCTTTTTTACAAAATTGCAAAGTTTGAAGTTTAAAAGAACGAATTGAAAGTTAGGTTGATACAAACATGTTATTGTCCTACACAAAGTTATCATTAATTATATTAAATACCACTATATAAATATAATTGCACTCTAGACCTTATTAATAAATTATATCCCAAGACTTTATTATACATGCAACTCCTTCACAAAATATTCGTAGTAATATAAAGTCATGAATATAGACTGTCACTTTGTAAATTACTACATCTTAATCCTTGAGTACCTGGTTTAATCCTTTTAAGTTATTCATCATATATTTATGAAATCTAATTTCATAAATATATACTCTAGTCTTACTAAAGTGGTTAGGCTCAACTCTCTGAATAACTGAACCCATTAAACTTATTTCAGGGGAATATTTTATATCTCCGTCAAGAGACTATGAATTCCATCTTGAGAATATATGTTCCATCAACACTAAATGTGGCTGCCCAACATACTGAGGTTTTGACCGTTACTTTAGATCTCACTCCTGATATATCAAAGCAACCTATATTTCATGATCAAGTCCATTATTCTCTCAGGATTAAGAGTTCATGTGAATAGAAGTCGTGAGATTTATTATTTAATTAACAGTCGTTAGGAGAATAATAAATCTCACAGCGGACTAGTTCAATATGTCTTAACTCTTAAAACACATCAACATATCAACTAGAAGTCTCCATTTCCATGATCAAGACAAATCATCTTAGTTAATATGTTATAGTCTTCGCAAATGAAATGCTCAATTTCATCACCGACTACGAACTATAATTCTGAATTTACAAAGAACTTGTGATTTATATCTTCTGTGACTTTTCACATAAATCACATACTATGCATCTCATGGACTATATTATAATGTCCGAATATTCATGTTGCCATTATTTTAGATAAGAATAAAGCAACTTTATTAAACACAATATTAAGTCATACATCATTTCTCACATAATGTTATACATAATATCATACATAGTATCATACAATAGGATTTAAGGACACTTATCCCAACAATCTCTCACTTGCCCTAAAAACTATTGTGCACTAATTTAACTCCCATTCCCTCCAAATGTGACTCGAAGGTCCTTTAAGACAAGACTTTGGTAAAGGGATCTGCTAGGTTATTTGCACTTTCAATCTTTGCTACCACCACATCTTCACGATCAACAATGTCTCGAATGATGTGGTACTTTCTCTCAATGTGCTTTCCTTTCTTGTGATTCCTTGGATCTTTGGATTGTGCAACCGCTCTACTATTGTCGCAAAATAATATGTTAGGAACTTACTCCATTCTCACCACACCAAGATCAGAAAGGAATTTCTTGAGCCATACAGCTTCTTGTGCTGCTTCACAAGCAGTAACATATTCTGCTTCCATGGTGGAGTCGGCAATACAAGATTGCTTAACACTCCTCCAACTTATGGCTCCACCTCTTAAGGTGAATACACATCCTGACGTGGACTTTCTGAAATCTAGATCCGATTGAAAGTCTGAATCTGTATAGCCAATGGGAATCAAATCCTCATAACGATAAACAAGCATATAATCTCTTGTTCTCCATAGATACTTGAGAATATGCTTTACAGCTTGCCAATGTTGTGGTCCTGGATTTGATTGATATCGGCTGACCATGCCAACTGAATAACAAATATCCAGTCTAGTACAAAGCATAGCATACATGAGACTTCCTACTGCAGAAGCATAAGGAACTTGTCTCATCATATTTTCTTCCTCTTGAATCTTAGGCCTTTGGTCATTAGACAGAGGAACTCCATGTCTGAAAGGAAGTAATTCTTTCTTAGAGTTTTGCATGCTAAACCGTTCTAGAACCTTATCTATATATCCAGCTTGTGATAAGCCTAACATCTTATTCTTGCGATCTTGCCAAAGCTTGATCCCTAGAATAAAGTTATCCTCACCCAAGTCCTTCATATCAAATTAGTTTAACAACCAAATCTTTACTGATGACATGTCCCCTACATAATTTCCAATGAGTAGAATATCATCAACATAAAGCACTAGGAGCAAAACTACTTTGTCTTGATGTCTTTCATACACACATGGTTCATCAAGATTTTTTTCAAAACCAAATGATTTGATTGCTTGATCAAATCTGATGTTCCATGACCTAGATGCTTGCTTAAGTCCATAAATGGACCTATTCAACTTGCATACCATATGCTCTTGGTTCTTTGCTATGAAACCTTCTGGTTGTTTCATATAGATTTCCTCTTCAAGATTGCCATTAAGAAATGCAGTCTTGACATCCATTTTCCAAATCTCATAATCATAATGAGCAGCAATGGATAAGAGAATTCTGATAGATTTAAGCATTGCTACTGGTGAAAAGGTTTCTTCATAATCAATACCTTCTTTTTGAGTGTACCCTTTCGCCACTAACCTTGCTTTAAAGGTTTCAACCTTTCCATCTATCCCTTTCTTCCTCTTGTAAACCCATTTGCAACCAACAGGTTTAATGCCGTTAAGCACATTTACAAGATCCCAAACTTGATTGGAATACATGGAATCTAATTCAAATTTCATAACTTTGACCCAATGATGTGCATCTATATCATTATTGCTTCTTCATAAGTGTAAGGATCAGTTTCGGCCTCCTCTGAGATAGCTTCATAAGTCCCTCCTAGACCTATGAATCTTATAGGTGGTCTAACATTCCTTCCACTACGACGAGGCACCTGTGTACTAGACATCTTATGAGTAGTATCTTGTAGTGTATCCAATACAGCCACATCATCCCTAGTTTCAACCATTGGATGTTCAATCACAGGTTTATGCATTTCAGCCAACACAACTCTACTTCTAGGAGTAAACTTATTCATATAGTCATTTTTCAAGAATTTAGCATTTGTACTACCAAACACTTTATTATCTTTATGACTATAGAATAAACCTCCAGCAATTCCTTTTGGCTACCCTACAAAGAATACCACTTCTGTTTTACATTGTAACTTGTCAGACTTTCCTTTTAACACATGTGCTGAACAACCCCAAATATGGAGATGTCTCATACTACGCTTACGCCTATTCCACAACTCTACAGGTGTTTTAGGAACAGACTTCGAAGATACTAAATTCAGAAGATCTACTGCAGTATTTAAAGTGTATCCCCAAAAGAAAATTGGTAGAGTCGAATAACTCATTATTGACCTAACCATATCTAAAAGAGTCCTATTCCTTCTTTCCACTACACCATTTTGTTGTAGAGTTCTAGGTGCAGTCAATTGAGATATAATCCCATTTTCAGTTAAGTAATCCTTAAAATCCCCAAGAAGGTATTCGCCACCACGATCAGATCGAATGGCCTTTATGCGTTTACCCAATTGATTCTTAACTTCAGCCCTAAACTCTTTGGACTTTTCAAAGGCTTCGGACTTCCGTTTCATTAGGTACACATAACCAAATCTAAAGTAATCATCAGTGAAAGTAATGAAATACTCATAGCCACCTCTTGCTTGGATTGACATAGGACCACATACATCCGAATGTACTAGTTCTAGCAACTCTTGGGCTCTTTTACCTTTTGCATTAAAAGGTCGTTTGGTCATTTTACCTTCCAAACAAGATTCACAAACGGGTAATTTATCAAAATCCAATGGCTCTAGGAGTCCATCTTTGATCAGTCTTTGAATCCTATTTGAATTAATATGACCCAAACGTAAGTGCCAAAGATATGCATCACTAGTAGAAGGAAACTTTCTCTTTAATGATTTTACATGTGAGTCATTATCTAATTTGGAATTATATAATTCATGCTTATCAGGAGTTAAAATATAAAGACTATCCACAATATTGCCAGAACAGATAAATACTTTACCCTTCTTTATTACAACATTATCTTTAAGGATAACACAATATCCATTTTTACCTAAATAAGTTGTAGAAATTAAATTCCTACGAACATTAGGTACATACAAAAAGTCATCTAATATTAAAACCCTTGACTCAAAACATAAATTATAAACACCAACAACTACAACTGGAATCCTGCTCCCATTAGCCAAAGTAAGAAACAACTCCCCTTCTTTAAGCCTTCTGGTCTCTTGGAACCCCTGCAAAGAATTGCAGATATGATTAGTACAACCTGAATCCACACACCAGGAATCCGTGGGATTTTGTACTAAACATATTTCAAGAAGGAATGAAATTTTCATACCCTTATTGGCAGCCTTGAACTTTGGACAATTCCTCTTCCAATGTCCTTTCTCACCACAACGGAAACATTTTCTTTTCAGCTTCTTTCCTTTATCGGCAACTCCTAAGGCAATTTGTTTATCCTCTTGCTTAGTGAAGTCCTTTTTCTTCTTCTTCTTACCCTTGCCTTTCGACTTAGGCTGAGAAGTAAAAGCTTCACCCACATTGGCTTCAACACTAGAAGTACCAAGGATGCCTTCCGCCGCTATCAACTCATTCATTCATTCAGACAAAGAGTAAATCTTTTTGTTCATGTTATAATTAAGTCTGAATTCCTTGAATGATTCCGGTAGTGACTGGAGTATCATATCCACTTGGGACTCTCCATCAATATCGGCACCTAAAACCTCTAATGTATTCAGATTAGAGATCATTGTAAGACATTGCTCTCTCACTGAACTACCTTCCGCAATTTTGGTATTATAAATTTGCCTCATGGTTTCTTGCCTCACAGAACAGCCTTGCTCACCAAACATCTCATTCAGACTTAGCATAATGTCCGAAGTTAGTTCTACATCCTGCATTTGATGTTGTAGAACATTTGAGATGGATGCTAGGGTGTAACACTTGGCCATTTCATTAAATTTCTGCCAACGATCATATCATTGTTTTTCCTCTAGAGGAGCATCTAATGAAGGAAAGCTAGGACATGGTTGAGTAAGCACATATTTGTGCTCTTCAGCTGTGAGAACTATGTCCAAGTTTCTTTTCCAGTCAACATAATTGGATCCAGGTAGTTTGTTTAGATTAAGAATGGTAACAAGTGGACTAAATGATTTCATGTTCAAATCTGAAAATAATATACATGAATATAATAAGTAAACTGGACATTATCAATTTAGTATATAAGCATATAATATGGAACCTTAATAAAACCATAATATAATATATGCAACGACAACCCAATCCCGCAATTAATATTCCTCAGCATAGAGTGAATATAAAATACTATGATTGATTGAGAACTATTCTCATTATTAGTTATTCATATTTATGAAATCTAATTTCAATAAATATATACTTTAGTAACTCTTTACTAAAGTGGCTGGCCCTGAATAACTAGTTTTCATAAAACTTATCTCAAGGGGATACATGTCTCTATGAAAGAGATTATGGATTCAATCTTGAGAATATTTGTTTCCTCAACACTATGTGTGGTTACCCAACTTACTGAGGTTTTGACTATTAAATTAGACCACACTCCTGATATATCAAAACAACCTACATTTCATGATCAGATTCACTATCCTCTCCGGATTGAGAGTCTATGAAATTAGAAGTCGTAAGATTTATTATTCAGGTGACAATTGTTAATTGAATAATTAATCTCATCGCGGTCCAGTTTAATATATCTTACACACTTAAAACACATCAACACATCAACTAGAAGTCCCCACTTCCATGATCAAGGCAAACCATCTTAGTTGATATGTTATAGTTTTCATAGATACAATGCCCAATTTCATCACCGACTACAAGATACATTTTAAGTTTACAAGGAACACGTGATTTATATATTCTGTAATTAAATCACATAAATTACAGACAATGCATCTCAAGGACTATGATAATGTCCAATTAGTTCAATCACAAATAATCTCATCTAATTAAATAATTTAATTATTAATAACATGCCAATAAATTGAATTTTAGGACACAAACCCTAACAATTAATTGAAAATATAATTATTTTTTATTTTTGTCATTATAGTTATAAGTCTAATAAGCTAGAATGCCGAGAAAAAGAAAAAAAGAAAAAATATTATTAAAATAAAAGAACAATGAGAGATAGTAAATGTGGATGATGATGATGATGAAGAAAATTTTAATGAAGAAATAAATTTTCAAAATGATTAATATAATGATAATATTGACTTAGAAAAAGTTGATTAGACAAGATGATGAATGTGAAGAAAATAAATTGTTTTTTTTTTTTGGGTCATTTTTCAGATATTATCGTTTTAATTTTAATAAATTTGAATGTGAATGTTGTAATCACATGTCAATTTGATTTATTTAGTTAGTTTGTTAATTATTATTACATAATTAATGATTAAATTAGTTATTAGTAAAATATATTCCAAATTTATAATATATATACCTTATATATGTATATTTATATATGTTTAAAAAAAAAAAATTTATTAAGTGTTCTTACAATATACTATATAGAAAAATTAAAAATCGATTCACAATATGATTCATTTATAGAAAATTACGCCTATCACTATGTATAGTTGACCACAAAAATTGAAAATAAATTCTGATGGATTTGGACCTACCCCGCTTGAAGATTTTGTCCTTAATAAATGCTTTGAGATTTCCAACTCAACTTAAATACTATAAAAACCTTTCCCAACACCATCCTCAAAGATATCAACATTGAGTATTTTTAGAATGAGTAATACTATTGTCACAACATTTTTATAACAAATTCTAAGTGATAAGTTGTTATTGACTGTTATGGATGGACAAAAAAGTAATTTAAGTTTTAGATTCAAATTAGAACCAATAATAACTTATCACCTATAATTTTTTGTGAAAATGTTGTGAGCATAATAACACTTCTCTTTTAGAATAAAATTATTAAATATTTTCCCAACTATTTTTTTTCAGGAGAGTTTCAACTTATGGCATTCACTCATGATGATACTCTTTATCATCAGATCGAGACACCAATTGATTTTTGGTGTAGGCACAGATTAAACCCCATATCTCTTATTCAACTATCAGAGAGTAATTTAAAATTAAAAGCAATCATTATAAATTTTAGAAAGGAAAAAACCACTACCTAAAGTTTAGGGAACAATTCTCAATTTGGCCATGTAATAAATCAAAGGTTATGCGCAGGTCAATTTGATTATAAATGACAAGGTGTTACTAATTATTATTAGTGGGCAAATAAGTAATTTTAGTGGTGGGCTTAAAGTAGAAGAGATATGCTACGTTTACAACATTTTCACAACAAATCATAGATGGTAAGTTATTATTGGTTCAAATTTAGAACTAGTAAGTAGTAATTAGTAACAACTTGCTATCAAAATTTGTTAGAAAAATTTCCTAAAAAAAAAAATATCTATACTATTATTTAAGGAGCTTCCCCTATTTGGACCGAATTTTTCTTTTGTTCCAAAATACCCCTACAACCTACATTTAAGTAAGGGCAAAATTTGGTAAAAGTACTTCTTTAACTCCCACGTAAAACATTATCTACAAAATAGGACCATACTCCTAGTACATTCACGTTGGTTTTTAAATTGAAATTGTTCTTCTTCAGTTCTCCAATTCTCTCAATTCTGTGATAATCTTCTTTTCACCATTATCATCATTTTTTCTATTTGCTCTGCTCAAATTTGCTCCTACTCAATGGTATGTGTATGTTAATGTACATTGATTTTTTTCTATTTTGGATTTTTTTTTTATACAAGATAGAATTCTACTCTAGCCTAATCTAAGTGTATATGTGTGTGAAGCTCCCTTCTAAAGACTTGAACCCCGGCCCTTGCTCCCAACACCCCACAAGCACTTATACTTGTGGAGTGACCATTGCATCAAAGGTGTGTGGTGGTCTATTTTGGTTTTTTAATTCATGAACAACTTCTTATATTCTACAAAGAAATCAAATATTTCAATCTCACCTTTAATTTCTTTTACATATTTCTTAAAGGAACGTGCACTGGGGTGTTGATTTTCAAGATTTTCGTGTGCTCTATCCTCCAACTCCAACGGACTGTTTGAACTTTGGACTTGAAGTGTAGTCAACAGCCAAATGTAAGTATCTTTGACCACCTCTATTTTGGATGCCTCATGCGTGTTGGGTTCTCTGTTTTTGTTTTGTATTTGCTTTCACGTTTTCTTACAACTCATATTACAACTCTTCAACGTGGATTGAATTCCACTGCCAATAGTACACTCTACTATTTAAAACTCTCATTAATTAGTTTTTAGTTATTAAGATAGTTTACAGTAAACATTCTTAGCCACCTGTAAGAATCCTAATGAAAAGAAATTGTAGATGATTTTAATCTTGAATACAACAACAATCCTAGATGATCTTAATTTTCTAAGCGTGTAAATTGTAGATAAATTTTTTTTTACCCGATAAGTATAAATCAAGTTTGGAGTCCACAGAAAAGGAAACTCATTGATTCCCTATGAAACAAAATTATACTTTATCCCGGATTCATTGGATAGCAAATATCTAGCCCTTACTCTACTACCGAAGTGACAGGATGGTTGTCATTGCAACTTGCAATTACGTAGATCAAGATCAAAGTTTTTAATCTTCTCCAAAAAAAAAAAAAAAAAAAAAAAAAATCAAAGTATTACATATAAATAATAAAATGTAATTCTATTATCCTTTCCATATCATTATCTTATCTTTTTTAATTTTTTCTTTTCTTTTATCTAGTCAGTTTGATGGGTGTTTATTATTTTTTTAATTAATGAATATTTTAAATAATGGGAATGATATATATTAATTTGTCTTTTTTTTTCTTTGTGGTTATCGGGTTTGACTCATTATTTTAGTGTATGTGTTTTAAGTGGTGCCCTCTCTTCCTCTTATTATTTTTGTCTGTTGTTTTTCTTACATTTAAGCCTTACTCTCTATTTTTTTTGTATTTTTTTAGGGTGACATATCAACAATTTGGTTAGATTGCATAGCAAGCACATTGGATGAATTTGGGTGAGCGAAGTGGTAGTCAATCTATTAAGTAGTTGTTAAAAAACATTTTTTTATAAATATCCTACCATATGAAATTTAATATTGTCCTCTTTTGTGCCTTTCATTGCACATTTGATGATTCCGTAAGCAATTGCCATACAAATTTGCTAAAACAAGAATGATACTGGAGAAGTTATCTTTAAAGATTAAATTTAAAAATTGTGGTGAAAATTGCTTCTAAATAATAGACAAACTTTTAGGGATAAAAACCTACACCTTTAAATATATCTTATATTTAATAGTTTAAAATGTTACGTTATTTTAAATTTTATTGTACATACATTTTAAAAATTGGTAAAAATTAATCCGATTCAAAATAACTTACCAAAAGACAAAAAGACTCTAAACAAACCATGCCTTTTGAATTTGCAAAAAGTGTGAGTCCTTCAACGTTGGTTTCATATTTCTTTTACAATTTCAAGAAAAAAAAAATGCCACCACTGTTTTACATTTAAAATTTAAATGTAAAATTAAAAAAAAAAACCAACGTTGGTTTCATGTTGTTGGTATTTTAATAATATGCTCGCACTGTTTTATATTTAAATTTTTTTTTTAAAATAAACATGTTTTAGGTATTTTTATTCTTAAAATTTTGCCTATTATTTAGATATTATTTAAAGGTAATTTTTTCCATAATTTTATAATATTATCTTTAAAGAAAAGAGGGGGAAAAAAAAAACACATGCTTTATAGAATTTTACCCAGGTATTTTTTATTCATTAAACTTTTGGTCTTGGGTTCAAAAAATTAATACATGCACCCAAAAAATAAAAAAGAAAAAAACCAGCTTCTGAGTACACGCTCACATGAGTGCTTAGAGGCTCTTTTATTTTTTAGGTAAGGGTTAATTTAGAACATTTATTATAATTTGAGATTACTACATTTTTCAATCACAAAAAAGACTTAGGAGTGTAGTAAAAAATTATTTTACCACATATAATACTCATCACATCCCTAAATTTTTTTATTAATTAAAAAATATAGTAACCCTAAATTATAATAACTACTCTAAATTAACTTTTATATAAAAAGTAGAACAGCCTCACGAGCTTGTTCGTAGGCCAGTTTGTTATGAAATTGTTGAGAATTTAGCATTATTACGTGCAATATTTTCAAAAAGAAAAAAAGAAAAAAAGAGAGATAAAAATGAAAATACGAAAGGAGTAAATTGGTGATTGTGGAAATCGGCGAGTAGATTGTAGGGCGAAGTGAGACACAGACACAGACACTTCTCCCGTCCAAGAACTCTCAACTCTGATTCCTCCTTCCTTGTAAGTTCTATTCCTTCAATAAAATTCAAAACACACAAACACCATAAAACAGAGTCGTTCGTTCCTCGCTGTTTTCAAGAATTCCTTTGTTGTAATAAAACCATCTATCTTTTTCTTTTTATCAATTTTTAGCTTCACTTTTGTTCTCCTTTCAACTCTTATACTATCCTTAAAAATTAATATATATATATATATATATATATATTTATATATTGGTCTTCCTCAATTAAATAAGTTTGTACTTTATGCCCTCCTTTTTAAAAAATTTTTGCATTTTTTTTATTATTAATTGAATCTATACGAAGGGGTATGATTTGTTATTATTATTATTATTATTATTATGCAAGTTTTATAATGTTTTTTTTATAACGCATTAGCGATGTTTTTGGGAAACAAATTAGAGGAAGGAGGCGTGGAATGTGGGTTGGAATCATGCTATAATTGTGATAAGCTTAGGGAATGAAATTGATTCGATAATTGTGTGATCAATAGTGTAAATTGGAAATTTATAGATATGAATGTTGATGGATTTGAAGAGATGAACGTGTTCATGGAAATGCAATTCATGTTGGTCATATTGAAATTGTTGAGACAAGGATTAGCAATTTGTTGTTGCACATAAATTTGAGGCGTGTGGAGAGCTAAGATCATTGCTTAGAGTTGTATAGAAATAAAGCTCATTTTGTTCATTTGCCAAAGAGTCTAATCAGGTTGCTAGGTTTAGATATGTGCATATACCCAGTACCAGTTGAGCGGGATCATGTATTCCATAATGATTGCTCTTTATCATTTGGCCAATGTGCCAATTCTTTTTTTATGAAGATGGGATTTGAACTCAGGTCCCTTATTCAACCAAGAGACTCTACCCGTTTAGCTAACTAGGACTGTTTCAATGGTTCCCAAGCAAGAGTAGTTTGTAATTTCCCTTTTTGTTCTTGCCTTTTATTGTACACCACGACCATTTGGTGGAATTTACAGTCCTTTCTTTTTATGTAAGTTGACGCAGGTTTGTTTGAATTGTTGTATCATCCTTGGATACTAGAAAGTATGCATCATCTTTAGTGAGGTGTTGAATGATAAATTAATCCTTTAGGTACTCAGTGGTGGAATATTCAAAATTATGAAAGATTGTATTTCTTCTATGTTAGTTGGAAGGTTAATTAGGTTGGTCATATATTATCCTCTTTTGTGGTCCTTATATTTGAATAGACTACGGATTGATGTTTTCTTTGGGGATAAAACGATAGTGATCTATTAATGTGATAATCTTATGAATCTGGTGTTCTATAAAAATTCGAAGTCATTCTTATGTTTGTTAAAGATTGAATTACATTATGGGCATAGTCAAGTAAGCATGGAATAAAGTGACAAGAAAGGATGTTGTGAAACCTTCTATGTAGAATTGTATTTGAACAGCTTTGTTCCTTGTGCATGGGACCAGGTTTCATCTTGTGCCTTTATTTGAAAATAGCTTGGACCTTGTGGAAAATATTCCTTGCCCTGTAGAAGACGCTTATGTCATTTCTGCAGGAACTTGAGCATGTCAGGGAGAAACCGTATGCCTCGTCATCCTGATAATTTCCGTGGTTTACGTGATGTCCCTCGGTCTGTTATGAACCGCGGACCAGGACTGCTGCCAATTCACCCTGCTGCTTTGGAAGATGAACTTGAAATGCAACATAGGGAAATGCAGAGGATAATTGCAGAGAACCGGCTTGTTATTGATGACAATACACATCTTCAAAGGGAATTAACAGCTGCAAAAGATGAGATTCACAGATTGGGGCAGGTCATTCCCAAACTCCGGGTTGAGAAAGAGGTACAAGCCAGGGAGTTAATCGAGAGAAGATTAAAGCTAGAAGCTGATCTCCGTGCTTCTGAGCCTCTGAGATCAGAGGTTATGCAGTTAAGAGCTGAAGTTCAGAACTTGAATGCATTAAGACAGGATTTGTCTACCCAAGTCCAAAGACTCACACAAGATGTTAATCGTGCACAAGCTGAGAATCAGCAACTAATTGCCATGTCAGCTGATATGGATGGGATGCGCAAGGACCTTATTGAGGCCAGGTTTGAAATAGAAATTCTGATTTTAATACTTTTCCTGTCTAGTCCTTACCCTCTGTTTCAGCTCCCTTGTTATTCATTCTTATGAAGGGGATTGATAACAGATGCTAGGACCATTAAAAGATGAATTATCATATACAATGCCAAGTGCTTTGCTTTTCAACATGGTTGAATTTATCATGCAACATATTTTTAGGAGGGCTTATGAGTATGAGAAAAAAGCCAAAGAAGAACAACTTGAAATGAAGCAATCAATGGAAAAAAACCTCATTTCCATGGCTCGTGAAATAGAGAAGCTGAAAATAGAGCAGCTAAATACAGAGAGGAGAGCACGAGAACTAGGTGAACTCTCTCTCTCTCTCTCTCTCTCTCTCTCTCTCTTATATTATCATTAGCTTGTGAGAGTATTTAATGTGCTAAACTCTAAAAAGCAAATTGGTTTTAACCTCTCATAATTTTATATAGGTGGCGGGGGTTATGGAATGTTGAATGGAAGCCCTGAAATGAGATACCAAAGTGATGCGTTTGGCTATGGCTATGGCAGTGGTTGGGGGCATTACGATAAGCGTGACCCTCCTCGTTGTTGATTTTTCCCGAAGACATCTTGAGATGCTTATTTTGGGTTTGCATGTAATGGTCTTAGCTTCTTGGTGATTGGACATATAGAGGTCTTCTACGTGAGAGGAAGAAAAGAATATTAGGCTCAAGTAGAATGATATCTTTCCACTCACTAGTTTAGATGGTCACTGCAGCCTTTTCAGTTTCAAGCAACATTTTTCTTAACTCCACTGGAATTGAGTTGACATGATACTTATTATTATGATTGCAGATTTGTACACATTTATTTTTAGAGATTGGTCCTAAAAAAAAAACCTTAAATTTGGATTATATAGACTGGATGAATATTGTGTTATCTTATACCTCTAACATCAATTTTCTTCCAAAAATGAGAAAGGTGAAAGTCATTTTTTAGAAGCATGTTAATTTTTTTTTGTAGTTAGTGGCAGATGTATACCTTATTCTGTGTAAATCGATTTAGGTTTATGTGAGTGTCCAAAACACATCCATGGGGTTTTAGCCATGTATTTGTTGGATTTATCACTACATGTCTTGTTCATTCCTGCCCTTTGCCCCTTGTTAAAGTTACCGCCTTGTGGCATTACTGCCTAGTCTTCTAGCATCTGTGCTGCTAAACAATTTGCAGAGTGTAAAAAAAGCGGGGGGAGGGGGGGTAAGATTGTCTACCATAACCTCTCCCAAACCCCATAAAAGTGGGAGCTTTGTGCTCTAATTATAAGAAATGATTTTCAAGGCCACAAAGAATCAGCAGTTTGTTCTACTTTTCGTTTCAGTTTGTCGTAATCATTAGAAAGGTGGCGCATGGCCATTCCAGCTTCAATGTGCTAATTAAGGTCAGAGGTTTTCCACATGATAACAGTTACTACAAATGTTGTGACCCGCTGGCACAGCCAGTTATTGAAGAGCTTATATGAAGAATAAGTAGAAAAATTGCTCCTATTACATTCCCATTGTAAGAGAGTCATTAAGGTCTAAACTCAAGCGGTGTGATTTTAGGCTTAAATGTGTGGATCATATCCCTGCATAATCGGGGAAAATGGGCTTTTGCCCTTATTTTTAATATTTATTTAGCACAATGTCTCTGTTTTAAAATTATTATGCATTGTGTCTCTATTTAAGTAAGTTTCAGTCATCTGAGGGGTGCTCCTCTAGCGTGGCAAAAACTTACCTAGAACTTGATAATCATAAAATCGAGTTCTATGGGAAACTCGATTTTTTAAAAATCGAGTTTCAAAATAGGGACACGATACTTAATAGTTTCAAAACAGGGACAATTTACTAAATATTTCAAAAAATAAGGGCAAAAGCCCATTTTTCATTTTTAAAAATATCTAGCACAATTAGAAGGGGAATTAAGCAATTAGAAGGGGAATTGAGATGGAATTTGTAGAATAACACATATTTTGGTGGAACTTGTTGACGGAAATTTTTGTTGTACAAATTCCTTCTAAGAATTCTAAAGAATTTTGGATTTCCACTCTGTCATTGCCAAATTCAGAATTTACTCTGAATAGAATTTATCCTTTGACGCAAATCCTAGCTAGAAATACCCCGTCCAAACAAACGATTAGATTATTTGACATAATATACTGATAAAGTATTTTTAAGTCTTTTACTTCTGTTTGCTTTCCAAAAAACAAGAAGTCTAAACTTCCGTTTGGTTTCAAATTGATAAAAGATTGTAGATAAAAGAAATGACCAAAGAGAACATAGGAAAAGTTCTTTGTATATGCATGAAAAATAAGCATAAATACGTTTATTAATTCATTATATATATATATATATATCTCTCTCTCTCTCTCTAAAAGCAAAAACATAGTATTTATTGTTACTTCGTTCTTGTTAAGCCACATCAGCGGTCACGTCATTGTTCCCACTAGGTTCTTTTTTTTCTCCCCTTTCTTTTGCAATTTGCATTTTCCCATTTATTACTCCATCACATAATATATATATATATATATATGTGTGTGTGTGTGTGTGTGTGTGTGTGTGTGTGGTGGGCCTCTTTTGCGTCTTGGGCTGGATTACACCCGTGTACCAGGGCCCTGTGATTCTGGAGTAGGAGAGTCGGGACTGGTCTAATTGAGACACACCTTAGGCCAGCCTGTGAGCAAGTTTGGGCTCTTCTTGTGTTGACATGTCTAGATAGGAATCTTGAGCATATTCACGTGCTCATGGCAGGAAAAACTGTTACAAGTATTATAGCAGGAAAACGCAATATGGCAAGATAACAAGAACACTTTAACTAAAATATTTTCTGCTAACAACAATAATACATTTAAAGTTCCACAAAGGAAAAAGTATCACAACATGATTATTGCAGGAATAGATTAATGACAAGAAGTCATGTTAGTCCTTAATCAACCATGACAAAAAGAAATGAAGATTAGTCCCCTAGAGGAATGAGCTTGGCTCTCTAGCAGATTCAAGTCCAAAAAATGGAACCAATTTCCAATGTGGGTAACCTTAAAGGGAAATTCTGCTGTAGAAGTTACTCACTTTGGAAAATGGACCTAGATGGTTTAATCTCAGACTCTTGACTTGCTAGAGAGTGGGCTATTGAGAGGGAGAGAAATGGGTAGCCTATTGATGCATGCTTTTACTCCTATCACTCATATTTTCCATCATCACTCCTGGTTTTCTGTTCTTCTTTCTTTCACTTACTCGTTTTTCTCTATTTTCTTCATTTTCCTTCTCCCTTCACCCCCCTTCTCCCCTTTAACTGTGTATGTCTATGGCCTTTTATATTGCTTGTTGTGACAAGATTTACTATTTTTACCTCTTAACCATCTTTGACCTGTTATGGGTGTCCTTCTAGACCCACTGGTCTGCCGTCTGCCTAGCCACCACCACTACATTGTGTTGGTCATGCCATGCCTCATTCCCAAAAAAAAAAAAGTGGTTTTGTTTTGTTTTTTACTCCCCTTGACACTCCCATCTGGATAAGAGCTAGACTTCTCCCTTACCAACCTCTATAGCATGCATCTAGTGATTCCGGCTCATGTTTACCTCTTTTGGGTGAGATGTCATCCCAACAAGATATTTCCCCCAAAAGAGCTTGACCGGGAACTCCAAAATAGGCTCTCCCTTCTCCCTACTGCCAGACTACACCCTCTCTTACTTCTGACTCGTGGTCCACCTCCCTTGTATTGGCTGGGTATAAGTAAGTGGTGCCTGAGCCTTGTGTGCATGCTCCACTTCCATATGAGTCCAATGCTTTTCTGGCTCTCACGCATTTGCCATTGCCTACAGGTTTTTCTAACTCTGCTTTATGCTCTAGTGCTTGTTTAACTCTTGTGGCGTGAATGAGTTCTTGGGTCTTCATTCTCTACATCTCATTTCTTCTTCGGGTTGGGCATTGCTTGGGTGTGGGCTTTCCTTCCTTTTCATCCTTTGTCCATGGGTTGGCTGGGGCCACACCATTGCATTGTTCTTGTATGATATCATTCACCTTTGTTTGTCTTGTTACTTCTGGGCTTACGGGCTGAAGCGTATGTCATGCCAATTTCTCATATTATTCCTTCTTTTAGTCTTTACTGCCTAGCATTCCTGCTGGGCCAGTCCATTCAACACCTCGGGCTTCCTCAGCCCATTTAATTCTTTCCTACCGCTTTCATTCACATGGGGTGTTGCTAAATCCTTTAGGCTTCCCTGGCCCAATTACCACATCCTTTTCCTTTGGGTTTATTGCCCTACGAACCAATCCCATTTACCAATTCCTTTCTTTGGGCTCTTCCGACCCGTTTTTGCTTTCTTTCTATTTCTTATGATTCCTATGGGCTTACTACTTCATTCTTTGGGGTTTCCTCGACCCCTTTACTTTCTTTGGGGCCACTTATTATTTTGTGGGCCTATGAACCATTATTCTTGTCATTCTAGCCCAATGGTCTTTACTTTGCTGGTTTCTTTCTCCACCTTTTTCACATTGTTGGGTTTCTTCTACCATTGGGCCCTTTTGTCAAAAAAATGGGCATCAACAATATATATATATATATATATTTACTTTTTCTCTCTCTTAACTATGTTTCCCTAATTTTTGTCCTATAAATTCAATTGACCTTTAATTTAATAGCCAAAAGGCTCACGGACACAAAAAAGGAAAACACAAGCTCGGTAGGAAGATGAGGGCTTTTTGCCCAAGTAACACCGAGTCCAAGAAGGGGTGAAAGGAAGAGACTATGAGCCCAAAAGCCCACATATTCTTCACGCAACAAAAGATGAACACCAACTAGCATGAAGGCAATAGAAATGGTGTGAAGGCTAGAAAGAAACAAATTTAGATGGAATGGAGCATGACCAAAACATACGCAGCGGAAAATAAACAGATCTACTTCATTCGCAATTGTTAACATGCACTATGTAAGTTTCAGAATATAAGAACAAGAGAGTGTACTTTGGTATGATGAAATTCAAAACCAAAGAGAGAAGTTTTTGAGAACACTTTCAATCTTCACTCCAATTCCACTTGATGCCCAAGATGTGTGGTCTCTCAATCAGTTCTATGTGTTTGGTCTAGAGAGAATATGAAGGAGACTCTCTTTCACATTCATATCATATGAACATACAAACCATTTCATACAATATAAAATTCTGTATGTTTCTCTCCACATAACTGATTATCTAATTGGGCAAGCCTTTTGGGCCTTCCCAATTGGGCTTTAGTGTGTGGCTTGGAGTGGGACCAAAAGAGAACAAATAAGACACATATCCAATGGGCCTTGGGCTTTTCTGTCAACTCTTGACAAGTCCAAAGTTACCATTAATTATATTTAATACCACTATATAAATATAATTGCACTCTAGGCCTCATTAATAAATTATATCCCAAGACTTTATTCTACATGCAACCCCTTCATAAAATATTCGTAGTAATACAAAGTCATGAATATAGACTGCCACTTTATAAATTACTACATCTTAATCCTTGAGTACCCGGTTTAATCCTTTTAAGTTATTCAACATATATTTATGAAATCCAATTTCATAAATATATACTTTAGTCTTACTAAAGTGGTTAGGCCTAACTCTCTGAATAACTGAACCCATTAAACTTATCTCAAGGGAATATTTTATATCTCCGTTAAGAGACTATGAATTCCATTTTGAAAATATATGTTCTATCAACACTAAATGTGGCTACCCAACATACTGAGGTTTTGTGACTTTTCACATAAATCACATACTATGCATCTCACGGACTATTTGATAATGTCCGAATATTCATGTTACCATTATTTTAGATAAGAATAAAACAACTTTATTAAACACAATATTAAGTCATACATCATTTCTCACATAATGTCATACATAATATCATACATAGCATCATACAATAGGATTTAAGGGCACATATCCTAACAAATAGAAGTCGTGAGATTTATTATTCATTTGACAGTCATTAGAAGAATAATAAATCTCACAGCGGTCCAATTCAATATGTCTTAACTCTTAAAACATATCAACTAGAAGTCTCCACTTCCATGATCAAGACAAATCATCTTAGTTGATATGTTATAGTCTTCGCAGATGAAATGCCCAATTTCATCACCGACTATGAACTATAATTCTGAGTTTACAAAGAACTTGTGATCTATATCTTCCGTGACCAAATCACATACTATGCATCTCATGGAGTATATGATAATATCCAAATATTCATCTTACCATTATTTTAAATAATAATAAAATAACTTTATTAATCATAACATTAAGTCATACATAGCATCATATAATAGGATCTAAGAGCACATATTTAACATTTTATACTATCTGCAATGGTGGGATTTACTATTTTCACCCCTCAACTGCTTTTGGCTCTTTATGGGTGTCCTTCCAAGACTACCCACTAACTTGCTGGTTGCTTAGCCACTACCATTGCTCTAAATGTGTTGGTTGCACCACTCCCCATTTCTAGAAAAAATTGGTTGTCTTGTTTCTTACCTCCCTCTATGTTTCACTTCCCTCATCTGGATAAGGATTAAGCTTCTTTATTACCTACCTTTATGGCACGCATCAAGTGGTCACAGCCCATACTTATCTCTTTTGGGTGAGATGCCATCCCAGTAGGACATCTCTCCCAAAAAAGCTTAAGCGGGAACCCTAGAACAAACACATTTTTTCTCCCCACCGCCAAACCATACCCTCTGAAAGCTTTGGCCTGTGGCCCACCTCATATGTATTGGCTGAGTACAGGTAGGTGGTGTTGGGATAAGTGCCCTTAAATCCTATTATAATATACCATGTATGATATTATGCATGACATTATGTGTTAAATGATGTATGACTTAATATTATGATTAATAAAGTTGTTTTGTTATTATCTAAAATAATGGTAACATGAATATTCAGACATTATCAAATAGTCCATGAGATGTATAGTATGTGATTTATGTGATTTAGTCACAGAAGATATAGATCACAAGTTCTTTATAAACTTAGAATTTTGGTTCGTAGTCGGTGATGAAATTGGGCATTTCATCTGCGAAGACTATAACATATTAACTACGATGATTTGTCTTGATCATGGAAGTGGTGACTTCTAGTTAATATGTTGATATGTTTTAAGAGTTAAGACATATTGAACTAGATCACTGTGAGATTTATTATTCTCCTAACGACTGTCAATTGAATAATAAATCTCACGACTTGTATTCATATGAACTCTTAATCTTGAGAGAATAATGGACCTGATCATGAAATGTAGGTTGCTTTGATATATCAGGAGTGAGATCTAGAGTAACGGTCAAAACCTCAGTACGTTGGGCAGCCACATTTAGTGTTGATGGAACATATATTCTCAAGATGGAATTCATAGTCTCTTAACGGAGATATAAAATATTCCCTTGAGATAAGTTTAATGGGTTCAGTTATTCAGAGAGTTAGGCCTAACCACTTTAGTAAGACTAAAGTATATATTTATGAAATTGGATTTCATAAATATATGATGAATAACTTAAAAGGATTAAACCGTGTACTCAAGGATTAAGATGTAGTAATTTACAAAGTGGCAGTCTATATTCATAACTTTGTATTACTATAAATATTTTATGAAGGGGTTGCATGTATAATAAAGTCTTGGGATATAATTTATAAATAAGGCCTAGAGTGCAATTATATTTATATTGTGGTATTAAATATAATTAATGGTAACTTTGGACTTGTCAAGAGTTGACAGAAAAGCCCAAGGCCCATTGGAGCTAGTGTCTTATTTATTCCCTTTTGGTCCCACTCCAAGCCACACACTAAACCCCAATTGGGAAGGCCCAATAAGGCTAGCCCAATTAGATAATCAGTTATATGGAGAGAAACATACAGAATTTTATATAGAATGAAATGGTTTGTATGTTCATATGATATGAATGTGAAAGAGAGTCTCCTTCATATTCTCTCTAGAACAAACACATAAAACTAATTGAGAGACCACACATCTTGGGCATCAAGTGGAATTGGAGTGAAGATTGAAAGTGTTCTCAAGAACTTCTTCTCTTTAGTTTTGAATTTCATCATACCAAGGTACACTCTCTTGTTCATATATTCTGAAACTTACATAGTGCATGTTAACAATTGCGAATGAAGTAGTTCCGTTTATTTTCCGCTGCGTATATTTTGTATGCGATACAAACATGTAATTTTCCATCATTGGTATCAGAGCGGTCTTCATTTCGAATTTGTATAACATGTTTTGTGAGTTTTGGAATTAGAGATAATAGTTTCATCATGTTAGAAGATTTTATATGCATTCAATTTTTAGCATGGTTGTTGAAACTATGATTTGATAAAAACTGATGTTGATGTTATAATGTTGTTTAAATTTGAATTTAAGTATGTTAAATCGATATTTAAGGCTATAGCATTAATAGATTTCAGTTTTGATATCAAATTCTACATATCATGTTCATATGGTAATTGTTTGTTCATGAAAAGATGTAGAAAACTGTTTGCAACTGTTCTGGAAAAACTGAAAACACGGGTTTTTCGCGGGTAAGCGTTACTCGCGAAACAGTCACGAGACAGTAGCGAAAGTCTCTGTCTGATTTTTGTGTTTTCAATTTTTCCTTAACTTGTTTTCGCGAGTAGTGCTTAGTCGCGGTATTGTCGCGAAAATGCTTATAAAGAGATTTTTGAAGGTTTTTTAAAATGTTTTCACATGTATAAAGTGCAAGGCTGTGTATAATTAGTTTATGCATGTTTAAAATAAAAACTTTTAATTTAAAACATCTAGTGGGAGAGAGATTCAAGGGTTGGATCTCACGGCCTCCATTGTCAGTTTAATGTAGTGTGATTAAGCACCTCGCCTTGGCGTATATGCCTCGCTCCCTTCGGAGGGTGTTTAATTCATGGTACTACAAGTTAAACTTCTTTATGATAGATGAAGTGTGCTTTTACATTAAGAACGACCACGCTTCCATGGAGTTACTTGGTGACTCACATTGCTTCTAGGCAATGGTATACACTAGACTAAGTATAATGTTAACCTCCCTTCGGAGCTATGTCATTATTACTTAGAGGTTGAAAGTAAAGCGGCAAATTATTTTTGTTTGGTAAGAGTTACCATAATAGCATTAATAATGAAAATAATTCTCACTTGATCATAGTGGTTGATATGATCTCGCTTCCGAGGAATATTAATTGCGGGATTGAGTTGTCGTTGCATATATTATATTATGGTTTTATTAAGGTTCCATATTATATGCTTATATGCTAAATTGATAATGTATAGTTTACTTATTATATTCATGTTTATTATTTTCAGATTTGAACATGGCATCATTTAGCCCACTTGTTACCATTCTTAATCAAAACAAACTGACTGAATCCAATTATGTTGACTGGAAAAGAAACTTGGACATGGTTCTCACAGCTGCAGAGCACAAATATGTGCTTACTCAACCATGTCCTATCTTTCCTTCATTAGATGCTCCTCCTGAGGAAAAACAACGATATGATCGTTGGCAGAAATCTAATGAAATGGCCAAGTGCTACATCCTAGCGTCCATCTCAAATGTTCTATAGCATCAAATGCAAGATGTAGAACTAGCTTCGGACATTATGCTAAGTCTGAAGGAGATGTTTGGTGAGCAAGGCCGTTCTGCAAGGCAAGAAACCATGAGGCAAATTTATAATACCAAAATGGTTGAAGGTGGTTCAGTGAGAGAGCATTGTCTAACAATGATCTCTAATCTGAATACATTAGAGGTTTTAGGTATCGATATTGATGGAGAATCTCAAGTGGATATGATACTCCAGTCACTACCGGAATCATTCAAGGAATTCAGACTTAATTATAAAATGAACAAAAAGATTTATTCTTTGTCTGAATTAACGAATGAGTTGGTAGCGGCGGAAGGCATCCTTGGTACTTCTATTGTTGAAGCCAATGTGGGTGAAGCTTCTACTTCTCAACCTAAGTCGAAAGGCAAGGGTAAGAAGAAGAAGAAGAAGGACTTCACTAAGCAAGAGGGTAAACAAATTGTCTTAGGAGTTGCCGACAAAGGAAAGAAGCTGAAAGGAAAATGTTTCCATTGTGGTGAGAAAGGACATTGGAAAAGGAATTGTCCAAAGTTCAAGACTGCCAATAAGGGTATGAAAATTTCATTCCTTCTTGAAATATGTTTGGTACAAAATCCCACGGATTTCTGGTGTGTGGATTCAGGTTGTACTAATCATATCTGCAATTCTTTGCAGGGGTTCCAAGAGACCAGAAAGCTTAAAGAAGGGGAGTTGTTTCTGACCTTGGCTGATGGGAGTAGGATTCCGGTTGTAGCTATTGGAGTGTTTAATTTATGTTTTGAACCAAGAGTTTTAATATTAGATGACTGTCTATATGTACCTAATGTTCGTAGGAATTTAATTTCTGCAACTTATTTGGGTAAAAGTGGATATTGTGTTATCCTTAAAGACAATGTTGTAATAAAGAAGAGTAAAGCATTTATCTATTCTGGCAATATTGTGGATGGTCTTTATATTTTAACTCCTGATAAGCATGAATTATATAATTCTGAATTAGATAATAACTCTCATGTAAAATCATTAAAGAGATAGTTTCCTTCTACTAATGATGCATATCTTTGGCACTTGCGTTTGGGTCATATTAATCCAAACAGAATTCAAAGACTGATCAAAGATGGTCTCTTAAAGCCATTGGACTTTGATGAATTTCCAGTTTGTGAATCTTGTTTGGAAGGAAAAATGACCAAACGACCTTTTAATGCAAAAGGAAGAAGTGCCTAAGAGTTGCTAGAATTAGTTCATACGGATGTTTGTAGTCCTATGTCAACCCAAGCAAAAGGAGGTTACGAGTACTTCATCACTTTCATCGATGATTACTCAAGATATGGTTATGTGTACCTAATGAGACGGAAGTCCGAAGCCTTTGAAAAGTTCAAAGAGTTTAGGGCTGAAGTTGAGAATCAATTGGGTAAACGCATAAAGGCCATTCGATCTGATCGTGGTGGCGAATACCTTCTTAGGGATTTCAAGGATTACTTAACTCAAAATGAGATTGTATCCCAATTGACTGCACCTAGAACTCCCCAACAAAATGGTGTAGCAGAAAGAAGGAATAGGACTCTTTTAGAAATGGTTAGGTCCATGATGAGTTACTCAACTTTACCGATTTCTTTTTGGGGTTATGCCTTAGATACATCAATTCATCTTTTGAACTTAGTTCCATCAAAATATGTTCCCAAAACACCCATGGAATTGTGGAGTGGGCGTAAGCCTAGTATGAAATATCTCCACATTTAGGGTTGTCCAGCACATGTTTTAAAAGGTAAGCCTGACAAGTTGGAACCAAAATCAGAAGTATGTTTGCTTGTGGGTTATCCAAAAGAAATTAGGGGTTATTTATTCTATAGTCATAAAGATAACAAAGTTTTTGTTAGTACAAATGCTAAATTCTTGAAAAATGACTATATGAAAAATGACTATATGAATAATTTTACTCCTAGAAGTAGAGTTGTCTTGGTTGAAATGAACGAACCTGTAATTGAACAACCAATGGTTGAAACTAGGGATGATGTGGATGTATTGGATACACCACAAGATACTACTCATGAGATGTCTAGTACACAGGTGCCTCGTCGTAGTGGGAGGAATGTTAGGCTACCTATAAGATTCATAGGTCTTGGAGAGACTTATGAAGCTATCTCAGAGGAGGCCGAAACTGATCCTTACACTTATGAAGAAGCAATGAATGATATAGATGCACATCATTGGGTCCAAGCTATGAAAGCTGAATTAGATTCCATGCATTCCAATCAAGTTTGGGATCTTGTAAAGGCGCCTAACGGCATTAAACCTGTTGGTTGCAAATGGGTTTACAAGAGGAAGAGAGGGATAGATGGAAATGTTGAAACCTTTAAAGCAAGGCTAGTGGCGAAAGGGTATACTCAAAAAGAAGGTATTGATTATGAGGAAACCTTTTCACCAGTAGCAATGCTTAAATCTATCAAAATTCTCTTATCCATTGCTGCTCATTATGATTATGAGATTTGGCAAATGGATGTCAAGACTCCATTTCTTAATGGCAATCTTGAAAAGAAAATCTATATGAAGTAACCAGAAGGTTTCATAGCAAAGAACCAAGAGCATATGGTATGCAAGTTGAATAAGTCCATTTATGGGCTTAAGCAAGCATCTAGGTCATGGAACATCAAATTTGATCAAGCAATCAAATCATTTGGTTTTGAACAAAATCTTGATGAACCATGTATGTACAAAAGACATCAAGACAAAGTAGTAATGTTCCTAGTGCTTTATGTTGATGATATTCTACTCATTGAAAATGATGTAGGTGTAATGTCATCAGTAAAGGTTTGGTTGTCAAGCCAATTTGATATGAAGGACTTGGGTGAGGCTAACTTTATTCTAGGGATCAAGCTTTGGTGAGATCCCAAGAATAAGATGTTAGGCTTATCACAAGCTAGATATATAGATAAGGTTCTAGAACGGTTTAGCATGCAAAACTCCAAGAAAGGATTACTTCCTTTCAGACATGGAGTTCCTCTGTCTGATGACCAAAGGCCTTAGACTCAAGAGGAAGAAGATATGATGAGACAAGTTCCTTATGCTTCTGTAGTAGGAAGTCTCATGTATGTCATGCTTTGTACTAGACCAGATATCTGTTTTTCAGTTGGCATGGTCAGCCGATATCAATCAAATCTAGGACCACAACATTGGCAAGCTGTAAAGCATATTCTCAAGTATATATGGAGAATGAGAGATTATATGCTTGTTTACCATTGTGAGGATTTGATTCCCATTGGCTATACAGATTCAGACTTTCAATCGGATCTAGATTTCAGAAAGTCCACGTTAGGATGTGTATTCACCTTGGGAGGTGGAGCCATAAGTTGGAGGAGTGCTAAGCAATCTTGTATTGCGGACTCCACCAGGGAAGCTGAATATGTTGCTGCTTGTGAGGCGGCAAAAGAAGCTGTTTGGCTCAAGAAATTCCTTTCTGATTTTGGTGTAATGAGAATGGAGCAAGTTCCTATCACATTGTTTTGCGACAATAGTAGAGCAATTGCACAATCCAAAGATCCAAGGAATCACAAGAAAGGAAAGCACATTGAGAGAAAGTACCACATCATTCGAGACATTGTTGCTCGTGGAGATGTGGTGGTAGCAAAGATTGAAAGTGCAAATAATCTAGCAGATCCCTTTACCAAAGCCTTGCCTCAAAAGACCTTCGAGTCACAGTTGGAGGGAATGGGAGTTAGATTAGTGCACAATAGTCTTTAGGGCAAGTGGGAGAATGTTTGGATAAGTGCCCTTAAATCCTATTGTAATATGACATGTATGATATTATGTATGACATTACGTGTTAAATGATGTATGACTTAATTTTATGATTAATAAAGTTGTTTTGTTATTATCTAAAATAATGGTAACATGAATATTCGGACATTATCAAATAGTCCATGAGATGCATAGTATGTGATTTATGTGATTTAGTCACAGAAGATATAGATCACAAGTTCTTTGTAAACTCAGAATTTTGCTTCGTAGTCGGTGATGAAATTGGGCATTTCATCTGCGAAAACTATAACATATTAACTACGATGATTTGTCTTGATCATGGAAGTGGTGACTTCTAGTTGATATGTTTTAAGAGTTAAGACATATTGAACTGGACCGCTGTGAGATTTATTATTCTCCTAACGACTGTCAATTGAATAATAAATCTCACGACTTGTATTCACATGAACCCTTAATCCTGAGAGAATAATAGACCTGATCATGAAATGTAGGTTGCTTTGATATATCAGGAGTGAGATCTAGAGTAACGGTCAAAACCTCAGTATGTTGGGTAGCCACATTTAGTGTTGATAGAACATATATTTTCAAAATGGAATTCATAGTCTCTTAACGGAGATATAAAATATTCCATTGAGATAAGTTTAATGGGTTCAGTTATTCAGAGAGTTAGGCCTAACCACTTTAGTAAGACTAAAGTATATATTTATGAAATTGGATTTCATAAATAAGACATGTTTTAAAGATAAAAACCTTTAATTTAAAATATCTAGTGGGAGAGAGATACAAGGGTTGGATCTCACGGCCTTCATTGTTGGTTCATAGTAGTATGAAATATATATTTTGTCTTAGCTTCGAGCTTTGCATTCCATGCGGAGAATATATATTTCGTGGTCCTACAAGATTGAATTTCTTGGTTTATAGTGGTTTGATCAAACACCTTGTCTTAGCTTCGAGCTTTGCATTCCATGCGGAGGGTGTTTTGTATCATGGTACTACATGATAAGCCTGTTAAGGGGATGAAATGTGGCTACACATGATTCTAGACAATGGTATACACTAGACTAAATATTATAGTATCCTCTATGCTGAATTCTTGCTATAATCATTTAGAGGCCAAATGTATAACGGCATATTATTAAGTGTTTGATAAGAGTTATCATGATAGCACTAATAATGAGAATAGTTCTCAATCAATCATAGTATTTAATGTTCACTCTATGCTGAGGGACATTGAGTATGGGATTGGGTTGTCGTTGCATATATTATATTATGGTTTTATTAAGGTTCCATACTATATGTTTATATGCTAAATTGATAATGTCCAGTTTAATTATATTCATGTTTATTATTTTCAGATTTGAACATGGCATCATTTAGCCCACTTGTTAGCATTCTTAATCAAAACAAACTGACTGGAACCAATTATGTTGACTGGAAAAGAAACTTGGACATAGTTCTCACAGCTGAAGAGCACAAATATGTGCTTACTCAACCATGTCCTAGCTTTCCTTCATTAGATGCTCCTCCCGAGGAAAAACAACGATATGATCATTGGCAGAAATCTAATGAAATGGCCAAGTGCTACATCCTAGCGTCCATCTCAAATGTTCTACAGCATCAAATGCAGGATGTAGAACTAGTTTCGGACATTATGCAAAGTCTGAAAGAGATGTTTGGTGAGCAAGGCCGTTTTGCAAGGCAAGAAACCATGAGGCAAATTTATAATACCAAAATGGCTGAAGGTAGTTCAATGAGAGAGCATTGTCTTACAATAATCTCCAATCTGAATACTTTAGAAGTTTTGGGTGCCGACATTGATGGAGAATCCCAAGTTTATATGATACTCCAGTCACTACTGGAATCATTCAAGGATTTCAGACTTAATTATAACATGAACAAAAAGATTTATTCTTTGTCTGAATTAATGAATGAGTTGGTAGCGGCGGAAGGCATCCTAGGTACTTCTAATGTTGAAGCCAATGTGGGTGAAGCTTCTACTTCTCAACCTAAGTCAAAAGGCAAGGGTAAGAAGAAGAAGAAGAAGGACTTCACTAAGCAGGAGGGTAAACAAATTGTCTTAGGGGTTGCCGACAAAGGAAAGAAGCTGAAAGGAAAATGTTTCCATTGTGGTGAGAAAGGACATTGGAAGAGAAATTGTCCAAAGTTCAAGGCTGCCAATAAGGGTATGAAAATTTCATTCCTTCTTGAAATATGTTTGGTACAAAATCCCACGGATTCCTAGTGTGTGGATTCAGGTTGTACTAATCATATCTGCAATTCTTTGCAGGGGTTCTAGGAGACCAAAAGACTTAAAGAAGGAGAGTTGTTTCTGACCTTGGCTGATGGGAGTAGGATTCTAGTTGTAGCTATTGGACTTTTTAATTTATGTTTTGAAACTAGAGTTTTAATATTGCAAGACTGTCTGTATGTACCTAATGTTCGTAGGAATTTAATTTCTGCAACTTATTTAGGTAAAAGTGGATATTGTGTTATCCTTAAAGACAATGTTGTAATAAAGAAGGGTAAAACTTTTATCTGTTCTGGCAATATTGTGGATGGTCTTTATATTTTAACTCCTGATAAGCATGAATTATATAATTCTGAATTAGATAATAATTCTCATGTAAAATCATTAAAGAGAAAGTTTCATTCTACTAATGATGCATATCTTTGGCACTTGCGTTTGGGTCATATTAATCCAAACAGAATTCAAAGACTGATCAAAGATGGTCTCTTAGAGCCATTGGACTTTGATGAATTTCCAGTTTGTGAATCTTGTTTGGAAGGCAAAATGACCAAACGACCTTTTAATGCAAAAGGTAGAAGAGCCCAAGAGTTGCTAGAATTAGTTCATACGGATGTTTGTGGTTCTATGTCAACCCAAGCAAGAGGTGGTTATGAGTACTTCATCACTTTCACCGATGATTACTCTAGATTTGGTTATGTGTACCTAATGAAACGGAAGTCCGAAGCCTTTGAAAAGTTCAAAGAGTTTAGGGCTGAAGTTGAGAATTAATTGGGTAAACGCATAAAGGCCATTCGATCTGATCGTGGTGGCGAATACCTTCTTGGGGATTTTAAGGATTACTTAACTGAAAATGGGATTTTATCTCAATTGACTGCACCTGGAACTCCACAACAAAATGGTGTAGCGGAAAGAAGGAATAGGACTCTTTTAGATATGGTTAGGTCCATGATGAGTTATTCGACTCTACCAATTTCTTTTTGGGGATATGCCTTAAATACTGCAATGTATCTTCTGAGTTTAGTACCTTCGAAGTCTGTTCCTAAAACACCTGTAGAGTTGTGGAATGGGCGTAAGCCTAGTATGAGACATCTCCGTATTTGGGGTTGTCCAGTACATGTGTTAAAAGGATAGTCTGACAAGTTACAGTCTAAAACAAAAGTGGTATTCTTTGTAGGGTATCCAAAAGGAACTGCTGGAGGTTTATTCTATAGTCATAAAGATAATAAAGTGTTTGTTAGTACAAATACCAAATTCTTGGAAAATGACTATATGAATGATTTCACTCCTAGAAGTAGAGTTGTCTTGGCTAAAATGAATGAACTTGTAATTGAACAACCAATAGTTGAAACTAGGGATGATGTGGTTGTATTGGATACACCACAAGATACTACTCATGAGATGTCTAGTACACAGTTGCCTCGTCGTAGTGGGAGGAATGTTAGGCCACCTATAAGATTCATAGGTCTTGGAGAGACTTATGAGGCTATCTCAGAGGAGGCCGAAACTAATCCTTACACTTATGAAGAAGCAATGAATGATATAGATGCACATCATTGGGTCCAAGCTATGAAATCAGAATTAGATTCCATGTATTCCAATCAAGTTTGGGATCTTGTAAAGGCGCCTAACGGTATTAAACCTGTTGGTTGCAAATGGGTTTACAAGAGGAAGAGAGGGATAGATGGAAAGGTTGAAACCTTTAAAGTAAGGCTAGTGGCAAAAGGGTATACTCAAAAAGAAGGTATTGATTATGAGGAAACCTTTTCACCAGTAGCAATGCTTAAATCTATCAGAATTCTCTTATCCATTACTGCTCATTATGATTATGAGATTTGGCAAATGGATGTCAAGACTGCATTTCTTAATGGCAATCTTGAAGAGGAAATCTATATGAAGCAACCAGAAGGTTTCATAGCAAAGAACCAAGAGCATATGGTATGCAAGTTGAATAGGTCCATTTATGGACTTAAGCAAGCATCTAGGTCATGGAACATCAGATTTGATCAAGCAATCAAATCATTTGGTTTTGAACAAAATCTTGATGAACCATGTGTGTACAAAAGACATCAAGACAAAGTAGTAATGTTCCTAGTGCTTTATGTTGACGATATTCTACTCATTGGAAATGATGTAGGTGTAATGTCATCAGTAAAGGTTTGGTTGTCAAGCCAATTTGATATGAAGGACATGGGTGATGCTAACTTTATTCTAGGGATCAAGCTTTGGCGAGATCGTAAGAATAAGATGTTAGGCTTATCACAAGCTGGATATATAGATAAGGTTCTAAAACGGTTTAGCATGCAAAACTCCAAGAAAGGATTACTTCCTTTCAGACATGGAGTTCCTCTGTCTGATGACCAAAGGCCTAAGATTCAAGAGGAAGTAGATATGATGAGACAAGTTCCTTATGCCTCTGTAGTAGGAAGTCTCATGTATGCCATGCTTTGTACTAGACCGGATATCTGTTTTTCAGTTGGCATGGTCAGCCGATATCAATCAAATCCAGGACCACAACATTGGCAAGCTGTAAAGCATATTCTCAAGTATCTACGGAGAACGAGAGATTATATGCTTTTTTACCGTTGTGAGGATTTGATTCCCATTGGCTATACAGATTCAGATTTTCAATCAGATCTAGATTTCAGAAAGTCCACGTCAGGATGTGTATTCACCTTGGGAGGTGGAGCCATAAGTTGGAGGAGTGTTAAGCAATCTTGTATTGCGGACTCCACCATGGAAGCTGAATATGTTGCTGCTTGTGAGGTGGCAAAGGAAGCTGTTTGGCTCAAGAAATTCCTTTCTGATCTTGGTGTAGTAAGAATGGAGCAAGTTCCTATCACATTGTTTTGTGACAATAGTGGAGCGGTGGCACAATCCAAAGATCCAAGGAATCACAAGAAAGTAAAGCACATTGAGAGAAAGTATCACATCATTCGAGACATTGTTGCTCGTGGAGATGTGGTGGTTGCAAAGATTGAAAGTGCAAATAATCTAGCGGATCCCTTTACCAAAGCCTTGCCTCAAAGGACCTTCGAGTCACATTTGGAGGGAATGGGAGTTAGATTAGTGCACAATAGTCTTTAGGGCAAGTGGGAGATTGTTAGGATATGTGCCCTTAAATCCTATTGTATGATACTATGTATGATATTATGTATGACATTATGTGAGAAATAATGTATGACTTAATATTGTATTTAATAAAGTTGTTTTATTCTTATCTAAAATAATGGTAACATGAATATTCAGACATTATCAAATAGTCCGTGAGATGCATAGTATGTGATTTATGTGAAAAGTCACAGAAGATATAAATCACAAGTTCTTTGTAAACTCAGAATTTTGGTTCGTAGTCGGTGATGAAATTGGGCATTTCATCTGCGAAGACTATAACATATTAACTACGATGATTTGTCTTGATCATGGAAGTGGTGACTTCTAGTTAATATGTTGATATGTTTTAAGAGTTAAGACATATTGAACTAGACCGCTGTGAGATTTATTATTCTCCTAACGACTGTCAATTGAATAATAAATCTCACGACTTGTATTCACATGAACTCTTAATCCTGAGAGAATAATGGACCTGAACATGAAATGTAAGTTGCTTTGATATATCAGGAGTGAGATCTAAAGTAACGGTCAAAACCTCAGTATGTTGGGCAGCCACATTTAGTGTTGATGGAACATATATTCTCAAGATGGAATTCATAGTCTCTTAACGGAGATATAAAATATTCCCTTGAGATAAGTTTAATGGGTACAGTTATTCAGAGAGTTAGGCCTAACCACTTTAGTAAGACTAAAGTATATATTTATGAAATTGGATTTCATAAATATATGGTGAATAACACAAAAGGATTAAACCGGGTACTCAAGGATTAAGATGTAGTAATTTACAAAGTAGCAGTCTATATTCATGACTTTGTATTACTACGAATATTTTATGAAGGGGTTGCATGTAGAATAAAGTCTTGTGATATAATTTATTAATGAGGCCTAGAGTGCAATTATATTTATATAGTGGTATTAAATATAATTAATGGTAACTTTGGACTTGTCAAGAGTTGACAGAAAAGCCCAAGGCCCATTGGAGTTAATGTCTTATTTGTTCCCTTTTGGTCCCACTCCAAGCCACACACTAAAGCCCAATTGGGAAGGCCCAAAAGGCTAGCCCAATTAGATAATCAGTTATGTGGAGAGAAACATACAGAATTTTATATTGTATGGAATGGTTTGTATGTGAAAGGTAATGAAAATAAGGAAGAGAGACACTTTTTCATATTCTCTCTAGAAAACATAGAACTGATTGAGAGACCACACATCTTGGGCATCAAGTGGAATTGGAGTGAAGATTGAAAGTGTTCCCGAGTACTTCTTCATTCGGTTTTGAATTTCACCGCATCAAGGTACACTCTCTTGTTCTTATATTCTGAAACTTACATAGTGCATGTTATCAATTGCGAATGAAGTAGATCCGTTTATTTTCCGCTGCGTGTGTTTTGTATTCGATGCAAACATGATGATTTCCCAACACTATTTGCATGAACTCTTAATCCTGGGAGAATAATGGACCTGATCATGAGGTGTAGGTTGCTTTGATATATCAGGAGTGAGATCTAAAGTCACGATCAAAATCTCAGTATGTTGGGCAGCCACATTTAGTGTTGATGGAACATATATTCTCAAGATGGAATTCATAATCTCTTAACAGAGATATAAAATATTCCCTTAAGATAAGTTTAATGGGTTTGGTTATTCAGAGTGTTAGGCCTAACCGCTTTAGTAAGGATATACTAAAGTATATATTTATGAAATTGGATTTCATAAATGTATGATGAATAACTTAAAAGATTAAACTGGGTACTCAAGGATTAAGATGTAGTAATTTTCAAAGTGGCAGTCTTTTTGTATTACTACGAATATTTTATAAAAGGGTTGCATGTATAATAAAGTCTTTGGATATAATTTATTAATAAAGCCTTGATTGTAATTATATTTATATAGTTGTATTAAATATAATTAATGGTAACTTTGGGCTTGTCAAGAGTTGACAGAAAAGCCCAAGGCCCATTGGAGCTAGTGTCTTATTGATCTCTTTTGGACCCACTCCAAGCCACACACTAAAACCCAATTGGAAAGGCTCAATAGACCAGCCTAATTAGATAATCAGTTAGTTATAAAGGGAGAAACATAAAAAAATTTTCATAAAAAAAAAGGACACATCATTGTGAAGTGGTGTGTATGTGTGAGTGAAGCCACTCAATTATTCTTCCTTGGAAACTGATTGAGAGACCACACTTCTTAGGCGTAAAGTGGAATTGGAGTGAAGATTAAAAGTGTTCCCAAGTACTTCTAATCTTTTGTTTTGAATTACACTGCACCAAAGTACGCTATCTCGTTTTTAAATTCTAAAACTTACATAGTGCATGTTATCAATCATGAATGAAATAGATCCATGTTTGTTACTTCCGTTATGCGTTTTGTATGAGATACATAACCAGATTTTCCATCATAAAAAGGGGTAGTTTTGAACAGTAAGGAAGAGGAGGAAAGAGGAGGAAAAAAGAGAAAAAGAGGGAGAAAACGAAAGGAAGGAAAGGTAGAAAGAAAAAGGAGACATAATAGAGAAAAAGAAAGAGCATACAAAAAACCAGAGGGATATAAGTGGTAGGAATAGATGCATGCATCAATAGATCACCCTTTTCGCTCCCTCTTGACAGACCCACTCTCTGAGGGATTGAGAGTTAAAGCTCAAACCATTTAGGTCCTTTTTCCAAAGTGCGTAACTTCTATGGCAGAAGCCTTCCTTGAGGTTACTCATGTTGGAAATTAGCTCCCTTCTTGAACTCGCTTTTGTTGAAGAGCTAAGCCTACTTTTCTAGCAGACAGGTTTTCTTTTTTTCTATTTGTGCTTATTGGGTGACTAGTTTACCGTTCAGTTGTTAAGTTGTTTGCCGTAGTGTTATTTCCATTTGTTATATTATTCTACTGTAACTTTATTAGCTACTTTCCTTATTAGCGCTAGTCTTACTCATTCCGTTTAGTATTCTAGTTATTCTACCGTATTGTATTCCTACTATAACATCTGTAACAGTTATTCCTGCCATGCCCGTACCATATGCCCAGCTCGCGGTGCTCCTGCCAGAATGCGTCTATATTGGGATGGCCTAACTTGCGCACAAGCTGGCTTAAAGTATAGTCCCATTTAGGCCAGTCCCAGCTCTCTTACCTCAGATTTACGGGCCGTAGTGTAGCAGGAGGGATTGAACCCAACGACATAAAAAGGCCTGCCACATTTAAATTGGCGACTTCACTAGGGAGTTGGGAGAAAGACAGGGAAAGCAAGCAGATCCCTCGCAAGTTATGTCCCCAAGATCAAAGATGACATAGACTATATATGTGCCATGCCATCACAAGCAGAATTGAGGCTAGCCATGTTGCACCAACCCAATCAAGTAGAGGATGCTAATAGAGCAGCGAAGGCTAGGCCACAGTTGCAACAAAGGAATCCCGTGGACAATACTAACTTCTTCATTGAAGTATTGCAATCTGTATAGCACTCCCAGCAACAGCTGATAGAGGAAATGCACTAGCTGAAGGCAGACAAGACTAAGGAAAAAGGGAGCCAACATGATCCCGAACACGCGACAGGCATGGAAGAAACCCCTATAATGTAGAGTAGCGCTTCATCACAATGGCTGACGTAGCAACACTGTTAGAACAGGAAAGGGCCAAGGCGCCTAAGGAAAGATTCTATGCACGAAGACCTTCCTATCCATTGAGGATACTCAGCAAGCCATATCTCGATATATATGAGTCGCGAACCTTCAAATAGTATGATGGCAGAGGGGGAAGCACTAAAGAGAATGTAAGTAAGTTTATTGACACCCTCGGTCCTTACGCAGCAGATGAGGACCTTTGCCTTTGAGAGTTTTCAAAGTCCTTATGCGGTTGGGCATATACCTGGTACACTGGCTTGAAGACAGGATCAATCCCAACGTGGGATGATATAGTAGACGTGATTTGCACCAAGTATTTTCACGGAGAAGATACAGTGACACTCGCAACTTTGCAAGGCACTAAGCAAAGAAGCGGTGAACACCTCATGGAGTACATCAAAAGGTTTAGGGACATAGCCCTCAATTGCTATGACCACTGTAAAGAGAAGACGTTGGTGGAAATGTGTATGGGCAATATGATCATGGGGTATGGAACTGTCCTAGAAAACTTATAAATTTCTCAGTTTGCGTAGCTATTGCAAAAGACTAGAAAGATGGCCCAATCAGTCAGGCTTAGCTCTAACAAGCCTAAGGAGCGGAGATCCACACCACAGGCCATGATAGTGTCCATCAGTGAGAAGAAAAGGAAGTTAGAAGGAAAGGAGTATGAGAGCCCTTGGCCAATACCATGCACACCAAAGGAGCTGGACGTGCTCCTAGACAAATGGACTACAGATGGGGTTTTCAAACCCAATCAAGTCTTCAGAGAGCCCACTAAAGAAGAACAGAGAGACCTACATTACTGCTGTTTGCATAACTATGTGCAGCACGCCAACGCGAAATTCTGGGTGCTTCGCAGACTAGTGCACCACAGGATTAGAGAAGGAACCCTTGAGTTATCCCAACCAGAGGTGCAAAGAAACCTACCTCTCAATAATAAAAGGGAAGGGGGTAGCAGTAGTTGTCATTTGCATAGACTTAAGTGAGGATGAAGAGGAAAGGCCGGCTCTGTAACACCCCAATCCCTTAATAAGGATTTAGATGCATAACCTGTCTTAGAAATAATCAACAATGACATAATGGAATAGAGCGTAATATTTATCCTCAAATAAACTTCTTGAATATCATCAGATTTCCTTAACAATCCATAAAAACAAAACAACAATAATATTCTTTTTGAATGTAAAATCTCTAAATAACATCTCAAAATAGTTCCAAAATAATAATCTCATTGTCCTGAAACAATTTTACTAAAACAATTCTGCAACTATCAAGCTCCAAACGAAGTCGTCCATCTAAGGCTCCACTGATCTACCACCAAAAGACACTCCATAACTCTAATCTGAAAGGATGGAAAAAGGGGTGAGCTAAAGGCTCAATAAGAGACTACAAACATGAGGATGTCTTCCAAAACAAAACGATAATATCATTGACAAAATATAGTCATCACGATACAATTAAAATTAGTTTAAACTGTAATATAATATATTCTATAAAGCTGTTAAAATAAAACACTTCACTATAACACTGTAAACATTAATAAAATAACGACCACATTTATATGCCAATATGCACCAAATAGGTAGAAACAATTTTATTTTGAAAATAAGCAATTTTCCACCTAAAAGAACAGTAGTAAATAAACAGTAACTCAATATGAAAAATATTAGTCAAACACAGACAAAAGCTGCTAAACACTCGGTGGGTGATTTCCCATGGGAACAATAACACTAACCTCAAAGAGGCAACACTAGCTCCGAAGAGCAACAATAACACTGCACCACACCACACTAACACTACTTCGGCCGAAGACCAACACTTAACCCTGTGTTGGCAAAGGTTGCAGACTGTCTAGTTGACCATTTGAAACACTCTTGACATATACAGTTTCACAATAATATACAATAAATAATAGAGTTTGAGTATGTATAAAGCACTAACAATGGTATAAGTCTTTGAAACTTCACTTTTGCAATTATGTGTATGTATATATATATAAATATATTTTTACCACAATTATATATATATATATATATATATATATATAAATATATACGTCTTGAGAGACGTCATGTGTTGAAGTCTACTTACCTCTAGTGGCTAAACCAAGCTTCACTTCAATTGCTCGAAACGACGTCAACTAGAACCTAAATAATAATTAGATAACTCAATAAGGGCAGGTTCTTTAATAACCACAAAGTCCTCTTGATAAAACAATTCCTCAACCACTATGAAGATTTGGCAAGATAAAATTTAACGTGTCTTTCTAATATAACTCCAAACCTATTCTAGATTAAAATAATAGTATAGCATTCCCTAACCTAACATCTAATATTTATATAAGAACACGTTACCATAAGCAACCCTATAACCTATGTGCCTATATACATATATATGAACCCAAAATTACAATTTTCCATTTCGTCCAAACAACGTGAATATGAAAGTAAAAAAAAAAAACACAATTCGGCACCCAAGAAATTGGTTCCATGACATTATCATCAATAATAAAAACATTTGCAATATCAATGCCATAGCCAAACACCACGGTGGCAAAAGGACCATTTACTATACTAACAATGATATAATGTAATATATATATATATATATATATATACTTATATAAAAACCTAATAGCACCAATCTCCACTTTCGGCCAACCATGTGAACTAATCATTGTAATATATATATATATATATATATATTCGGCAATCCAATTTATACATTATTATCATTGAAATTCCAGCAACCATCATTGAATTTCCAGCAAACACAATTGAAATTCCAGCAAACTTAATACTAACCCTAACACTAACATGTCAATGATGAAATCCCAGCAAAATAAAAGAAAAAAAAAGGCTTTCCTAGAATGATGCTTACCTCAAAACCAAGATGAAGTTGCTGGCTGCCCTGAAGTGCACAGCCTCCTCTTCTTTTGTTTTTGAGAAACCCTAATTTTCTTTCATATAAAGCTGTTGCACTTGGGCTGAAAATTCAGAAGCCTATTTCAGGTTAAGGCTAATTTCACTTGGGCTGAAAATTTAGAAGCCCACTACAACTAAAATAAACTTCCAAGACCCACCTATATTCCCACTAAACTCATTATAAGGTTGTTAACATAGGCTAGGACTTCTAAAGAATTCCAAAGACACTAAAACTCCTAATCCAAAAAGGTTCAAATCCTTTTAACCTTTTCCTTAACTGATAAGAGGCTAATAGTTAATTTTTGAATAGACCACAAAATAGTTATTCACGTTACCCCTTAATATTAATATTGATATTATTATTATTATCATTGTAAAAATCACAATATAAATTAATTATTTCCTCCAAAATAAATAAGCAATTTATCAAATCTACTCTCTAGAAGTAATTAAATTAAATTTTAAGTGAGACGGGTGTTACATTCTCCCCCTCTTATAAAATTTTCGTCCTCGAAAATTCAAAACATACCTCACTGTAGAAAAAGCTGGGGATATTTGGATTGCATTTCGTCTTTACGCTCCCATGAAGCTTCTTCCATGGAGTGGTTCCTCCATAATACTTTGACCAAATGTATAGTCTTATTACGTAGCACTTGCTCTTTACGATCTAAAATCTGAATCGGGACTTCCTCGTAGGATAAGTTCTCTTTGACTTGAAGTGGCTCATAACTCAAGATATGAGAAGGATCGGGAACATACCTCCTCAACATGGATACATGAAAAACGTTATGTAACCTTGACAAGGTCGGTGGTAAAGCAAGCCGGTAAGCAACAGAACCAACTCTCTCCAAAACTTCAAAGGGCCCCACGTACCTAGGGCTTAACTTACCCTTCATGCCAAACCTCATAACTCCTTTCATAGGTGACACTCGAATGAAAACCACGTCTCCAACTTCAAATTCCACTTCTCTTCTCCGTGGATCAGCATAACTTTTCTGTCTACTCTGAGCTGCACGCAACCTTTCCCGAATCACATCAATCTTTTCACTGGTCCTTTGAACAATCTCAGGACCCAAGATTCTCCTCTCTCCAACCTCATCCCAACAAACTGGGGATCTACACTTTCTCCCATACAAAGCCTCATAAGGTGTCATCTTAATACTGGAGTGATAACTATTGTTATAAGCAAACTCCACCAAAGTCAAATAGTCATTCCAACTACCCTTGAAATCCAAGACACAAGCTCTCAACATGTCTTCCAAAGTTTGGATAGTTCTCTCAGACTGTCCATCCGTTTGAGGGTGGCAAGCAGTACTAAAGTTCAACTTAGTACCCAAGGCTTTTTGCAAACTATCCCAAAACCCTGAAGTGAACCTCGAATCTCTATCAGATACAATAGAAGCTGGCACTCCATGTAACCTCACAATCTCATTTATATAAAGTTCAGCCAGTTTGTCAAGAGAGTAGTTCATTCTAATTGGAATGAAGTGGGCAGATTTAGTCAACCTATCCACCACCACCCAAATAGCATCATGATTCTTAGGTGATCTCGGTAATCCACACACAAAGTCCATGGTGATATTCTCCCACTTCCTCTCAGGAATAGGTAAAGGTTGTAACAACCTTGATGGCCTCTGATGCTCCACTTTGACTTGCTGGCAAATCAAGCATTGTTCCACAAATTGAGCAATTTCTCTTTTCATGTTAATCTACCAATAAACTTCTCGAAGGTCATGATACATCTTGGTACTACCCGGATGCATTGTATAAGGCGAACGATGTGCTTCCTCCAATATCTCTCTTTTAATCAATGAATCATTAGGCACACAAAGCCTATTACCAAACCTCAAAACACCATCATCAGAGATACTAAAATCAAATCTACTTCCACCACGTACTTGTTCCATGATCTTAAACAATTGAGGGTCACCACTCTGAGCAGCTTTGATCTTATCAATTAGGGTGGGTTGTACACTTAAACTTGCCAGGTAGGATCGGGAGTCTCCAGTCACTATGTCTACTCCAAGTTTCTGAAGATCAACAATAATATGCTTCTGAGTAGTTAATAAAGCAGCTGAAAAGCTATACGACTTTCGACTAAGTGCATCAGCCACAACATTGGCTTTACCAGGATGGTAATTTATAGAACAATCATAGTCTTTAATCAATTCTAGCCATCTCCTTTGTCTCAAATTTAATTCTTTTTGAGTGTATATGTACTTCAAACTTTTATGGTCAGTGTATATTTCACATCTCTCACCATACAAGTAATGCCTCCAAATCTTCAATGCAAAAACCACTGCTGCCAATTCCAAATCATGAGTTGGATAATTCTGTTCATAATTCTTTAGTTGTCGAGAGGCATAAGCAACCACCTTCCCATGTTGCATCAGGACACAACCAAGACCCTTACGAGATGCATCACTATATATCACAAAACCACCCGAACCAGATGGAATAGTCAATACTGGTGCAGAAACCAACCGTTGCTTCAACTCCTGGAAACTTCTTTCACATTCCTCTGTCCAGTCAAACTTTGCATGTTTTCGAGTTAATCGAGTCAGAGGAGTTGCAATACTGGAAAATCCTTCCACAAATCTTCTATAATAACCTGCAAGGCCCAAAAAAACTTCTTACCTCACTTACATTAGTAGGGGCAGCCCAATTAACTACAGCTTCGATCTTACTAGGGTCCACTGTAATTCCATCTCTAGAGATCACATGTCCTAAGAACACCACTTGATTCAACCAGAACTCACACTTCTTTAATTTAGCATACAACTTCTTGTCTCTTAAAATCTGCAACACCATTCTCAAGTGTTCCTCATGCTCTTCTTGGCTTTTAGAGTAAACCAAGATGTCATCAATGAAAACAATGACAAACCGATCCAAATACTCATGAAATACCCTATTCATCAAATCCATAAAAACAGCAGGAGCATTAGTTAGACCAAAAGGCATCACTAAGAACTCATAATGACCATACCTGGTTCGAAAAGTTGTCTTTGGTATGTCATCCTTCTTAACTCTCAACTGATGATAACCAGATCTCAAGTCAATTTTAGAGAAGACTTGAGCGCCCTGAAGCTGATCAAACAAATCATCAATTCGTGGCAAAGGGTATTTGTTTATGACGGTTACCTTGTTCAACTCCCTATAGTCAATGCACAACCGCATACTACCATTCTTCTTCTTAACAAACAACACCGGAGCACCCCAAGGAGAAGCACTAGGCCGAATAAAGCCTTTATCAAGCAAGTCTTGCAATTGCTCCTTCAACTCATTGAGCTCTGTAGGGGCCATTCTATAAGGTGCTTTGGAAATTGGGCCGGTACCAGGTACTAGGTCAATAGAGAACTCAACCTCTCTGTCAGGGGGTAGTCCAGGTAAGTCCTCAGAGAACACATCTGGGAACTCTTTCACCACTGGGATGTCTTCAACTTTTAACTCTATTTTATCACCCTTCAAAGCACAAACAAGGAACCCTTCACATCCCTTCCTTAGCAATCGCCTTGCCTGCATCACTGACACCAATACAGGTGGTTTCACCACACGATCTCCCTCGAAGAAGAATTCTGGCTCCCCAGGAATTTTAAATACTACCTTCTTCCCAAAACACTCTATGGAAGCATGAAAAGTAGATAACCAATCCATCCCTAGAATCACATCAAACTCAAACATATCAAGCAACATAAGATCTGCTTTTAATTCCCCCCCAGAGACTAAAACATTACAAGACTTGTACACTTTATGGGTAATCATTTGTTGTCCAGAAGGTGTAGCAACACACAATTCATAATTTAAACTCTCAGGTTCTATGTTTAGCCTTTGTGCAAGTCTACGTGAGATGAAAGAATGGGTTGAACCAGAATCAAATAATACTTGTGCATGCTGACTGGAAACAAGAAGTGTACCTGAAACCACTGATGGGGAGGCCTCGGCGTCCTGTTTAGTCAAAGCAAAAACTCGACCCTGAACCTTAGGTCTCTGTTGGCTCCCATTTGGATTGGTAGTTTGTTCAGCTCGCATATCTGGACAATCCTTGATGAAGTGTCCAGTCTTGCCACATTTAAAACACGCCCTTGACTCCAAATAACATGTTCCACTATGAGCCTTTCCACATCTTGGACAAGTTTTGTATGCCTTCTTATTTGAATTAGGCACCCCTTGCTTCTTGAATGAACTTCCACTAGACTTCCCCTTAAGAAAAAGACTCTGGGTTGGCTTCCTCTCTTGATCATTGGCCCTTGAGAGACGATTGCAATTTCTCTCTGCTATGAGAGCTCGATCCACCACTTCCGCGTATGTTTCCAATTTGAACATGGAAACCGGTCCCTGAATTTCCTCCCTTAAACCTCTTTCAAAATGCCTGGCCTTCCTTGCTTCCGTATCAACCATGTGTGGAGCAAAGCGGGATAATTCAGCAAATTTCCGCTCATACTCATACACTGATTGAGTACCTTGTGCTATGCGAATGAACTCAGCTTCCTTTTGCACCATCAAACTATCAGGAAAATACCTCTTACGGAAGAGCTCAACAAAATGCTGCCAAGTTATAACTTCTCTTCCATGTGTCCTCTCCGTGGACTCCCACCATTCCAATGCATCACCTTTCAGTACAAAAACAGCAAGGACAACTCGTTGCTCATCACTAACTTCCATTGCTCTAAAGAGCCTTTCTATCTCCTTAAGCCAGTTGTCAGCCTCAATTGGATCCTTTGTACCCTTGAAAGCAGGAGGATCAAGCTTCCTAAACTTCTCCAAGGCACTAGTCGGATTGGTGGCTCCCACTTGATGTTGCACTATATTGGTTAAGCCCCCAATGGCTTCAATAATAGCCTGGAGATTAGTAGGTCCCCCAGCATTCGGTTGACTGTTCCCTGGGTTCCCCCTTGGTGGAGCCATATCTCTAAGCAATACAATAAGATATCATAAGTAAATATTTCAAATATTTCAGAGGGTCAAAACCAAACACATAGATAGTACAACAATCATTCCTACACACTTTAGAATAATAAACAATACAAAACAAAATATAAAATCACTATGAAAGGTCAACTAATTCTAACACTAAAATTCCTTGTAATCACACTCTTGTTCCAAAATAGTCTTAAGATCAAACCTATAAGTCTACAGAATCATAAACCTATGCTCTGATACCATAACTGTAACACCCCAAACCCTTAATAAGGATTTAGATGCATAACCTGTCTTAGAAATAATCAACAATGACATAATGGAACAGAGCGTAATATTTATCCTCAAATAAACTTCTTGAATATCATCAGATTTCCTTAACAATCCATAAAAACAAAACAACAATAATATTCTTTTTGAATGTAAAATCTCTAAATAACATCTCAAAATAGTTCCAAAATAATAATCTCATTGTCCTGAAACAATTTTACTAAAACAATTCTGCAACTATCAAGCTCCAAACGAAGTCGTCCATCTAAGGCTCCACTGATCTACCACCAAAAGACACTCCATAACTCTAATCTGAAAGGATGGAAAAAGGGGTGAGCTAAAGGCTCAATAAGAGACTACAAACATGAGGATGTTTTCCAAAACAAAACGATAATATCATTGACAAAATATAGTCATCACGATACAATTAAAATTAGTTTAAACTGTAATATAATATATTCTATAAAGCTGTTAAAATAAAACACTTCACTATAACACTGTAAACATTAATAAAATAACGACCACATTTATATGCCAATATGCACCAAATAGGTAGAAACAATTTTATTTTGAAAATAAGCAATTTTCCACCTAAAAGAACAGTAGTAAATAAACAGTAACTCAATATGAAAAATATTAGTCAAACACAGACAAAAGCTGCTAAACACTCGGTGGGTGATTTCCCATGGGAACAATAACACTAACCTCAAAGAGGCAACACTAGCTCCGAAGAGCAACAATAACACTGCACCACACCACACTAACACTACTTCGGCCGAAGACCAACACTTAACCCTGTGTTGGCAAAGGTTGCAGACTGTCTAGTTGACCATTTGAAACACTCTTGACATATACAGTTTCACAATAATATACAATAAATAATAGAGTTTGAGTATGTATAAAGCACAAACAATGGTATAAGTCTTTGAAACTTCACTTTTGCAATTATGTGTATGTATATATATATAAATATATTTTTACCACAATTATATATATATATATATATAAATATATATGTCTTGAGAGACGTCATGTGTTGAAGTCTACTTACCTCTAGTGGCTAAACCAAGCTTCACTTCAATTGCTCGAAACGACGTCAACTAGAACCTAAATAATAATTAGATAACTCAATAAGGGCAGGTTCTTTAATAACCACAAAGTCCTCTTGATAAAACAATTCCTCAACCACTATGAAGATTTGGCAAGATAAAATTTAACGTGTCTTTCTAATATAACTCCAAACCTATTCTAGATTAAAATAATAGTATAGCATTCCCTAACCTAACATCTAGTATTTATATAAGAACACGTTACCATAAGCAACCCTATAACCTATGTGCCTATATACATATATATGAACCCAAAATTACAATTTTCCATTTCGTCCAAACAACGTGAATATGAAAGTAAAAAAAAAACACAATTCGGCACCCAAGAAATTGGTTCCATGACATTATCATCAATAATAAAAACATTTGCAATATCAATGCCATAGCCAAACACCACGGTGGCAAAAGGACCATTTACTATACTAACAATGATATAATGTAATATATATATATATATATATATATATATATATACTTATATAAAAACCTAATAGCACCAATCTCCACTTTCGGCCAACCATGTGAACTAATCATTGTAATATATATATATATTCGGCAATCCAATTGAATCCAATGGATGAACTATTGATGTAATATATATATATATATATATATATATATATTCGGCAATCCAATTTATACATTATTATCATTGAAATTCCAGCAACCATCATTGAATTTCCAGCAAACACAATTGAAATTCCAGCAAACTTAATACTAACCCTAACACTAACATGTCAATGATGAAATCCCAGCAAAATAAAAGAAAAAAAAAAGGTATTCCTAGAATGATGCTTACCTCAAAACCAAGATGAAGTTGCTGGCTGCCCTGAAGTGCACAGCCTCCTCTTCTTTTGTTTTTGAGAAACCCTAATTTTCTTTCATATAAAGCTGTTGCACTTGGGCTGAAAATTCAGAAGCCTATTTTAGGTTAAGGCTAATTTCACTTGGGCTGAAAATTTAGAAGCCCACTACAACTAAAATAAACTTCCAAGACCCACCTATATTCCCACTAAACTCATTATAAGGTTGTTAACATAGGCTAGGACTTCTAAAGAATTCCAAAGACACTAAAACTCCTAATCCAAAAAGGTTCCTTTTAACCTTTTCCTTAACTGATAAGAGGCTAATAGTTAATTTTTGAATAGACCACAAAATAGTTATTCACGTTACCCCTTAATATTAATATTGATATTATTATTATTATCATTGTAAAAATCACAATATAAATTAATTATTTCCTCCAAAATAAATAAGCAATTTATCAAATCTACTCTCTAGAAGTAATTAAATTAAATTTTAAGTGAGACGGGTGTTACAGGCTCTGCTTGCTGCATCCATCACCACCTTATAGAAAAGTTCCCAGTTCAAAAACTTGTTTGATCAATTGGAGCTCACGGAAAACGAATGAATGATGGCCACAGAGGCTTTGGTAAGCATTACCTCAAGAGCAGGAGTAGAATGTCTTACCGTAGAAGCCTGGGCTGACAGAGCTTTCCTACAAGGCACTAATGAGATTATTTTCAACAATGAAAACATGGAGGTGGGGTACTCAGATCACAGAAGGCCTCTTTACCTAGCAGCATCCATAAACCAGATTCCCATTAAGAGAGCTCTAGTTGACATGGGCGCTTCTTTAAACCTCATCCCATTCAACACACTGCAAGCAGCAAGAATACCAGAAACCAAGATTCAAGGATACCTAATGGAAGTGACGAGGTTTGGAGGAAGAGGTGAGTACACCGTAGGCCATATACAGCTATGGGTGAAGGTGGGCTCGATAGCCTCCTTAGCCTGATTCCATGTGGTAAAGATAGAAGTTTCCTATCATATACTATTGGGAAGGCCATGCCTGCACAAGCATCCCCTAATTTTGTCCACTTATCACCAGTGCGTGAAAGGGAGACTGAATGGTAGGATGATACGGACAGCAGCAAACCCATCCCTATTTGAGCAGGTAGAGGCCCATTTGGTTGAGACTATGTTCTACAAAGAATGGGCACCATCTAGAGAAAGTTTAGTATCTAAGCCACAAGGCACCTTTGTCCCCAAGTGGGAGGACATTTAAGACGACCCAGAACTTGATCTGATGGAGTTGTTGATGTGAAAGAGAAAAAGGAAAGAAGCACCAACTTCAGAGCTAAACAATACGCCACGATGCATCAGGGGCCGAACACTTGACGACAAGATAGTATATAAATTATGAAGGTGCATAGGGAAAAGTTGGAAGAAAGCAACCTAGGCACAAACCTACAGAAGCCAAGACCAATTTCGATAAGCTCAAAGTTTTCAGAAGAAGAAAAGGCAGAACTGATCATACTATTAAAAAAGTTTAGAGAGATTTTTGCATAGGATTATAGTGAGATGCCTAGGCTAGACCCAGGGTTTGTGGTACACATGCTTAATGTGGATCCTGGGCCAGGTCAGTGGCTTAGCTTGCCAGTGTGTTCCACACCAAAATAGAGGAGCAGATAGTAAATGAGGTATAGAAATTGTTAGCGGCCGGGTTCATCAAACCAATTCAACACCCACAGTGGCTGTCCAACATTGTACCCGTGAAAAAGAAGAACAGGCAGATACGGTGTTGCATTGATTTTAGAAATCTTAATTGGGTCTATCCCAAAGATGAATTTGTTAGGATATATACCCTTAAAACTTATTGTATGATGCTATCTATGATATTATGTATTACTTAATATTATGATTAATAAAGTTATTTTATTATTATCTAAAATAATGGTAACATGAATATTTGGACATTATCATATAGTCCATGAGATGCATAGTATGTAATTTATGTGATTTAGTCACGGAAGATATAAATCACAAGTTCTTTGTAAACTCAGAATTATAGTTCGTAGTCGGTGATGAAATTGGGCATTTCATCTGCGAAGACTATAACATATCAACTAAGATGATTTGTCTTGATCATGGAAGTGGAGACTTCTAGTTGATATCTTGATATGTTTTAAGAGTTAAGACATATTGAACTGGACCGCTGTGAGATTTATTATTTTCATAACGACTGTCAATTGAATAATAAATCTCATAACTCCTATTTGCATGAACTCTTAATCCTGAGAGAATAATGGACCGGATCATGAAGTGTAGGCTGCTTTGATATATCAGGAGTGAGATCTAATGTCACGATCAAAACCTCAGTATGTTGGGCAACCACATTTAGTGTTCATGGAACATATATTCTCAAGATGAAATTCATGATCTCTTAACGGAGATATAAAATATTCTCTTGAGATAAGTTTAATGGGTTTAGTTATTCAGAGTGTTAGGCCTAATCACTTTAGTAAGAATATACTAAAGTATATATTTATAGAATTAGATTTCGTAAATATATGATGAATAACTTAAAAAGATTAAACCGGGTACTCAAGGATTAAGATGTAGTAATTAACAAAGTGGCAGTCTATATTCATGACTTTGTATTACTACGAATATTTTATAAAGGGGTTGCATGTATAATAAAGTCTTGGGATATAATTTATTAACAAGACCTAGAGTGCAATTATATTTATATAGTGGTATTAAATATAATTAATGGCAACTTTGGGCTTATCAAAAGTTGATAGAAAAGCCCAAGGCCCATTGAAACTAGTGTCTTATTGGTCCCTTTTGGTCCTACTCCAAACCACACACTAAAGCCCAATTGGAAAGGCCCAATAAGCTGGCCCAATTAGATAATCAGTTAGTTATAAAAGGGAGAAACATACAGAATTTTTTATTAAGAAAAAGAGAAAAAAGAAACATCATTGTGAAGTGGTGTGTATGTGCGAGTGAAGCCACTCAATTATTCTCCCTTAGAAACTGATTGAGAGACCACACTTCTTGGGCGTAAAGTGGAATTGGAGTGAAGATTAAAAGTGTTCCCAAGTACTTCTAATTTTTTGTTTTGAATTTCACCGCACCAAGGTACACTATCTCGTTCTTAAATTTTGAAAATTACATATTGCATGTTATCAATCATGAATGAAATTGATCCATGTTTGTTGCTTCCGTTGTGTGTTTTGTATGAAATACAAAACCAGATTTTCCAACAATTGGTATCAGAGCCAGGTTTTCATATCATGATTGTATAACATGTGATTGGATTTTAGAATAAAGGAAAAACGGTGTCTTGATGTTGTCAATGCACTTGACACCGTTGTTATTCTTTTGAAAGTGTTTCCATTGTGGTAAAAAAGGACATTGGAAGAGGAATTGTCTAATATTCAAAGCTGCCAAGAATAAGGGTATGAAAAGTTTATTTCTTCTTCAAATATGTTTGGTACAGAAACCCACGGATTCCTGGTGTGTGGACTCAGGTTGTACTAATCATATCTGCAACACTTTGCAGGGGTTCCAGGAGACTAGAAAGCTGAATGAAGGGGAATTGTTTCTTACTTTGGCTGATGGGAGCAGAATACCAGTTGTAGCTGTTGGAGTGTTTAATTTATGTTTTGAGTCTAGGGTTTTAATATTGGAAGACTGTTTGTATGTTCCTAATGTTCGTAGGAATTTAATCTCTGCAACTTATTTAGGTAAACATGGATATTATGTTATCCTCAAAGACAATGTTGTAATAAAGAAGGATAAAATGTTTATCTGTTCTGGCAATATTGTGGATGGTCTTTATATTTTAACTCCTAACAAGCATGAATTATACAATTCTGAATTAGATAGTAGTTCTCATGTAAAATCATTAAAGAGAAAGTTTCCTTCTACTAGTGATGCATATCTATGACATTTGCATTTAGGTCATATTAATTCAAATAGGATTCAAAGACTAATCAAAGATGGACTTTTATAGCCCATGGACTTTGATGGATTTTTAGTTTGCGAATCTTGTTTGGAAGGTAAAATGACCAAACGACCTTTTAATGCAAAAGGTAGAAGAGCCCAAGAGTTGCTTGAATTAGTTCATACAGATGTATGTAATCCTATGTCAACCCAAGCAAAAGGAGGTTATGAGTACTTCATCACTTTTACGGATGATTACTCAAGATATGGTTATGTGTACCTAATGAGACGGAAGTCTGAAGTCTTTGAAAAGTTCAAAGAGTTTAGGGCTGAAGTTGAAAATCAATTGGGTAAATGCATAAAGGCCATTCAATCTGATCGAGGTGGCGAATACCTTCTTGGGGATTTCAAGGATTACCTGATTTAAAATGGGATTGTCTCCTAATTGACTGCACCTGGAACTCCCTAACAAAATGGTGTAGCAGAAAGAAGGAATAAGACTCTTTGGGAAATGGTTAGGTCCATGATGAGTTATTCAACTTTACCAATTTCCTTTTGGGAATATGCACTAAAAACTACTATGCATATTTTGAATTTAGTTCCATCAAAATCTCCCAACACACCTAAGGAATTGTGGAGTGGGCGCAAGCCTAGTATGAAATATCTCCACATTTGGGGATGTCCAGCACCTGTGTTGAAAGGGAAGTCTAATAAGTTGGAAGCTAAAACAAAAGTATGCATGTTTTTAGGGTATTTAAAGGAAACCAAGGGTTATTTATACTATAATCGTAAGGATAACAAAGTGTTTATTAGCACCCATGCCAAATTTTTGGAAGATGATTATGTAAAAAAATTTAATCTTAGAAGTAAGATGTAGTAATTAACAAAGTGGCAGTCTAAATTCATGACTTTGTATTACTACGAATATTTTATAAAGGGGTTACATGTATAATAAAGTCTTGGGATATAATTTATTAATAAGACCTAGATTGCAATTATATTTATATAGTGGTATTAAATATAATTAATGGCAACTTTTGGCTTGTCAAGAGTTGATAAAAAAGCCCAAGGCCCATTGGAGCTAGTGTTTTATTAGTCCTTTTTGGTCCCACTCCAAGCCACACACTAAAGCCCAATTGGAAAGGCTCAATAGGCCGGCCTAATTAGATAATCAGTTAGTTATAAAAGGGAGAAACATGCAGAATTTTTTATTAAGAAAAAGAGAAAATGAAACATCATTGTGAAGTGGTGTGTATGTGCGAGTGAAGCCACTCAATTATTCTCCCTTAGAAACTGATTGAGAGACCACACTTCTTGGGCGTAAAGTGGAATTGGAGTGAAGATTAAAAGTGTTCCCAAGTACTTCTAATCTTTTGTTTTGAATTTCACCGCACCGAGGTACGCTATCGCATTCTTAAATTCTAAAAATTACATAGTGCATGTTATCAATCATGAATGAAATAGATCCATATTTGTTGCTTCCGCTATGTGTTTTGTATGAAATACAAAGCTAGATTTTCCAATAGAATTCCCATTGCCTAACTATTGGAAAATCTGGTTTTGTATCTCATACAAAACACACAGCGGAAGCATCAAACATAGATCTATTTCATTCATGATTGATAACATGCACTATGTAAATTTCAGAATTTAAGAACGAGATAGCGTACCTTGGTGCGGTGAAATTCAAAATAAAAGATTAGAAGTACTTGGGAACACTTTTAATCTTCACTCCAATTCCACTTTACGCCCAAGAAGTGAGGTTTCTCAATCAGTTTCTAAGGGAGGATAATTAAGTGGCTTCACTCACACATACACTCCATTTCACAATGATGTCTCTTTTCTTAAAATAAAATTCTGTATGTTTCTCCCTTTATAACTAACTGATTATCTAATTGGGCTGGCCTATTGGGCCTTTTCAATTGGGCTTTAGTGCGTGGCTTGGAGTGGGACCAAAAGGGAACAAATAAGACTCTAGCTCCAATGGGCCTTGGGCTTTTCTGTTAACTCATGACAAGTCCAAAGTTATCATTAATTATATTCAATACTACTATAAGAATATAATTGCACTCTAGGCCTTATTAATAAATTATATCTCAAGACTTTGTTATACATACAACCCCTTCATTAAAGTATTCGTAGTAATACAAAATTAAGAATGTTGACTGCCAATTTGAAGATTATTACATCTTAATCCTTGAGTACCCAGTTTAATCCTTTATGTTATTCATTATATATTTATGAAATCCAATTTCATAAATATATACTTTAGTAACTCCTTTCTAAAGTGGTTGGGCCCAACACTCTGAATAACCAAACTTATTAAACTTATCTCAAGGGAATATTTTATATCTCTGTTAAGAGATTATGAATTCCATCTTGAGAATATATGTTCCATCAACACTAAATGCGGTTGCCCAACATACTGAGGTTTTGATCGTGACTTATAGATCTCACTCCTGATATATCAAAGCAACCTACACCTCACGATCAGGTCCATTATTCTCTCAGGATTAAGAGTTCATGCAAATAGAAGTCGTGAGATTTATTATTCAGTTAACAGTCGTTATGAGAATAATAAATCTCACAGTGGTCCAGTTCAATATGTTTTAACTCTTAAAACATATCAGCATACTAGAAGTCTCCACTTCCATGATCAAGACAAATCATCTTAGTTGATATGTTATAGTTTTCACAGATGAAATGGCCAATTTCATCACCAACTACGAACTAAAATTCTAAGTTTACAAAGAACTTGTGATTTATATCTTCTGTGACTAAATCACATAAATCGCATACTATGCATCTCATGAACTAAGATAATGTCCCATTAGTTCATTAATAAATAGTTTCATATAATTAAATAATTTAATCATTTATGACATGTCAATAAATTGAATTTTAGGGCATAAACCCCAACGCTAACATGAACTTGCTGGTAAATTTTGCTATAGGAAATGCCATGTTTTCCTTTATGGACGGGTTTATTAGGTATAATCAGAGTTGGATGGCACCGAAGGATGCGGAAAAGAATGCTTTCAAAACGCATATCGTGAAATTTTACTACATAGTTGATGGTGAACTAAAAATTAAGCAACTCCAATTTGTCCATGGGTGTCGTCCAGGTCAAAAGACAAGACTGGCTATACCCACTGAGATGGTCATCCATAAGCAAGTGGATCGTCCATGAAGAAAGAACATGGATGACCCCCAACACATGGGAAAATTTCAGAGAAGCTTATCTACAAAAACTAGTAAATTGAACCACGTGTTATTATTCCAAGGCATGAGTAAGACCTCGGCTCATCACTATAACTTCTTACTGAGTACTTAACTTCCAACGACAGTTATAAAAGATAAAGATGAAATATTATAACTCCCATAGCGGTTGTGGAAGTTATCCTTGAACCCTCTGACTTCCTTAAATACAAGAGAAGTTACAAATCAAATAACCACTTCTAGGGCACACTATATAAACACCCAGTCGAACCAGATGAAGGTAAGTTTTTACATAACTCCTGAAAAGTTGGAACTTTAGAATTTAAGAGAGAAACTAACTTAAGCATTAGAAGGTTCTTGGTCGGTCCACCCCGGTAACCTTTTGATTGTGCATTTTTCTTTTCAAGCCTTTCAAGCAATTATCATTCCATTGAAGCCTGGAGCATTTAACATACTAATTTTCTGTGCATTATCAGTTGGTGCCGTCTGTGAGGACAGATTTTGTGTTTTGCAATTCATCTTTCCACAATGAAAGGCTATATGGTTCGGACAAGATCAAGGGCCACTAGCTTAGGCCACCAGGAGAGTAGGGATGCTTCTAGCATTCCCCACTATGATTGTCAGTTAGCACCTGTCATGCAACCGCCTTCCATCCAACACATACAGTCCATGGCAGCCGCCATGGCGGAGTTAACCCGTCAAAACCAAGATTTGACTAGGGAGATTGGTCTAAGGAGGCAACACCATGAAAGATACGCAGAAGGGCAAGCCCAAAGTCAAGAAGATAGAGGAGAAGATGCTGAGCCTGAGAACCAATCAAAGGGTACCACTTCACAGAGGGTGCCACATTTGGAGAAGGAGATGGAATAGATGAGGAAGGCCATGTACGAGATGAGGGAGAACATGAGAAGAGCGAATCTTGTGGATGACTTAGTTCATCAAACATACTCCCCTTTCACAGCTTCCACTAACAATCACCCCTTGCCTCTTAAGTTTAAAATTCCTTCCTTGGACTCATTTGATGGAATGTGCGACCTGATTGATCGTATCGCAACCTTCAAGACTACAATGCATTTTTAAGGGGTTCCAGACGAGATTATGTGCAGAGCCTTCCCTACAACCCTTAAGGACCAACACGAGTGTGGCTCAGCAAGATACTTCCTAACACTGTAGGTTCTTTTGAAGAATTGAGTAAGTTGTTTGTCAACAATTTTATCGGGGGACAAAGACACAAATGCTCCTCGTCCAGTCTATTAACAATCGAGCAAGGGAAAAACGAAAGCTTGCGGTCCTTCATTACTTGTTTTAACAGAGAAGCCCTCACAGTAGACGAGATGGACGACATGCTGTTATTGGCTGCCTTCCATAATGGAGTTAATTCCGATATATTCATCCACAATCTCTACGAGCAAGAGCATCAGACCATGGCTGAACTCGTCCGTTCAGCCCAAAATTTCATGAATGCAGAGGATGCAATCATAGCCAAGAAGAGGAAGAGAGCACAGCGTATGGAAGCGAATCCCCCACGTCATCTTGAACAGGGTCCTCGTTCAAAGAAGGCTCTGACAGGAGAGAAGAAGGATAGAGAAAATTGGAAGGCAGGTTTGTCTTTAGGAAGGAGTCAACACTACACAGCCTTAAATGCTCCACTTGATCAAGTACTTATGCAAATCAAGGATGACCCCTCCTTGAAGTGACTGGAGAAGATGATGGGAGATCCCAATAAGCACAATAAGAACAAATATTGCTGCTTCCATATAGATCATGGGCATGACACGAACGACTGTTATGACTTGAAGCAATAGATAGAGAATCTTATTAGACAAGGAAAGTTAAGGCATTTTGTTAGAAGGGACCATAAAGATGAGAAGTTGAAATGAAAGGTAGAAGAGTCATCGCGGCCCCCACTTGGAGAAATAAGGGTCATTATAGGGGAACTTCAACATGACAGTCTTCCAAGCCAAAGAAGACTTATCTCAAGGTGGTGTGAAACGTCCAACTATCTAGATGATTACCAAGGATGAGGTGGAAGGACAAGCCAGCCATTACGTTCACGAACGAGGATGCCGAAAGAATCCATTACTTGCATGACGATGTAATCGTCATTACCTTGCTCATCACGGATTATACGACTAGAGGGGTGCTGGTGGATAATAGAAGTTCAGCAAAAATCTTGTATTACCCTGCCTTCCAAAAAATGAGGCGTGGATGACATCAATTTCGTCCAGTATTTTCACCCTTGATAGGATTTGAAGGAATGAAAGTGCAGCCTGTAGGCACCATTAAATTAACTATAGTGGTGGGATCATACCCATAGCAAATATCCAAGGAAGTGAATTTCCTTGTGGTGTATTATTCATCTTCTTATAACGCCATCATTGGAAGGCCAACTTTAAACAGTTGGAAGGCAGTAACATCTACCTACTACCTATTAGTCAAATTCCTTACGGAGTACGGGATAGAACAAGTGCAAGAAGGTTAGTTAGCAGCAAGAGAGTGTTATTTAGCCATGTTGGCTATGGATGAGCATGTGCAAACAATGAGCATTGAGGAGAGAAGGGTTGTTGCAGAGCCCAACAAAATACTAGAAGACATCCCTTTAGAAGAGGGTAATCCTGAGTAGTTTACTAGAATTGAAACAAGTATGAAGGAAAAGATGAAGCAAGACCTTATCCAATTCTTGAAGAAAAGTATCGACGTTTTTGCCTGAAGTCATGGAGACATGCCAGGAATTGACCCAAGTGTTATTACCTATCGGTTCAATGTGTACCTTTCTTCTAAACCCATTCGTCAGAAGAGAAGGGTCTTCACTTTTGAGCGAGACGATGCCATCAAGGAAGAGGTCTAGAAATTAACCACAGTGCAACTTATTTGGGAAGTGTATTACCCGGATTGGTTAGCTAATGTTGTGATGGTCAAGAAAGCAAATGGCAAGTGGAGGATGTGTGTAGATTTCACTGATTTGAATAAAGCTTGCCCTAAGGATAGTTATCCTTTGCCACACATTGATCAGTTGGTGGATTCCATGGTCGGTCATCAGTTGCTGAGTTTCATAGACGCTTTCTCAGGGTATAATTAAATAAAGATGGACAAAGCATATCAAGAGAAAACATCCTTCATTACTAGTCAAGGTTTGTTCTATTATAAAGTAATGCCCTTTGGTTTGAAGAATACGGGGGAAACTTATCAGAGGTTAGTTAATTACATGTTCCAACCATAGATAGGACGGAATGTAGAGGTGTATATGGACGACATGCTAGTAAAGAGCTTGGATGAGAAGAAACATCTGGACGATCTAAAGGAGACCTTTAATACTCTTAGATGATACAAAATGAAGCTGAATCCGAATAAGTGTGCGTTCGGGGTTTCGTCTGGAAAGTTTCTAGGATTCATGCTTTCATAGAAGGGAATTGAAGAAAATCCAAATAAAATTTAAGCCATATTAAACATGGAACCACCCAAGAATATCAAGGAATTCCAGTCCCTCACTGGACGAGTAGCAGCTTTAAACAGATTTGTTTTAAAAGCTACAGATAAATGTTTACCCTTCTTCAAAATTCTCAAGAAGGCATTTGAATTGACGGACGAATGCCAGAAGGCCTTCCAAGACCTCAAAGACTATCTTACCATGACTCCCCTACTAAGTCTATCCATACCAGCTGAGGAGTTATATTTACACATAGCAGTGTCCCCACACGCAGTAAGTTCAACATTGGTCAGGGAAGAAGGGAAGGTGCAAAAACCTGTGTAGTATACAAGCCAAGCATTGAGGGGAGCAGAAGGACGATATCCGCAGATGGAAAAATTGACCTTTGCGTTAATAACGGCCTCCAGGAAGTTGAGGCACTATTTCCAAGCTCACGTCATCAACGTTATGACAGATCATCTGCTTAAAAAGGCGATGAATAAGCTGGAAGTCGCCGGACGACTAATCCAATGGGCAATTGAACTCAGTGAGTTTGACATCAGGTACGAACCAAGAAATGCAATAAAGGATTAAGCTCTAGCAGACTTCATTGCGGAGTTCACTCCAAGCCATGGTGGCCCAGATGGGATGGAAGACGTTAAAACGTGGGTCGTCCATGTGGATGGATCGTCTACACTATATACAAGGGGAATAAGAGTTGTTTTGCAGTCCCTAGAAGGAGATATGTTGAAGTGCAAGGTTCATCTACAGTATCAAGCAACCAACAACGAAGTGGAGTATGAAGCCCTTCTTAAAGGGCTAGAATTGGCAAAGTCCTTGGAGGCAGAATCAATACTTGTCCAAGGAGACTCTCAGTTAGTTATAGGTCAAGTGAATGAGGAAATATCTTAATAAGGTAAGATGCCTTGTGAAAAGATTTAAAAAAGCTAGTTTCATTCAAATCCTAAGAGAAGAAAACATAGAAGCAGATGCCTTAGCGAAGGAAGCCTCAACGAGTGAATCCATAGACAAGTTTGATGAAATTCAATATATTCCATGCATAGATCTTCCAGAGGTACAGAAGATAGAAGGTGGAGAAAATTGGATGACCACAATAGTAGTATACCTAAAGGATGGAAGGCTTCCAGAGGGAAAAGACAAGACCAAAAAGTTAAGGCTTAGATCAGCTAGGAACGTCCTTATGGACGAGGTGCTATACAAAAGAGGCTTTTCTCAGCTCTGGACAAGGAAAATTATGAAGGTGCATGTGGCAATCATTCAGGAGCTAGGTCACTTGTCCATAAGGTCGTCCGTGCAGGATACTACTGGCCAACCATTCAAGCTGATGCTAAGGCATATGTCAAGGTGTGTGATCAATGTCAACGATTCAGCAACGTCCCTAAATAGCCATTAGAGTACCTTACCCCAGTGATGGCCCCATGGCCTTTTGCACATTGGGGGTTGGATATTTTAGGTCATTTTCCAGTTAGAACTAGACAAATGAAGTTTTTGGTGGTGGGAAAAGATTACTTCACTAAGTGGGTGGAAGCTGAACCCTTAGTGAAAATTACACAACAAAATGTCAAGAACTTCGTGTGGAAGAGCATTGTATGCAAGTTCGGGGTACCTAGGGTAATAGTGTCTGACAATGGACGACAATTTGATAACACACCTTTCAGGGATTTTTATGAGCAACTTGGAATCAAGAATCATTATTCCTCACCCTCTCACCTACAAGCCAACGGACAAGCAGAAGTAGCAAGCCGATCCTTGTTAAAAATCATCAAGACTCGACTTGAAGGGGCAAAGGGAGTATGGTAGACGAGTTACCAGGTGTCTTGTTGGCTTACAGAACGATAGTAAGGACCCCCACAGGGGAAATTCCTTTTAGACTAGCCTATGGGAGTGAAGCAATCATACCTGCAGAAGTGCACATGGCTAGCCACAGGGTGATGAAGTATCAAGACGAGGAAAAAGAAGAACAACTTCGTCTTAACCTCGATCTTATTGACGAGGTAAGGATGGATACAGAGCAGAGAACAGCAAGGTACAAAAATCTTATGGCCAAACAGTATAATGCCATGGTGAAACTCAAGCGCTTCAACATTGGAGATCTCGTCCTTAAAAGGGTTTCCTTGATAACTAGAAACCCGGCCTGTTAAGGACATATTTTATGTAATTGGCTAATCCTTTGACAAAACGCACTTTACTTGTATTTGGGTAGATCTAGGATGGGTTTAGTACTTCAAAGAACAAGAGTTCAAGTCTAGTATTGAAGCCATGCAAATCTGTCCAAGAAACAAGTGAAGAAGTGCTGATTCATTAAAGCTCAACAGCTGCTCAACAGATAGCTATCTATCGAGCTCGACAGATACTATCTATTGTGGTATCTATCTAGAATTACGAAATTCAGATTTCTAGATTTGATTTTCGGCGTATGCTTATGTATTTATGTAGGGTTTCTTTTCTTATAACCCTAGACATATATAAGGCTTATTTTAAAGGCCGTCACATAAGAGAATACAAGGAGAACATATGCAAAATGTAACCGATGCCTTATTCTCTCTCGAAGAAGCTACTGCGTCTTTGCGCCTTAGGGTTATATAACCAAATGCTTTTTGATCTTCATTGTTGATGAAGTGAAGAACTTTGCAGCCAACATTCTTCTTCTTCAAGTTGGTGAGTGAGTCATGTACTGAGATTCGTACAAATGAGTTAGTCACGTACTGAGATCCGTGCATCAAAAAGGGTGGCGTTCATATATTGAAGATTTCAGAGGTTTTGAAACGGTAGAAGGTTTCACTACAACAAAATGTATTTTTAGTGACGAAATAACTCGTCACTAAAAATCCAGTTTTTTGTCACTAAGAACTTTTAGCGACGAAATCGGACTTTTAGTGATGAAACACATTTCGTCATTGAAACCCCGTCACTAAAAGTCTTGGGGACGAAAAAATTCATCACTAAAAGTCCAATTTGTTAAAAAAAAAAAAAAAAAAACTTTTAGCGACGAAAATGTTACGTCGTTAAATGTTTTCCTCACTAAAAGCACTATTCAATGACGAAATATTTCGTCACTTAAAACACCTTAGTTTATTAAATCATATTTAGTGACAAATAATTTCGTTATTAAAAATATTTTCGAGCACATATAGTGACGAAAAATTTCATCACTAAAACTATTTTTAAGAAAATCCAGGCATATATAGCGACGAAAATTTTCGTCACTAAAACCATTTCTTACAAAATTCAGCTACATTTAGCGACAGAATATTTTGTCACTAAAACAACTTTTCATTGCTATATTTGTGACGAAAAAATTCGTCGCTAAAACTTATTTTCTGTTTTTAATTTTTTCATGACTTTGATATTAACCTGTAACCTGTCATTACATTATTAAAACCTCACATTTAAATAACACATTTATTTCAATAACACATTTGTAAAAAAGATCCATACATTCCACAAGTAAAAAATAAAACAAGTATCCAATTCAAACTCCTTTCATACAATAATTGTTTGCAACACATACAATAACTTAAGATGTTTTATAACAATACAAAAAGTGTAGCATAATATAATTAGAACCAACGGAAGATGTTCTAATATGTCTTCAAGTAATCCCAAAAGTAAATCCTCTAAAAGCCGCCAATAAGAAATCTACACAAATATAAAAACAATACTACATTAAAATCGTATAGTAAAAACATTACCTATGTTATAAGAAACATTTCTAACAATGCATTAACAATAGCCACACCAATGAATTAAAATCACAACTCCTAATTTATAAGTTGTAGAAAGCAAATATAGATTTTCAAGAGTAATATAATACAATTAGTTTCAAATAATGCATTAAAAAAAGTAGTCACACCATATAGTGCGGGTCAATAGCTAAAATAAAGTACTAACCAATAAGTGTTTTAACTTGAAGATGAACCAACCCCATAAGTGTTTGGAAAAATGAAAAGAATAGAATTGTCCATTTCTTATTTAATTTACTTATTTCCACAATCAAGAACCATACCTTATGAAATAGTCACATAGGACATTGTTGGGATGGGAGAACCCAGGCTCAATCACCCTCTTTCACTTGTTAGACTTGGGTACTAGTAACATCTAAATCAAACATCAAAGCTTATTACTATCAATTACTCCTTATCATAAACTTACACATTCATCTCAAAGCCTATCTCTCATAATCAATGAAATCCTAATCCCACCTTAACAAGGTTCCCTAAACACAAGATTCATTCATCAAACAACATGATGTACCAAATCATAGAGAAACCATTATTTTAAGGTTTATATTCAAATCATGTCAAAAAACTTTAAAATTAATTCTGAATGTGTTTAAGGTCGGAAGCAATGGTGCACGCATAAACTTACTCAAGGCAACATACAGCATGAATAAAACAGCTTCATAAAAACAACAGTTGAATGGTTTAAAACCCCTCCTTTGAGTGCTAAACCTTGAACCAAGTTATAAAAAATTTATCTATGATCTAGACATACCAAATGATAAGTATATTAAATTATAGCTCAAAAAATTCACCCTAACTTTAGAATTGAATCCTAAAAGTCAGAGTTATCATATACTGTTTACTACTCATTTTAGCAGCATATGCCTCATTTGTCAAATACAAATGGGCTATCTAAACACATCCAATCCTCATGAAATTTTACAGAGTCACTCCTCTGGATGTCTAGTAAATATTTATCAATTTCAGAGTCAAATCATGATGCCATGATTTATTAAAAATCATACAAGACAACATGCTCAAATCTGTCCTGACAGAATTTCATGCAATTTAGAAATTAAACCATTATTTTTATATTAATCCAAATGCTGTGAGACCACTTCGATTACAACCATATGTGTCTTATAATTCATAAAAAAATACTCCTAGCATCCTAATTCACTGTATACAATTTAATACATAATTTATCATGCATAAACACTGAATCTGTCACAATGACAGTTTTGCAACATTTTCATGTAAATTCACAAACAATTATCAAACGATGGTATTTTCATATGAAAGTTAATACACACGTGCTAGACATATTAGAATACATGAATAAACATCCAATTGAACATAATATCATCAATATTTCAAAATACTAATACAAAACCACAATACTAACACAAAGCCTATCTCTCATATTCAACAAAATCCTAATCCCACCTCAACGAGGTTCCCCAAACACAAGATACATTCATCAAACAACATAATGTATCAAATCATACAGAAACCATTATTTTAATGTTCACATTCAGATCATGTCAAACAATTTTAAAATCAATTTCAAATATGTTTGAGGTCGGAAGTAATGGTGCATGCATAAACTTACTCAAGGCAACATACAGCATGAATAAAACAGCTTTATAAAAACAACAATTGAATGGTTTAGAACCCCTCCTTTGAGTACTAAACCTTGAACCAAGTTATAAAAAATTTATCTATGATCCAGACATACCAAATGATAAGCATATTAAATTATAGCTCAAAACATTCACCCTAACTTTAGAATTAAATCCTCAAAGTCAAAGTTATCATTTACTATTTACTGCTCATTTCAGCATCATATGCCTCATTTGTAAAATAGAAATGGGCTATCTAAACACATCCAATTCTCATGAAATTTTACAGAACCACTACTCTGGATGTCTAGTAAATACCGTATCAATTTCAGAGTCAAATCATAAAGCCATGATTTATTAAAAATCATACAAGACAGCATGCTCAAATCTCTCCTGACAGAATTTCATGCAACTTAGAAATTAAACCATTATTTTTATATTAATCCAAATGCTGTGACACCACTTCCATTACAACCATATGTGTCTTAGAATTCATAAAAACTACTCCTAGTATCCTAATTTACTGTATAAAATTCAATACATAATTTATCATGCGTAAACACTGAATCTGTTACAATGACAGCTTTGCAACATTTTCTTGTAAATTCACAAACAATTATCAAACGATGGTATTTTCATATGAAATTTAATGCAAACATAATAGACATTAGAATACATGAATAAACATCCAATTGACCATAATATCAAAATCCCAAATGATTTATCAAAAAACCCAATTCACTTGGTCGCCAAACAACAAAATCCATTTCATAACTCATATAAGTAAATTGTCAAACACTTCGTAAGCAAAAGACACATGCTGATATTACTTACACAAATTTATATTTAACACCACAATCACAACCACATATGCCAAAGACATTTAAAAATGTAAGGAAATCCTTTTTCTAAAATTAACCCAATCTCCCATATAAGTCAAAAACCCAAATGATTTCTCAATAAACCCAACTCACATGGTTGCCAAACAGCAAAATCCATTTTGTAACTCATATAGGCAATTTGTCAAACACTTGGTAAGCAAAAGACACATGCTCATATTACTTGCACAAATTTATATTTAACACCACAATCACAACCACATATGCCAAAGACATTTCAAAATGCAAGGAAACCCTTACTCTAAAATTAATCCAATCTCCCATATAAGTCAAAAACCCAAATGATTTCTTAAGAAACCTAACTCACATAGTTGCCAAACAACAAAATCCATTTCACTCCATTAAATTGAAAACCTATAATATTTTAAATGTACCAACAAACACAACAAACTACTTCTAAAACAAAACCCACAACATAAAGAGCAATCCTAACAATATAGGATAAAAACTCAAAGATATTAGAAGGTGGGTCATGGAGATTTTACCTTAGATTCATGTTAGGAGAAGTCAAACTATGGATAAGAGTTTGATGACTAAAAATCTAGTAGAAGCTAACCAAGAGACCAAGAAGGAGGAGATACTTGGTAGAGAGAGATAGAGGGATGTGTGTATTTGTGTTTGTATTTGAGTTTGTGTTTGTGTTAGGGAGTGAGTGATAATGAGGGAGGGAGGGCTGAAATTTTTTTAAGTGAGTGAGTGGGTAGGAGAAATAAAAAAACCTATTTTGTGAGGGCTGAAGTTTTATGATTTCATTGCTAAAACTATGAAATAAAAAACCTATTTTGTGTGAATATTTTTAGCGAGGAAATCTGAAATATTTTTAGCGACGAAATTCAGATTTCCTCGCAATAGCATACTTTTAGTGACGAATTATGATTTCATCGCTAAAACTATGAAATGAAAAACCTATTTTGTGTGAATATTTTTAACGACGAAATTCATATTTTCTCGCTATAGCATACTTTTAGTGACAAATTATGTTTTCGTCACTAAAACTAGGAAATGAAAAACCTATTTTGTGTGTATATTTTTAGCGACGAAATTCAAATTTCGTCACTATAGCATACTTTTTGTGACGAATTATGATTTCGTCGCTAAAACTATGAAATGAAAAACCTATTTTGTGTGAATATTTTTAGTGACGATAGTTTTTTGTCGTTAATGCTCCCTTTTAGCGATGAAAATATTTTTGTCGCTAATACTATTCATAGCAACACCTACAGTGACAAAATCTTTCGTCACTAAAAATTTCAACTTTTAGCGACGAAATATTTCATCACTATAGATTAATTAAGTTCCCACCACAATTTTCCTCTTTGACACTCATATTTTAGATCATCAATAGTGATGAAAATTACTTTTCGTCGCTAAATGTTATAATTTTTTTCATTATTAGCGACGAAATCCATATTTCGTTACTAAATCTGTATTTTTAGTGATGAAAAATATTTCCTCACTAAATTTCATCGCTAAAAATACATTTTGTTGTAGTGTTTCTACTGTAAGTTCATCTACGAGGATTGTAGAGTCTAGGGACAAAGGTTTTGTACTAGATCCGAAACTTCTCTTTACTATAGTGGATTGCTTTTCGGAAAGGTTTCCCCCCAGGTTTTTTATTGTGAAACTAGTTTGTTTCATTGGTTTTTCTGGGTCATCATATTTTGTATTATTTAATTTTCCGTTGTGCATGATAATTGACTTGATTTTGATGTTTTTTTGTTTTAACAAGTTTTATACATAGTAAATCTAATTAACAACTTGGGTTTAAAACTTATTAATTCTTTAACCGAGGTCTAAATTTCCCAACAAGTGGTATCAAAGCGGGTATACTTTGATTGGATTAATTTCCGGAGTGTGATCTTTGACCCTTATTGTCAGAGATCGTGGACAATCTTTTTTGATTCCTCCTTTATTTGATGGCACTAATTATGTGTATTGGAAATTTCGTATGAAAGTTTTTTTGTAGGCTCTAGGTGAACAGATATGGCAAGCTGTTGAAGTTGGCTGGATTAAGCCAAAGGAAGTGCCAGTGGATTGGGATGAAGCAACAATCTTAGCGGCAAATTTCAACAGTAGAGCCTTGAATGCGTTGTTTTGTGGGGTGACCGATGAGGAATTCAAAAAAATATCATCCGCGGAAGTTGCCAAGGAAGCATGGACCATTCTTGAGACCACATACGAAGGAACTTAGGCAGTAAAGACTGTGAAGTTTCAAAGATTCACTAGTAGTTTTGAAGAAATAAGGATGGAGGAGGATGAGACCTATGATGAGTTCTATGCTAAACTCAAGGATATTGTGAATTTTGTTTTCAACCTTGGAGAATCTATAGTAGAATCCAAAATTGTTAGGAAAATCCTTAGGTCCTTACCTAAAAGATTCCATGCCAAGATCACTGCCATTGAAGAAGTGAAGGACATTGATCAACTTGTTGGGAAAAATACATGTTCGTATCACATACAAAACATACGCAGCGAAAAATTAACGGATCTACTTCATTCACAATTGATAACATGCACAATGAAAGTTTCCGATTTAAGAACAAGAAAGCGTACCTTAGTGCGGTGAAATTCAAAACCAAAAATCAGAAGTTCTTGGGAAGACTTTTAATCTTCACTCCAATTCCACTTAATGCCCAAGATGTGTGGTCTCTTAATCAGTTTCCAAAGATAGAACAAGAGATTATCCAACACTCACATACAAACCATTTCATTCATTGTTTAATCTTTTTGAAAAACACTTATGAAAAGACTCTCTTAAAGAACCACTGAAATTCTGTATGTTTCTCTCTTTATATACAACTGATTATCTAATTGGGCTAGCCTTTTAAGCCATTCCAATTGGGCTCTAGTTTGTGGCTTAGAGTGGGTCCAAAAGGAAACAAATAAGACTATAGCTTCAATGAGTGTTGGGCTTTTATGTCAACTCTTAACAAGTTCAAAGTTATCATTAATTATATTCAATGCCACTATATGAATATAATTGCACTCTAAGCCTTATTAATAAATTATATCCTAAAACTTTATTACACATGCAACCCTTTCATTAAAATATTCGTAGTAATACAAAGTCATGAATATAGACTGCCACTTTGAAGATTACTACATCTTAATCCTTGAGTACCCAGTTTAATCCTTTATGTTATTGATAATATATTTATGAAATCCAATTCCATAAATATATACTTTAGTAACTCCTTACTAAAGTGCTTGGGCCCAACACTATGAATAACCAAACCCATTAAACTTATCTCAAGGGAATATTTTATATCTCCGTTAAGAGATTATGAATTTTATTTTAAGAATATATGTTCCATCAACACTAAATGTGGCTGCCCAACATACTGAGGTTTTGACCGTAACTTATAGATCTCACCCCTGATATATCAAAGCAACCTACATCTCATGATCAGGTCCATTATTCTCTCAGGATTTAGAGTTGATGTAAATAGAAGTTGTGAAATTTATTATTCATTTGACAGTTGTTAGGAGAATAATAAATCTCACAGTAGTCCAGTTCAATATGTCTTAACTCTTAAAACATATCAACATACCAACTAGAAATCTCCATTTCCATGATCAAGACAAATCATATTAGTTGATATGTTATAGTCTTCACAGATGAAATGCCTAATTTCATCACCAACTATGAACTAAAATTCTGAGTTTACAAAAAACTTGTGATTTATATCTTTTGAGACTAAATCACATACTATGCATTTCATGGACTAAGTTAATGTCCCATTAGTTCATTTATAGATAGTCTCATATAATTAAACAATTTAATTATTTATGACATGCCAATGAATTAGATTTTAGGGCATGAACCCCAACACAACTTCCTTTGACTGAGCTTGTAGGGAACCTTCAAACCTATAAGATGGGATTAGGCTCAATGGGAAAAGGTGGAAAGAGTAAAAATTTGGCTCTTGTGGTTATAGAGGAAGAGATTAAGGACTCTGAAGATGAAGATGAAGATGAGGATGAGGATCTAACCTTCATAACTGATGAGCTTATCAAGCTTCTTCAATTTAGGAAAAAGTGTAAGGTTGTTTAGACCCCTTAAACTTAAACAAATTAACCTAGTTATTTAGCCAAGTGATTAACTTAGGTAAATTATTCAGATCTAGGTTAACACAAATATATCATATCATGCAAAAGTGCGGAATAATAAAGAACACATGATATGATGACCCAGGAAAACCAAATCGGTAAAAAACCTGGGGAGGGTTTAACCTAGCTATCCTCAAGGTAAAACGAATTCACTATGAAAGAATCGAAGTTTACACAATAGAGACTTAGACCACTAACATCCTATTGCAACCTGCCTGTAGGAAACTTACTACCACGACCACGTGACAACTTAGAGACCACGGACTCCTTCTTTCTTTGAATTCTCAACAAAGCACAAGCACACCTGCTTGTATATCTTGAAACTCTTTGATTCTGCAACTGTATGATTTACCAATCTCTTAACATGAATCTTGAGTTTGGAAACCCTAAGTGTATGTGAAGGTAAACACCTCTAGATCTAATAATTGATTCACAAACACAGCATTCAGAACTCTAAAAATGTGGCTAGGGTTTTCCCTTATATACTTAAGGCAAAACATAAAACCTTATACATTAAATGAGCTAGGGCTGAGTTGGAAAATTCTGTAGAAAACTCAATTCCAACTTTACATAAAAAGCTATACTTTGAGCAAGTCTAACGCAAGACTAAAGATTGTTTTGATCATGGTTTGCCAACATTACAAATTGAAGTTCAAATACATTAGTTCCTAATTTCTTAGAATCTAACAAAAAGGATAAGGGCAAACCTCCTAGGAAATCTAAATCCTCAAGGAAGGGCAAGAATGAGAAACCCCATATCCAATGCCATGAGTGCAAAGGTTTTGGTCATATGAGGATAGAGTGCCAAAACTATCTTATGAAGGAAAAGACCAAGAATTCAAAAGATAAAGGGTTGGTTGCTACCTGGAGTGATATTGAGGATGACTCTTCTGATGAGTTTATGGATGAATGTGGTTACTTTATAGCTTTTGCAGTCACAACCAATAAGGTGATTGTTGTTGGGAAAATACATGTTCGTATCACAAACAAAACATACGCAGTAGAAAATTAACGGATCTATTTCATTCGCAATTGATAACATACACTATGAAAGTTTTAGAATTTAAGAACAAGAAAGCGTACCTTGGTGCAGTGAAATTCAAAACCAAAAATCAAAAGTTCTTGGGAATACTTTTAATCTTCACTCCAATTCAACTTAATGCTCAAGATGTGTGTTCTCTCAATCAGTTTCCAAGGAGAGAATAAGAGAGTGTTCAACACTCACATACAAACCATTTCATTCCTTGTGTAATCTTGATGAAAAACACTTATGAAAAGACTTTCTTAAAGAACCACTGAAATTCTGTATGTTTCTCTCTTTATATACAACTGATTATCTAATTGGGCTAGCCTTTTGGGCCATTCCAATTGGGCTCTAGTGTGTGGCTTGAAATGGGACCAAAAGGGAACAAATAAGACTCTAGCTCCAATGGGCCTTGGGCTTTTCTGTCAACTCTTGACAAGTCCAAAATTACCATTAATTATATTCAATACCACTATATGAATATAATTGCACTCTAGGCCTTATTAATAAATTTAGACTTTATTATACATGCAACCCCTTCATTAAAATATTCGTAGTAATACAAAGTCATGAATATAGACTGCCACTTTGAAGATTACTACATCTTAATCCTTGAGTACCCGGTTTAATCCTTAATGTTATTTATCATATATTTATGAAATCTAATTCCATAAATATATACTTTAGTAACTCCTTACTAAAGTGGTTGAGCTCAACACTCTGAATAACCAATCCTATTAAAACTTATCTCAAGTGAATGTTTTATATCTCCATTAAGAGATTATGAATTCCATCTTGAGAATATATATTCCATCAACACTAAATGTGGCTGCCTAGCATACAGAGGTTTTGACCGTAACTTATAGATCTCACTACTGATATATCAATGCAACCTACATCTCATGATCAGGTCCATTATTCTCTCAGGATTTAGAGTTAATGTAAATAAAAGTCGTGAGATTTATTATTCAATTGACAGTTCTTAGGAGAATAAAAAATGTCACAGCGGTCCAGTTCAATATGTCTTAACTCTTAAAACATATCAACATATCAACTAGAAATCTCCATTTCCATGATAAAGACAAATCATCTTAGTTGATATGTTATAGTCTTCGCAGATGAAACATCCAATTTCATCACCGACTATGAACTACATTCTGAGTTTACAAAGAACTTGCAATTTATATCTTCTGTGACTTTTCACATAAATCGCATACTATGCATCTCATGGGCTAAGATAATATCTCATTAGTTCATTTATAAATAGTCTCATATAATTAAATTATTTAATTATTTATGACATGCCAATAAATTGGATTTTAGGGCATAAACCCCAACAATTGTGAAGAGTGCTAGTGACAATGAGGATTCTTCTGAAGATGAAGTACCCAAGAAGTTGACCCTTCAAGAAGCCTATGATAAGCTATGCATTGAATTTATAAAATATGAAAAGACTTCTCATCATTGTAGAAAAGAGCTTAATGAGGTAACAAGTGAAAAAACTAACCTGTTACTCAAATTAGATGAGACTACAAGGTTAGTTGAGATTCTTGTTGTGGAGAACACCTTGTTAGAAGAGAAGGTTAAGAATATTGAGGTAGAGCTTAGTCAAGCAAGAACTCGAATAGAGAGGATGTTTAGTGCAAAACTTGATGAGGTATTGAGTGCTCAAAAGCCTAGTTCTAATAAGACTGGCTTAGGATATACTGTTTCCTCGGCCCCTTCTCTTCCACGGCTTCTGGATTAAAGACTGTCTTTGTGCCCCAGTCTGAGAAAGATGATAAAGGTATGAAATCCAAAACTGTTTTGGCTAATTCTAAATCCTTTGTTAGACCTCATGTTTGTCATCATTGTGGTGTTTCTGGACTCATTCGTCCTAATTGCTTTAAGTTGTATCCTCACAAGCAAGTGTCCAAACAGTCACAGGTTTTCTCTCAAAGACCTACACCTTTGTTTAGAGAGTTATTAAAAGCTTTGAGCTTTTTAACTCAATTTCAGGAGAATTTTAATTCTTCCATATCCTTTTGTAGACATACTAGGACATGTGCCTTTTCATCTTCACGGCCAAAGAATCGTGCTGTGTAGGTGATAAAGGAGCCTAAGACTTAATTGTCTTTTTTCTTTGTCCTCTACTTTAATTCTTTCTATCTAAAGTAGGACTCTCTTTACTTAATTTCTCATCTGCTTTTGGGATCATGCTTTCATGTATCTACATCTTTTTTTTCATGCTTTCATGATTGTTTGTCTATTTTTGTTTGATTGTTTAGTCTTTATTTTGTTTGTTTTTCAAAATAAAAATTGAAAAATCAGAAAAAATAAAAAATAAAAACAGTGTGTGTTTGTGTACATTGGTACTTGTATACCTTGGATGGCTATTGAAACAAAGTTTTCTAAACTTTGTATCGTTTGTAGCTTAGATGAGGATCTCTATGCACAACTAAGCAAGTGAGCTTTGTGGCTCGTGTTTGTGATTAGTAAGATTAAGTAATATCTTGTACTTAACACTTGTATCACTCTATTTGATGAGAAGGACCAAAAAAATCCTAAGAGAAAGGCATAAATAACCATCTCACCACTGTTGCCCGCCAATTATGAAATGACATCTGTATGCTTCGACATAACAAAAGTGCAATGTCATAAGCTTAACATAATTGGGTATTTCTTTTCTCTCTTTTATATGCCCATGCATGATATGCTTAATAAAATATGCAAAGAATTTAAAGCAAAAAGAAACAAAATGATTTAAATATGATTGCAAGCGTGTATTCTAGGAGATGTGGGAGTTATAGGATGTACTTCGAAGGTGATAGTCCCCATCAAACAATTATGATTGCGTGTGAGTTAAAGTGATTTTCTCATATCTCAAATCGTCATAACATGTTGACACTTATGCAATCTTGCGATGTTTTTCACACACAACACGTAATATTCTTTGCTACTTTTGATACATGGGCAGATACAATGTGATTTGGCCATCACAAGAAATACATGTGTTAAAGTATACCCATTAAACTGTCTTGACTTGTTTTTGAAATATAAAATTGGTTAGACTTGTTTAGTGTGTGTGTTTGTGTGTTTTGGATCTAATTGCTTGACATTTTTTTCTTGTTGAGAGATGATTTTGAGAGCTTAAAGTATTGTTTGGATCTTTGGTTGAGTAGCATGCTTGATTGCATTCTTGTCTGTGTTTTTCTCTTCTTTGAAAAATTGTTTTTAAGCAATCTTGACAGCTTCTTAACACCTTTCGACAACTAGGCTATCTATCGAGCTCTTCAGCTTCTTTTTATCATATTCTCGCTTTATAGATTCTCGATCCATTGAGGAAGTTTTTGTATGCTTGATAGATGCTCGATAGCTGTTTGATCCATCAAATTTGGCTTTTGCTCGATAGCTGCTCGACACCTCTTGATCCATCGAGATCCTTTTGCATGCATTGTTTTTCACATGTTTTGCATCTTTCTTTTATCTTGTCATCCATAGCATCTTGTTTCATCACAATCATGCATTTATATGGATTCTTTGTACCCCTTTGCTTATCTTTGATCATCTTTATGTTTCTCGAGTGAGGCTTTATAGCTTCTTGTACCCTCCGCCAATGATGACAAAAAGGGGGAGAAATTGTGGAGAATATGTGGTTTTTTATTTAAGATTCTACATGTTAGGGGGAGAAATACATGCCCTTGTAAGGGGGAGTTGTGTTTCATCTTATTAGGGGGAGTGCTTTACTTCCTTCTTGTACACCGATCTTGTGATCATATTTACATACATCGTGCTTATATTTGATATATATGATGATGTATGTCTTCTTCACCTACCTCTACATGTGTTGTTTCATTTCTTTCTTTATACACATGTTTCTTTATTGTATGCAATCTTTTATTTCCGTTTCACACTAAGATGCCGTGATGAGTTTTGTTTAAAGTATTTCAGAAATACACGCTGTCAAAGTCTTCCATACCATGGACTCTCTTCTTACAAATTTTTTCATGAGTTTCTGTTAGGATAGATTTTATTGTATTCAACAAGTGAGTATAAGTTGAGTGATTTATGACTTCTCTTATATGTTCATTTGTTTGTTGTGGTTTTGTCACAGATTGTCAAAGGGGGAGATTGTTAAGGACATTTTATGTAATTGACTAATCCTTTGACAAAACACACTTACATATATTTGGGTAGATCTAGGATGAGTTTAGTACTTCAAAGAACAAGAGTTCAAGTCTAGTATTGAAGCCGGGCAAATCTGTCCAAGAAACAAATGAAGAAGTGCTGATTCATTAAAGCTCAATAGATAGCTATTTATCAAGCTTGACAGATACTATCTATCTAGGTATCTATCAAGAATTACGAAATTCATATATTTAGTTCTGATTTCGACTCATGCTTATATATTTGTGTAGGGTTTCTTTTCTCACAACCCTAGACATATATAAGGCTTATTTTAAAGGCCGTCACATAAGAGAATACAAGGAGAACATATACAAAAGGTGACCGATGCCTTATTCTCTCAGAAAGAGGCTACTGCATCTTTATGCCTTAGGGTTTTGTAACCAAGTGCTTCTTGATCTTCATTGTTGATGAAGTGAAGAACTTCGCATCCAACATTCTTCTTCTTCAAGTTGGTGAGTGAGTCACATACTGGGATTCGTGCAAAGGAGTTAGTCACGTACTGAGATCCGTGAATCAAAAAGAGTGGCGTTCATATATTGAAGAGTTCAGAGGTTCTGAAGCGGTAGAAGGTTTCTACTGTAAGTTCATCTACGAGGATTGTAGAGTCTAGGGACAAAGGTTTTGTACTAGATCTAAAACTTCTCTTCACTATAGTGGATTGCTTTTCGGGAAGGTTTCCCCCTAGGTTTTTTACTGTGAAACTAGTTTGTTTCATTGGTTTTCCTAGGTCATCATATCTTGTCTTATTTAATTTTCCGTTATGCATGATAATTGACTTGATATTGATGTTTCTTTGTTTTAACAAGTTTTATACATAATAAATCTAATTAACAAATTGGGTTTAAAACTTGTTAATTCTTTCAACTGGGGTCTAAATTTCCCAACACGACTCATGGGAAGCTAGGGCCAAATTGGGAAGGACCTTAAAGAGTTATCAACTGCAAAAGCCAAGGATCCTACTACTTGGAAGCCCTAGATGGACGGAGGCTTGAACACCCTTGGAATGTTGAGCATCTAAGGAGATACTATCAATAAAGGGTCAGCCTGAACGAACATCACCATAGACGAGCGTACATCACCGTGGACGACCGTTATGGACAGTTAAAGTAATGTATTGTTTTTCTCGTGTTTGCTTATATTTATTACTACCACTGTGTTTTAAGTAGTTTTAATTCCCTAAAAAGTGCATTAGTTTTTAACTTTTGTGCTATCCATGGACGAAGTTGTGTCTGTCCTATCTATTTGTATAAATACTTTTAATTCCCTAAGGCATTAGCTTTTAAGTATGTGCCATGCTTGTGGACGATGTTTACATTATGTACGTACAGTTTGGATTTTCAATATATATGATGATGTGTGAAGCTTTCATTTTTTGTGATTTCAATCAAAATAATCCACCAAAAGGTAAAAAGCCAAAGACGAATAAAATCTCTGGACGCAGAGATATAACATCTATAAGCTTTCCTTAAAATAAGGATAAAGCAAGGAAAAGTGAACCTAAGTTATATCCATCTAGACACTTGACGAGGTAAAACCCAAGGTATATTCGTTTAACCAATGGACGAGGAAGAACGTGCACGTGAAAATATCTCAAGTCCATGGATGAATTTAACCAGCCAAAAAATCCAATCCATGGACAAGTAAGTGCTGGAAACATCTTTTACCAAAGTCGAATAAATGATCGTCCCACGCTAGGACGAAAAATAATGCAAGCTATAAGTCAAACATATGGATGGATAAAGCTAGCAAAAAGAAACGCCATTCATAGATGAGCTGTACTTTGTGAATGGTAGAAACTGAACATGAAAGGTTTATTTTAACATGGACGATGTAAGTAAAAATTCGTTCATGTACTCAAGACGAGGTAAAATGTCCTCATAAGGGGACAAACCACACAACCACAGAAATGACATGGACGATATAAACAAAATTTGTTCATAAAACCTATAACATGTTCAAGCACAAAGTGAAAAATGAAAGCAAAAACAAACATTTATTCATAAAAGTTAAAGGGTAGACGACCATCGTCCAAAAACCCTTAAGTTATGTAAAGCCAAAAAGGCAATTCTATGTATAGCTTGTCCATAAACTTGGACGAGAGAATTGTACTTAAATGAATTCTAAAAAAGCAAAGCCCAAAACAACGGGCATTTCCAACAAACTAAAATAATAAAAATTTTCTAAAAACAAAGTAAATTCATTGAGATAAACCACTTGGGGCATTGCCCCCAAACTTTGGATCGTGCCTACCATCTTGGGTTACTTCATTGGTGGCATTGTCCACCACATTGACGTCCTCGGAACTCGTCGGAAGCAAGGAAGTTTCTGTGGCAAAAGGAATTTTGAAGGAATCAAAGTCTAGGTCAGGGAAAGCCTCCTTGGCATCAGCATGGAAGTCCTTGTAGCCAGCTGTATAATGATTGTCTAGACGGTTTTTGTATTCGTTAGACTTCTTGATAGCTGCAATGGCTTCTTCACGAGCCTTCTCCAAGGAAGAGTTGAACTCTGTGATTTTTCCCTCTAAAAGAGCAATGTGGGTTTCCTTTTCAATAGCATTTGCTCCAAGTTCCTCAACCTCATCTTTCAGCCTCGTTTATATTCCTTGCAAACGATTGAGATCTTCAGTCAATCTAATCACCTCCCCCTTTTTCAACAGGACTTCATTATTTAGCTCTTTGTTCTTCTCCTTGGCCGTCTTGGCTTCCTCACACAGTTCCTTAGCCTGGCTGGATGTTGTGTAAAACTTCAACATGGCCTATGAATGGACGAAGAAAAGTTAGATATTTTATTTAAACTCAAAGAAAAAAAAAATTATTCAAATTTATATACCTTAAAAAGGCCATGAATGGAAGAACATTCAAAGTCTCTCACTGACATATTATAACATGAATTTACTTCATTGTCAGTGATTATTCCTTTGAACGTCTTCCATGCATAGCCTTCGTCCAGCACCAGGTTAGGAGGATGTTTGGATGGCTCTGAGGGATGAGTCTTGTGAGGAGCTTTAGCTGGAGGGGGAGGAAGATCAGTCTGGACAGGTGGAATAATTTGGACAAGCACCATGTTTACCCTTGGGTCATCGAAATCTACGTCGGAGGAGTAAATTTTGGGACCTTAGGAAGAGGGGTCTTACTGGGCTTTTGCTTCTTAAGACCTCGATGACTTGGAAGGTCATCGAGGTCCACTGAGCTAGATATAGCCTTCCACTTCCCTATTTGGATAGTAGATTTTTGGACAACTAAGGGTGTGGTAGTGTTGTCCTGGACTTGGACGTCCTCATCACCACTTGTAGTTTCTTCTCTATTTTCTTTCATGGTAGCCATTCCTATGAGAAAAAGAAAAGAGAAAAGAAAATTAACAAAAAAAAAAAAAAAAAGAAAAGAAAAGAAAAGAAGGGTGGACGATACTTACAACGACGGGTGGTTTCTTCGTGCGCAAGATTCACAGTAAAGGGTACTAGGCTGAGTCCCCAAGTAGCTAGATGACCAAAAGTCACTAGGCTATGGAAGGATCTCCCAGGGAAGGCACGGACTTGGTCAATACGGTCCAAGTAAAATTTTTCCAAACGTGGATGAGCAATAGTTGCATCAATAAGAAGAAAAGAGGTTAAACAAGTAAAAGGTTAAAAAAAATGTAAAGAAGACATACCCTCAGGACGAAGGCAACCTAGGGGGCTGGTAAAAGTTTATCAAACTAAAGAAAGGGCCCATAGACAATAATTGGTAAAAACCAGCAGATTTTTTTTATCTCTAATGTCTTATAACAGTAAAGGAACTCGTCCACTATGATTGGACAATTCCCTTCCAGTGCCTCACGCCATAGCATTTGCATGGCAACACCATTGGGGTTGAGCTGGTTAGGTCCAATACCCAACCTATGGAGAAGACCTCTACAAAAAGAATTTAAAGGAAACCTAAGACTTGCTAGAAGGTAAGATGTATATACTCTTAAACCAGAAGAAGGAGAACAACACCATTCTTCTTCCTTAGGTAGACGAGGCCTAAAATCCCTAGGAATTTGGTACCTATCTAACAAGGGTTTTTAACTTAAGCACGTCTAAAGTGGACACTACCTCAGGGGCACAGCTATAAATCACATTTTCCTCTTCCTCTTCCTCGTCCTCTCCCTCATCCCGAGGAGGATTGGGTGGCCTTCTGGACGAGCTAGTCCCTGCTCCAAAAGCCATTCTGCGTTGTATTTCCTGGAATTCCTCTAAAGGAAATCCAGGAACCCCAAACGAGTAATGCTCATCTGAGGAGCTACAATTGCTAGTGCTTGTGCTACCCTCACCACACTCATAAATACCTTCACTCCCAAAAGAAACATCCTGATACTCGTCTATTGCTCTCTCTAGGCTACTACTAGACAAAGACATAATTGATTGGGAGAAAGATTAAGATGAAAACCTAAGGATGAGAAGAGGAAATACCTGACGAGACTAGAAGAATGAGGATTAGATGATGCTCTTGGATGAGATGGCAGAAGAGAAATTATGAGAAAGGTGAAGGGTAAGAGAGAGAATGTACCTATTTATAGGGCCCAGAGGTGAGGTCAGTGACATGACACGAGCCATCCAAGAGGTGACACGTGGCACTTTCTTTGAAAAAAGGAATCGATGCGGTGAGTCAACCAACGAGATTACGACACCTGGCACGATCTAGAACGATCTAAATTTAATCAAAGTAATAATGGCACATCTCAAAATTCAATGGTCTGCTGGACAACCCCTGGACAAGAATGGCTGTCGTTTAGGTTAAAAGACAAGAATGGCTGTACCCACTATGACGGTCATCCATAAGCAAGTAGGTCGTCCTTGAGGAAAGAACACGAACAAACCCCAACACTTAGGAAAATTCTAGAGAAGCTTATCTACAAAAACTAGTAAATTGAACCACGTGTTATTATTCCAAGGCATGAGTAGGACCCAGGCTCATCATTATAACTTCCTACTAAGTACTTAACTTCCAACAACAGTTATAAAAGATAAAGATGAAATATGATAACTCCCATAGCAGTTATGGAAGTTATCCTTGAACCCTCTGACTTCCTCAAATACAAGGGAAGTTACAAATTAAATAACCACTTCAAGGGCACACTATATAAACATCCAATCAAACTAGATGAAGGTAAGTTTTTACATAACTCCTGAAAAGTTGGAACTCAGGAATTTAAGAGAGAAACTAACTTAAGTATCGGAGGGTTCTTGGCCGGTTCACGTTGGTCACCTTTTGATCGTGCGTTTTTCTTTCAGGCCTTCCAAGCAACTATCATTCCATTGAAGCCCGAAGCATTTAGCCTACTGATTTTCTATGCATTATCAACAGTGATGCCTTCGAGCTAAAAAATATAGGCCCAACCTATCAGCACACCATGACTGCCATATTTCATGACATGACGCACCGAGAAATGGAGGACTACGTTGATGACATAGTGGTAAAGTCAAGAAGGTGAGAAGATCATCTCATGGTGTTTGAAAGATACAGACGTATCAAGCTAAGGATGAACCCATTGAAGTGCGCCTTTGGAGTATCTGTCGAGAAATTTTTGGGATTTTTGGTCCACAATAGAGGGATAGAAATAAACCCGACCAAAGCAGTGGCAATAGAAACTATGAAGCCACCGGCCACAGTCAAAGAGTTGAAAAGTTTTTTGGGCAAGGTCTCTTACATCAAGAGGTTCATCCCTGGTCTAGTATCAATTACTTCAGCTTTTACGAAGTTAATAAAGAAGAGGAAAAGTTTCGAACGGGGGGATGTATAGCAGAAAGCTTTTCAAAAGCTACAGCAAATTATGATGAACCTCGCCATAGTGCAAGCTCCAGTCCATAGAAAATCATTGCAACTTTACTTAGCCTCATGCTCATCTACCATCGGGGCTCTGATAGCTTAAAAGGATGGAGGTGGCATTGAATAGCAAGTCTACTACATAAGCCATGCCTTAAGGGATGCTGAGACGCGTTATCCTAGGGCAGAAATGGTATGCTTGGCAATCGTCTATGCATCGCAAAGACTGCGCCATTACTTTTTGGCTTATGAGGTACATCTGATGACGAAATCCCATGCGACCAAAGTGATTCTCTGACAACCCATCTTGTCCGGCAAAATATCTCAATGGCTATTACAGCTAATGTAGTATGACTTGAAAATGGGAACACCCAAGGCGGTAAAGAGCCAGACTATAGTAGATTTGTTGGCCCAATATCCAGGAGAAAAGGAGTTTCCGCTAGACGATAAGTTACCAAGAGAAGTAGCTACGGTAGAAGTGGTCGAAGAACACTAGATTATGAAGTTTGATGGTTCCTTTACTGCAAACTCAGGAGGTACAGGAGTGGTCCTTTGTCACAATGGTGAAGAGACTGTGACACTCTCGTTCAAGTTAGAATTTCCATGCTCAAACAACACAACGAAATACAAGGCTTACCTGATGGGGTTGGCAATAGCCCTTGCGATGGGGATCAAGCACCTAAAGGTGATAGGCAACTCCAATTTAGTAGTCTACTAGGCTGAAGGGAGTTTTTCTTTAAAGGAACCAAGTCTAGGCTCGTACAGGGCATTGGTCTAAAGGATGAAGGAAAAGTTTTGTACATTTGAAATAGAGCACGCTCAGAGAAGAGATATCCGATACGCAGATGCACTGGCTGCGTTGGGCTTATAGATAGCCTTTGAAGGAAGCAGTACCAGAGTTGTGATTAATAAGCGAAGGGAATCCATAATTGAAGTACTCTAGGAAGGGTTTTAGGAGAAGCAAGGATGCAAAGAGGATTGGAAGGCTCTCATCAGGGAAGCCTTGTTAAAAGAAAAAGACGTGGCAGAATTGAAGACACTAAAAGACTATTCCCTAATGAAGGGAGAGCTGTACTGCTGAGTGCCAGGAGGAAATCTATCAAGATGTGTAGGGCACGAGGAGGCACAGAGAAGGCTGAAGGAGGTGCACAACAGAACTTGTGGATTCTATGGCGAGGTCAGTCTATACCAGAGGTTGCAAAGAGCGGGCTTCTATTAGCCAAGTATAAGCAAGAACATAGACCTCGTCCAAACCCAATGTGAAGCCTGCCATCTGGCCATAGACAGGGAAGAGAGTTATACCGTGTTTACCATGGAAGATTGGAGAAGCCCATTCATTGGATACTTGATAGAAGGCATCCTGCCGCAGAAACATGGAGAAAGGTATAAGCTTAGGAAGCTAGTAACCCGTTACTTCCTACATGAAGGAATTCTTTTTAAGAATGGATACGACGGAGACCTACTACAGTGTTTAGGGCCAGAGCAGGCCCTCAAGATGTTGAAAGAAATAGGAAGAAGCAATATCGATGCATATTGCAGATGGGCTACTATTAGCCCACTATGAGGAAGGACGCAGCAATATTTGTGAAGAAGTGCCACGGCTGCCAAATGCAAGCCAATTTGATCCATACCCATCTACAAAGCTTGTAGAGCATGGTCACTCCATGGCCCTTCCACACTTAGGGGCTTGACTTGGTAGGACCAGTCAATCCACCTTCCAATAGGTACATATAGATCCTTATGGCTATAAAGTATTTCACCAAATGGGCAGAGGCCATATCGCTCCGTATAGCCACGAGAGGAGCTGTGGTGAATTTCATCAAAGAAAACATAATTGTCCTATTTGGGATACCTCATAGAATCATAAGCAACAATGGTACACCCTTTGTGAACAAAGAAGTGAGGAAAATTCTAGAATTCTACCAAGTAAAGCACCACTGGTCATCGTCTTATTATCTGCAAGGGAATGGGCTGGCAGAAGCGACCAACAAGACCTTCATTAAGATAATCAACAAAATGAGTTAGGAATACAATGGCTAGCCTATAAAACTTCTCATACTTTTTGAAGACCTTGTATAACTTTGCATAGGCTTTGTGGATGTCATCTTGTTCATCCATCTTTTAAAACTTAGACTCCATCAATTCCTCTTCTTCATCCACATCTTCAACAATCCCCTCAATAGGATTTACAATGGCAGTAAAGACATTTAAGATTCCATCATCCTCATTGTCGGAATCATCCTTAGGCTCAGTGTCACTCAACATAGCAGCAAGAGCCTTACTCTTCCCAATGGTCTTGAGATACGTAGGGCACTCTTGTTTCATATGACTGAAGCCTTAACACCCAAAGCACTTTGGTCCTGAGGGAATAGTGTATTGACCACCATCCCTGGAATCCTTCTTCCCTTTGTCTTGGCTCTTAGACTGAGAGGATATAGACTGCCTACGGTCCTTGTCGAAGCCCTTTGCATTGGCATTCTTCATAAACTTCTTGAATTGCTTGGTGATGTAGGACTTCATCTTAGAATCTTCATCGTCTGAAGACTCATCCGTGTCACTGCTCTTGGCCTTCAATGCCATGCTCTTGCTCTTGCTCTTGCTTGATTTCTCGATCCTCGTCAAACCCAACTCATATGTCTGCAGATTTCCAACCAACTCTGTCAAAGGAATTTTATCAATATCCTTTGATTCCTCAATTACGATGATCTTGGAATGAAGTCTCTCAGGTAGAGATCTGAGCACCTTTCTCATAATCTTGGGTTCAGGAATGGTTTCTCCAAGATTAAAAGCCGAATTCATTATGTCCTTGAGCTTGGCATAGAACTCATCGAACGGCTCATCCTCCTCCATCTTGATCTCTTCAAAGCTTGTAGTGGGCCTCCTTAGCTTCGAATCCTTAACAGCCTTGGTTCCCTCATAGGTTGTCTAGAGAATGGTCCATGCTTCCTTAGCAGTTTTAGTGGAGGATATCTTTTTGAACTCCTCATTAGTGACCACATTGAAGAAAGAATTCAATGCCATGCTATTGGAGTTTGCTGCCTTGATCTTAACATCATCCCAATCAGCCAGCTTCCTTTGCCTTGGTCCAGCCAATCTCTGTAAGAAGGCTCTCATGCGTACTTTCTAGTATGCATAGTTAGTACCATTAAATAATGGTGTAATAATAAGAGAATGTCCTCTATCCATGACAAACAGGAGTCAATGGATCACACAACAAAGATTAAAACCTAATCAGAGTGTTCCTACTTTGATAGCACTTAATAGGCCAAGAATATATTGACCCCTTGTGATGAATTAACCAATTGATTTAGCTAAGTTAATTAATTAATTCAATTAACATGCAAAATGCGTGGTAGCACAAACAAATCACCAATTAACTAATATGTAGCGGAAAATAAATTGACATGGTGATTTATTTACAAATGGGGAAAACCTACACGGCAAAAACCCCACCGGGTGATTTTAAGGTCATCACTCTCGAGAATTCACTATTATCACAACAAGCGGTTACAAGTAAAGGAATCCCAGTACCTTATACTAACCTACAGTTGAACCCTTACCCTAATACCCAATTGGACTTATTCTGTAGTGACAATCTCTCCTTTTCAATGCACGGCTCCCAGTACATGACTAACTAATTGCGCGGATCCCAGTACGCGACTTAATCACCAACTTGAGAAAGATGTTGGCTGCAAAGTTCTTCAGTTCGTCATGCGATGAAGATCAAGAAGTTGCTTGGTCACAGAACCCTATGGTGTTCAAACACAGCAGCTTCTTCAGAAGAAAGATGAACTAGGGCAAATTCTGTCTCCAATCATAATTTTCATAAACAAGACTTTGCTCTATACTTACACAACTGTGCAACCTTTGACGGCCCTTAAAATAATCCTTATATATGTTTAGGGTTGTGAGAAAAGAAGACCTAAACACATACTCATAGATTGGAGTGAAATCAGCTTTTGAAAAACTGAATTTCATAAACCTTAACAAATACGGTATCTATCGAGCTAGTTGTCGAGCTTCGAGCTTCAACAGCTTTTTAAACATCGATAAATGCTAGTTATCGAGCTAGCTATCAAGCTTTAAAAACCAGCACTTCTTCATTTGTTTCTTGGATAGATTTGCATGGCTTTAACACTTAATCTTGAAACCTTGTTCCTTGAAGTATTAAACACATCATAGATCTACCCAATTACAAGTGAAGTGCGTTTTGTCAAAGGATTGGCCAATTACATAAAACATTGACATATGTTCCTAACATCAAATCACATATGTCCTAATAGAGGGTTATGCAGATGCGAAAGAAGGAAAAGAAGAAGGAAGTCTTTACGGCAGAAAGGTGCGAGGACCTTGAAGGATTGGATGAAAAGAGAGAGGAAGCCCAAGAGCATAGCCATAAATAGTGGTAAAGGATGATCAAAGCTTATGGCAGGACAATAAAAGAAATAATTTTTACAGAAGGACAACTTGTGTTGAGGATAGCAGACCATGTCAAGCAAGGTATGGCAAGACCATCTAAATTCTCACCAAAATGGGAGGGACCCTTCGTGGTAAGAGAAGCACATGCAAGTAGGTACTATTGCTTAGCCCAGATGGATGGAAAAGATTTAATGGACCTCATTAATGGTAAGTGGTTAAAACGCTATTATGCATAGGGAAACATTATGTAATCACTCTTTTTCTTCCTTGTTTCTTTGTCCATCCAAGTGACCACCTTTGCATGGGATGGTGTCACAAGAAAGAATTGTAGTTGTTTTAGTTGTAACTTATGTTTAAAAGCAAAAGCAGAAAGTAATAAAGATTATGCATGAAGTATTAGCAAAGTACATTGTATCAAAAAGCATAATAATAGCTGTAATAGATGTAGTATAATAGATTACAAACCCAAAATGTATAAGTAGTACCAGACTAAGTCATAAATGCTGAAGAAATAAAGTGTACTGTGGAGAGAGAGGGGGGAAAGAAATAAACACAAGGAAAATTTAGCTACATCATTATAGGGGGATAAACGTCTAAGTAATTAACGTTCTGAAATAAGGGTCTGGTCCTCGTAGCGGTTGGAACCAATAATGCCAAAAAGAAGAGACTCACGAACTATACTTCCAATAAGGGGAAGGCCTCCCTTATATGGGACAAGGTTAAAGAAAGTTTCGAAAGTGTTATCACCTCTCTTGGAAGACTTAGGCTTGGTGGTCCGAGACACTGAGCCCTTCTTCGTTGGCGCAAGAAGGTTCACCACATCCACCTTCTTTTCCCAACCCAGAGGGAACTCACCAGCATACAAGTACCACCACCTCTCCTTCTCCTGCCACTCAAATATAGCAGACTTACTCTGCTTCCTAGCATACGCCACCACGGGCTTGGTGGGAAGCAACAATCGCGAATTCACGAAAATGATGGCATGCAGGCCCTCAGGAGGGACAAGAGAAAACCCACAGCCACCCAACAACTCCTGGCTAAAAGAGATCTTCACAGCTTGCCAATACCCGCTAAAATAGTGACTGCTATGAAGTGCTTACTCCAAAACTTAAAGGCACTAGGACGCAAGAAAGGGCGGACCGAAGTTGTAGACTCCAAAATAGCAGCGAAGTCATCAGGTATGTCCTGATCAAGCCCAAATTGCCTTCTTACTCTATTGGCAGATTAGTAAACATAACGGACACCCTCATCAGCTAGATAAGGAAACCACCCAGCATTGGTGGCTACCAAGTATGTAATCCCCCTTTCAGGAAAACCAGTCAATGGGATAGTGGTCCCAACAATAGCCATGAAAGGACCCATAATTGAATCAGCACAAGTAAATCCACTGCCCAAATCCCTATAAGCTCTTCATGAAAAGCCAATTCCCTTATCAAAGAACTCTATAGCAGGATGCCCAAATGGCTTCAACCCAACCCAACGATAAGCTAACGGAAAATCAGAGACAAAATGACCACAAAAATCGGCAATCACCCTCGGACAAGACTGGTACTTCTCTTTAGCATAGCGGACTGACTTGCACTTAGCCAAATGCCTGGCACAACGCTCCCATAGCTGGTACTGCAACATGGTACTATGGGCAGAAATATTAACTATATGGTAGGAACCTGCCTGCCTCTCATCAATCTACAAAATATCCAGCTATACATATAGATGACCTAGAAACATAGGGGCCAATGGCAAACTCACCCCAGAAAAAATCTTTATGGCAAACCAAAAATAAAGGGGTTTTACAACATAATGAGGATGTGAACAGAAGATGAACTTACAAATCTAGAAAGCAACGAAGGCATCATGGAAAACGGCGGTGGAAGCCTTTGTATTCCTGGTCATCCTTTTCTTCAACTCGGCCTCCACGACCTCCTTCTCGACAGAAAGCTCAATGTCATTTGGGTCCGTATCACTGAGAATGGGTAGTAATAGTTGATTGCCCACATCCTCTAAGGGCACGGTGATCTCGCTGCAAGAAAGGAAAAAGGTATGGTTGACGCTACACCACCGACGGATTAGGTGGTGGAGATTGAATAAATCCATAATTAGACAAACACCGGGAAGAAATAATGGCCTTTAACACACTGACCCACTGTAACTCCGCCAAAAACCCACGTCGAACAACTCTGTGTCCACCCAATCTTTCTAACCCAAAGACGTAACCAAACCAAATTCAAAGAGAATGGGCATGGTTAGTGAAGTCCCTTGGCGAATGTCGAGGTCTAGAATAGAGGAAGCCAAAGGAGCCCAAGAGACTTCGGAGTCATGAAGGCAAATGGAAAGCCATACTCAGCCTGATAAAGAAGGTGAGTAGGCATCAAGCACCACAGGGAAGTGAATATAGGTATTGTACCATGGGTCAATGAGGGGAGGGCACTCACTACCTGGATCGCAACCCCCTTCATCCTCCTTGGAATGGTCTAATTTAAAATAGGGAGACTCTCCACCCACGGTTTAAGTAGGTGGATTATCGGTGGCAACCTCTTTCCCTTTACAGCAAGAAGAACTATCACCTTATGCCGACGACATTGTAGACGGATTAAATGAAAAAGTAATGGGTAAGGAGGTTTTGGGAAGACGAGACGGTGAAGGGAAAGAAAGAGTAAAGGTTATGAGAGAATGATAAGGAATAGAAAAATAAAAAGGCTGAGGAAAATAAAAGTGATGTGAAGGGAGGCAATGTGTCAGCCGTTAAAAGAAACATCGGAGTAATGAAGTGGAAGTTGTGTTTTAGAATAACTACAAAACTGGAAAATTCGAAGAGACAAGTCCATTCATGGTAGAAATGGAAACAAGGCGAGGTCCACTATTTAAAAATAAAACCCATGAAAATAAAAAATACATGAGCATTCACATATGAATTGCAAAGGCAATCCATATGCTTAGGGGGATGAATGTTGATGCCCATTTTTGGCAAAAGGCCCAACAGCAAAAGAAGCCCAACAATAGAGAAGGTAAGAAAAGGGAAATGATAAAAGGAATAAGGAAACAAACTCAGTAGGCTAAAACGGCAAGATTGATGGCTAGCAGGCCCACAAGAATAAAAAGAGGTAAGGAAGAAGTAAATGGGCCAAGGAAGCCTAAGGAATGAAGTAGTACGCCTATGGGAATAATAAGAGGTAAAGAGGAAGTAAATGGACTGGGGAAGCTCGATAAATGAATTGGTAAACTCAAAGGGTTGGCTTGATGGCCAATAAGCCTGAAAAGTAATAAGAGGTAGAGATGTAGTAATTGGGCCGAGGAAGCCCTGAGAATTTAGCAAAAAGCCCATGGGAGTAAAAGAGGTAAAAAAGTAGTAAATGGTCCAAGGGAGCCCAAGAAATGATGTAGTGAAATGGGCTGGCACAACAAGAATGTTGGCCAACAAAGCCCGAAAGAGGTAAAGATATGGAAAGTGGGCAAAAGAAGCCCTGAGTAAAAGATTGATAAAGAAGTGGGTTGACACGATGGGAGCAACAGTTCACAAGCCCACGTGGTAACAAGAAATGAAAAAGAGAAGTAAGGTTATAGCAAGCACGACGAAGTCATATGGCAGGATCAATAGCTAAAAGGCTCATAGACACATAAAAGGAAAACATGGGCTTGGCAGAAAGATGAGAGCTTTCTACCCAAGCAATGCCTAGTCCAAGAAGGGGTGAAAGGCAGAGAATATTAGCCCAAAAGCCCACACATCCTTCACGCCCAAAAGATAAACACCAACCAGCACGAAGGTAGCAGAAATAGTGTGAAAGCCAGAAAGAAACAAATTCAGATGGAATGGAGCATGCACACAAGGTTAGGGCACCTCCTACTTGTACCCAGCTAATAAATGGGAGGTGGGCCATGGGTCAAGGCTTTTAGAGGGTGTGGTTTGGTGTTAGGGAGAAAAAATGGGTATATTCTGGGGTTCCCACTCAAGCTTCTTTGGGAGAGATTTCTTGCTGGGATGGCATCTTACCCAAAAAAGGTAAGTATGGGCTGGAACCACTTGATGCATGCTATAGAGGTAGGTAATGAAGAGGCTTAATCCTTATCTGGATGAGGGAAGTAAAAAAACAGAGAGAGGTAAGAAACATGACAAGCAATTTTATCTAGGAATAGAGAGTGGTGCTGATGGAAAAATACATGTTTGTATCGCATACAAAACATACGCAGCGGAAAATTAACGGATCTACTTCATTCGCAATTGATAACATGCACTATATAAGTTTTAGAATATTGAATCAAGAGAGTGTACCTTGGTATGGTGAATTTCAAAACTGAAGATGAAAAGCACTTGGGAAAACTTTTAATCTTCACTCCAATTCCACTTGATGCCCAAAATGTGTGGTCTCTCAATCAGTTATATGTGTTTGTTATAGGGAGAATGAGAAAGTGTCCAACACTTACATACCTTCATTTCATTAAGAAGTCTTACACCTTTTTAAAATTCTATATGTTTCTTCCTTAATAACTGATTATCTAATTGGGCTAACCTTTTGAGCTTTTCCAACTGGGCCTTAGTGTGTGGCTTGGAATGGGACCAAAAGGGAACAAATAAGACACTAGCTCCAATGGGCTTTGGGCTTTTCTGTCAACTCTTGACAAGTCCAAAGTTACCATTAATTATATTTATTACCACTATATAAATATAATTGCACTCTAGGCCTTATCAATAATTATTTCCCAAGACTTTATTGCACATGCAACCCCTTCATAAAATATTCGTAGTAATACAAAGTTATGAATGTAGACTGCCACTTTGTTAATTACTACATCTTAATCCTTGACTACCCAGTTTAATCATTTTAAAGTTATTCATCATATATTTATGAAATCTAATTTCATAAATATATACTTTAGTCTTACTAAAGTGGTTAGGCCTAACTCTCTGAATAACTGAACCCCTTAAACTTATCTCAAGAGAATATTTTATATCTCCGTTAAGAGACTATGAATTCCATCTTGAGAATATATGTTCCATTAACACTAAATGTGGCTGCCCAACATACTGAGGTTTTGGTCGATACTTTAGATCTCACTCCTGATATATCAAAGCAATTTACACTTCATGATCAGGTCCATTATTCTCTTAGGATTAAGAGTTCATGTAAATATAAGTCGTGAGATTTATTATTCATTTCACAGTCGTTAGGAGAATAATAAATCTCACGGCGGTCCAGTTCAATATGTCTTAACTCTTAAAACATATCAACATATCAACTAGAAGTCTCCACTTCCATGATCAAGACAAATGATCTTAGTTAATATGTTATAGTCTTCCAATATTAAAACCCTAGACTCAAAGCATAAATTAAGCACTTCAATAGCTACAACCGGAATCCTACTCCCATCGGCCAAGGTTAGAAACAATTCTCCTTCATTAAGTCTTTTGGTCTCTTGGAACCCTTGCAAAGAATTGCAGATATTGTTAGTACAACCTGAATCCACACACCAGGAATCCGTGGAATTTTGTACTTAACATTTTTCAAGGAGAAATGAACTATTCATACCCTTATTATTGGCAGCCTTGAACTTTGGACAATTCCTCTTCCAATGTCCTTTCTCACCACAATGGAAACACTTTCCTTTGATTTTCTTTTCCTTGTCAGCAACTCCTAAGGCAATTTGCTTACCCTCTTTCTTAGTGAAGTCCTTCTTCTTCTTCTTACCCTTGCCTTTCGACTTAGGTTGAGAAGTAGAAGCTTCACCCACATTGGCTTCAAGACTTACATTAGAAGTACCAAGGATGCCTTCTGCCGCTACCAACTCATTCATTAATTTAGACAAAGAATAAATCTTTTTGTTCATGTTATAATTAAGTCTGAATTCCTTGAACGATTCCGGTAGTGACTGGAGTATCATATCCACTTGGGATTCTCCATCAATGTCGGCACCCAAAACTTCCAATGTATTCAGATTAGAGATCATTACGAGACAATGCTCTCTCACTAAACTACCTTCAGCCATTTTGGTATTATAAATTTGCCTCATGGTTTCTTGCCTTACAGAATGGCCTTGCTCACCAAACATCTCCTTCAAACTTAGCATAATGTCCGAAGCTAGTTGTACATTCTACATTTGATGCTGTAGAACATTTGAGATAGATGCTAAGATGTAGCACTTGGCCATCTCATTAGATTTCTGCCAACAATCATATCGTTGTTTTTCCTCAAGAGGAACATCTAATGAAGGAAAGTTAGGACATGGTTTAGTAAGCACATATTTGTGCTCTTCAGCTGTAAGAACTATGTCCAAATTTCTTTTCCAGTCAACATAATTGGATCCAGTCAATTTGTTTTGATTAAGAATGGTAACAAGTGGGCTAAATGATGCCATGTTCGAATCTAAAAATAATAAACATGAATATAATAAGTAAACTGGACATAATATAGTATGGAACCTTAATAAAACCATAATATAATATATGCAACGACAACTCAATCCCGTAATCAATATTCCTCGGAAGCAAGGTCATACCAATCACTATGATCAAGCAAGAATTATTCTCATTATTAATGCAATCATGGTAGCTCTTACCAAACAAAAATAATTTGCCGCTTTTCCTTTAGCCTCTAAGTAATAATGACATAGCTCCGAAGGGAGGTTAACATCATACTTAGTCTAGTGTATATCATTGCCTAGAATCAATGTGAGTCACCAAGTAACTCCATGGAAGCGTGGTCGTTGTCGATGTAAAAGCACACTTCATCTATCTTTAAGAAGTTTAACCTGTAGTTTCATGAATTAAACACCCTCCGAAAGGAGCAAGGCATATACGCCAAGGCGAGGTGCTTAATCATACTACTATAAACCGAGAATGGAGGCCGTGAGATCCAACCCTTGTATCTCTCTCCTACTAGATGTTTTAAAATAAAGGTTTTTAAATTATAAAACATGCATAATCTGATTACACATAGCCTTGCACTTTTAAGTTTGAAAACACTTAGAAAAAATTCAAATTTTCCTTCTTTTGATCGATCGAATGTGCCCCTCAATCAGTCGAAAAAATTAAAAAATTTGAACTTGACCATCTGCCTGGTTCGATTGATGCTCGATCGCCTCTCGATCGATCGAAAAGAAAATTTGATCGATCGACTAGAAATCGAATATCAATCGATTCAAAAGGATTGGTCACTGTTTTACTCGATCGATCGAAACTTGTAAAACTCGAATTTCCAGAAATTTTATAAGGTAGTTTTCAACGGTTTTGCATAAATAAACAACTATCATATGAACATGATAGACAGAGATTGATATCAAAACTAAATTCCATTGATGCTATAGCCTTAAAGATCAATTTAACATACTTAAATTCAAATTTAAATAACATCATAACATTAACATCAGTTTTTATCAAAAATATAGTTTCTACAACCATGCAGAAAATTAAATGTATAATCTTCTGACAACATGAAACTATTATCTCTAATTCCAAAACGCATAAAACATGTTATACAAATTCAAAATTGAAGACCGCTCTGATACCATTTGATGGAAAAATACATGTTTGTATCGCATATAAAACATATGCAGCAGAAAATTAACAGATCTACTTCATTCGCAATTGATAACATGCACTATGTAAGTTTTAGAATATTGAATCAAGAGAGTGTACCTTGGTATGGTGAATTTCAAAACTGAAGATGAAAAGCACTTGGGAAAACTTTTAATCTTCACTCCAATTCCACTTGATGCCCAAGATGTGTGGTCTCTTAATCAATTATATGTGTTTGTTCTAAGGAGAATGAGAAAGTGTCCAACACTTACATACCTTCATTTCATTAAGAAGTCTCACACCTTTTTGAAATTCTGTATGTTTCTTTCTTAATAACTGATTATCTAATTGGGCTAGCCTTTTGAGCTTTTCCAATTAGGCTTTAGTGTGTGGCTTAGAGTGGGACCAAAAGGGAACAAATAAGACATTAGCTCCAATGGGCCTTGGGCTTTTCTGTCAACACTTGACAAGTCCAAAGTTACCATTAATTATATTTAATACTACTATATAAATATAATTGCACTCTAGGCCTTATGAATAATTATTTCCTGAGACTTTATTGCACATGCAACCCTTTCATAAAATATTCGTAGTAATACAAAGTCATGAATGTAGACTACCACTTTGTAAATTACTACATCTTAATCTTTGAGTACCCAGTTTAATCATTTTAAAGTTATTCATCATATATTTATGAAATCTAATTTCATAAATATATACTTTAGTCTTACTAAAGTGGTTAGGCCTAACTCTTTGAATAACTAAACTCATTAAACTTATCTCAAGTGAATATTTTATATCTCCATTAAGAGACTATGAATTCCATCTTGAGAATATATGTTCCATCAACACTAAATGTAGCTGCCCAACATGCTGAGGTTTTGTCCGATACTTTAGATCTCACTCCTGATATATCAAAGCAACTTACACTTCATGATCAAGTCCATTATTCTCTCCGGATTAAGAGTTCATGTAAATATAAGTCGTGAGATTTATTATTCATTTGACAATCGTTAGGAGAATAATAAATCTCACGGCGGTCCAGTTCAATATGTCTTAACTCTTAAAACATATCAACATATCAACTAGAAGTCTCCACTTCCATGATCAAGACAAATCATCTTAGTTAATATGTTATAGTCTTCGCAGATGAAATGCCAAATTTCATCACCAACTACGAACCAAAATTCTGAATTTACAAAGAACTTGTGATCTATATCTTTTGTGACTAAATCACATAAATCACATACTATGCATCTCATGGACTATATGATAATGTCCAAATATTCATGTTTCCATCATTTTAGATAAGAATAAAGCAATTTTATTAATCACAATATTAAGTCATACATCATTTAATACATAATGTCATACATAATATCATACATGGCATATTACAATAGGATTTAAGAGCACTAATCCTAACAGGTGCAACTAACACATTCAGAGCAATGGTAGTGGTTGAGCAACCAGAAGGTCAATGGGAAGTCTTGGAAGGACACCCATAAGGAGCCAAAAACAATTGAGGGGTAAAAATGGTAAATCTTACCATGGCAGATAGTATAAAAAGAGGTAGCTGTATGCAAGAACATACAGAAAACCAGAAGGATATAAGTGGTAGGAATAGATGTATGCATTAATAGACCACCTTTTTCTTTCATTCTTAACAGGCCCACTCTCTGAGGGATTGAGAGTTGAATCTCAAACCATTTAGGTCCTTTTTCTAAAGTGCATAACTTCTATGGCAGAAGCCTTCCTTGAGGTTACTCACGTTGGAAATTGGCTTTCTTTTTGGACTCGCTTCTGCTAAAGAGCTAAGCCTACTTTTTTGGCAGACAAGTTTTCTCTTTTGCTATATGTGCTTATTGGGAGACTAATTTACCATTCAATTATTATGTTGTTTGCCATAGTGTTATTTCCATTTGTTATATTTTTCTACTGTAATTTTATTAGCTACTTTCCTTATTGGCGCTAGTCTTACTTACTCTGTTTAGTATTCTAGTTATTCTGCCTTACTGTATTCCTGCTATAACATCTGTAATAGTTATTCCTACCATGCCCGTACCATATGTCCACCTTGCGGTGCTCCTGCTAGAATGCGTCCATATTGGGGTGACCCAACTTGCGCGCAAGCTGGCCTAAAGTGTAGTCCCATTTAGGCTAGTCTTAGCTCTCCTACTTCAGATCTACGAGTCGTAGTGCAGCATTAGGGGTCTCATGTTCCATAGGTGCTGATAGGTTGTCTACCCTTAGGGATAAATATCTATTTCCCGATGATGTATGCACTTGTCTTGCTGCTCCAGATGAGTGGTGTTGTTCCCCAAGGTCTCTTGGCATAGATATATATGAAGCATATCTTTTATCTGGGCTTAGATTTCCTTGGAATGCCTTTACCAAAGAGCTCTTCCATAGACTGGGCGTTGCCCCTAGCCAACTTAATCCCAGTGGTTAAAGGATTATTGTTGTGATGCAACTCCTATGGAGGGAGTTTAGTGAAGGGAATTTTCTACTAACTGTGGACAAATTTCTCTTCTGTTACAAGCCTGTTGAAATCTCCAAGTCGCTTGGTGTCTTCTAATTTTTTCCTGGTGTAGAACTTTTAAGCTTATCATGTCACTATCCTTGTTTGATAGAGAGTGGAAGTCAGAGTTTTTCTTTGTATATGGTTTTTGGATTGGTCATCCCATTGAGGTAGGAACGCATTCCCTTCTCTGGATGATGTGTGGGGTCATCCTCATCCTGCGGGTATGCATTTCTTCTTTTCATGTATATGTATACATATTATATTCTAGTCTGACATGTTGTTTTGTTCCTTTCTGGCTTTAGTTCGCCTTGTCTTAGACGACTTCTTTAAGGCTAGAGTTCATAGGGCATCCCTTTTCATGAAAAGAGATTTTCATTCTTTGGTGACCCTTCATCGTCTAGCTCGTTAGGGCTTAGGACCCGAACCTACTGAAGTTGCACTTGGTTACAAAGTTACCACTCAAAGGAGTAAGTACTTCATAATTTCTTCCAACTTTGCTTCGTCTTGTTCTCTTGTTTGTCTAATATGTTATTTGAGTTGTCAGAGATTGCGACCATGAATAGAAACAAGAAGTTATTGAGTAGTGACAATGTCATCCAGCACGAGGAGATTACTCAAATTAAGGCTCGTCCTACCGTCCATCCAGAAGACATTGAAGCTTGTCCCCCATATCGTTCTGGGGAATAGGAAGGTTGTGTGCAAGATAGTTGACATGAGGAATCTTCCCAGTGGTCGAGACTTCAAGAAGTTAAAATTTGATTCATCGGCCCCAAACTCGTCTACTCTTGATGCGGCTCCAAGTGATTTTACTATCCTTGTTGATCCTCTAATCGTTGAGACCAAGGCTTCTAAGACTTGTACTACTTCTCTAGCCCAGTTCATGTCTTCTAGGCCTATGTCTACTTGTCAATTCGACGAGGCTAGTGTTGTTAAACCTCCTTCTTTGCTATCGGATTCTAATTTTGGCTTGGCGAAAGGCCAAGGAGGTGATTGACGACTCTGATATTGAGAATTCCTTTCAGCTATCTGTTAAGGAATTTGAGATATCTACCATCCACAACTTGTTCAAGGTAGCTTTTCATAAGTTTTCTCACAACTTGTTGTGTGACTTGTTTATAAAACTTCTTGATCTTGTTCTTTCGTCAATAGGCCTCGGTTAAGTTCAATGCTGTAGCTCATCGAGGATAATAATTGAGAAAAGATAATGAGAGGCTAAGTAAGGAGAACAAGAGTTTGGCCCACAAGCTTAAAAATCAAGTAAAGAGGAATGTGACTATGGTCAACGACGGGAGGAACTTTAAGGGCCAGATGAAGAGTTGAAGACTGACATTGTTGAAAAGGAGTCTCGTCTAGATCATCTCCAGAGGACGAATGTTCAGCTCTTTGATTCTCTAGAAAAGGCTAAGGATGCTTCTGTAGACGAATTTAAGTCATCTAAGGACTTTTTGGATGTTTTGGATTTCCATTACATTGTGGGTTTTGATGCTTTTCGTTAGGAGGCAATGGAGACTTTTCCGAATGTGGATTTCTCCAAGATCAAGCTCCTTGAGGCTAATGATGGATCCTTGCTCACTAAGAGTTCAGATGGAGCTAACGAGGAAGATGATGCCTTTGATTTTCCTCTGGACAAGATTTCGAGCCAGCCCCAAGACGATTCCTCCAAGTGACTTCTTTTTTTTTCTCATTTGCAAACAATATTTATTTCTAGTAGCTTTCATGGGATCCGTTGTCTTGGATCATTTTATTTTTTGTTAAGTACATTTCATTCATCCATGTTTTGGACGTAAGTTCTATACATTCATCCATGGTATGGACTTACTTTTAATGGGTTTTTGGACATTGGTAGTCTACCCTTATTGCTTATTTAAAACAAGCTTAATATATATATATATATATATATATAGACACACACACACCTTCATTCATGTTTTGGACAAATTATTTGTTTAAGGGTTTTTCTCGACGTTGTTCGTCCACCCGTATTGTTTATTTAAAACAGTACTTTTTATGTATATTCATCCATAGTTTGGACTTTTTTTAAGGGTTTTGGACGGTGGTCGCCCACCCATATTCATCCATGGTTTGGACTTTGTTAAGGGGTTTTGGACGTTCGTCGTCCACCCATATCGTTTGTTAAAACGATGTTTTCGTTTCAGCTAAATTTCATTATTTGCATGCTATATATTTTTTTTTCTTGTCTTTCACTTTGTGAATTCAGACGATTATGTGAAAGGCGTTCATTCCTTTACTTTACCTTAAGGTTTTGTTTCACTGTTAATGGTGTTTTGTCTTTCCTTTGTCTAAAGGTGGCTTTTGACGGTACGTGTCTGCGTCCAAATATTTTTGTCGTTAATGTTAGCCTTTTGGATATGTAGTATTTTGAGAATACTTAGTAGAAAATCCAAACTTCTTTATATAAAAGCTAGAAACTTTGCGTATAACAAATTGAAATCCACCTGCATTACACATGCTAGTAGCATGTGCTTTTTAGGGAATTAAAATGCTAGAGAACATAAAATGTTAAAAGATAACATAGATAGGCCACTAGTAGCAACTTACTAGTATTTCTTCCTTAGATGCTCCACATTTCATGGGTGTTGTAACTTTCATCCTTCTAGGGCTTCTAAGTGGTAAGTTCCTTGTCTTTTGTAGCTGACGAACTTGTATGTTCCTTCCTAGTTAGGCCCCAACTTTCCTTGAGCAGGGTCCTTAGTAGCTAAAGATACCCTTTTAAGATAAGGTCTCCGATGCCAAGCAGCTACATCTAAGCCGTGATCCTATAGATGAAATGAGGATGCATGAAAAATCAATGAGCCATTAGTCCATCTAGAGGCACTAGAAGACCTGCAAGAAGGAAGAAAGCTACCTGAGGAAACTGGTGGGGTGTCGGCCTTGATTTGAGTGAATTTTGGTCTTTATTTAGGGTACCTAGAGTGGGTCTCCTTATTTTGTGTCACTCTCCTCCTGGGAGATGTGTTGGCCAAACAGAGTTAGTGGGAGCGAATTTTGGAGAGATTGCTCCCTAATTTTGAAGTAGGGGACTTGTAGAGAAAATCGTTGGGGTTATGCCCTAAAACCCAATTTATTAGCATGTCATAAATAATTAAATTATTTAATTGTATGAGACTATCTATAAATGAACTAATGGGACATTATCATAGTCCATGAGATGCATTGTATGTGATTTATGTGATTTAGTCACAGAAGATGTAAATCACAAGTTCCTTGTAAACTCAAAATGTAGTTCGTAGTCAGTGATGAAATTGGGCATTTCATTTGCGAAGACTATAACATATCAACTAAGATGATTTTTCTTGATCGTGGAAGTGGAGACTTCTAGTTGATATGTTGATATGTTTTAAGAGTTAAGACATATTGAACTGAACCACTGTGAGATTTATTATTCTCCTAACGACTGTCAAATGAATAATAAATCTCACAAATTCTATTTACATCAACTCTAAATCCTGAGAGCATAATGGACTTGATCATGAGATGTAGGTTACTTTGATATATCAGAAGTAAGATCTATAAGTCATGATCAAAACCTCAGTATTTTGGACTGCCGCATTTAGTGTTGATAGAACATATATTTTTACAAGATGGAATTCATAATCTCTAAATGGAGATATAAAATATCCCTTGAGATAAGTTTAATGGGTTTAGTTATTCAGAGTGTTGGGCCCAACCACTTTAGTAAGTATTTACTAAAGTATATATTTATGAAATTGGATTTCATAAATATATGATGAATAACATAAAAGGATTAAACCGGGTACTCAAGGATTAAAATATAGTAATCTTCAAAGTGGCAGTGTATATTCATGACTTTGTATTACTACGAATATTTTAATGAAGGGGTTGAATGTATAATAAAGTCTTGGGATATAATTTATTAATAAGGCCTAGAGTGCAATTATATTCATATAGTGGTATTGAATATAATTAATGGTAACTTTGGACTTGTCAAGAGTTGATAGAAAAGCCCATTAATGGTAACTTTGGACTTGTCAAGAGTTGACAGAAAAGCCCAAGTCCCATTGGAGCTAGAGTCTTATTTGTTCCCTTTTGGTCCCACTCCAAGCCACACACTAGAGCCCAATTGGAATGGCCCAAAAGGCTAGCCCAATTAGATAATTAATTATATTTAAGGAGAGAAACATATAAAATTTTATAAGTGCATTTTCACATAAGAGTTTTCTAAATGATTTTCATTATGATCACATGAGAACATAAAATGGTTTGTATGTGAGTGTTGGACACTCTCTTATTCTCTTCTTGGTAACTGATTGAGAGACCACACTTCTTGGGCATTAAGTAGAATTGGAGTAAGATTAAAGGTGTTCCCAAGTACTTTTAATCTTTTGGTTTTGAATTTCACCGCACCAAGATACGCTTTCTTGTTCTTAAATTCTGAAACTTACATAATACATGTTATCAATTGCGAAAGAAGTAGATTCATTTATTTTTCACTGCGTATGTTTTGTATGTAATAAAAACTTATATTTTTCCAACAAATGTTATCATAGTGGTCTTCAATTTCGAATCTGTATAACATATTTTGTGAGTTTTGGAATTAGAGATAATAGTTTCATAATGTTAGAAGATTATATATGCATTTAATTTTCTGCATGGTTGTTGAAACTATGATTTAATAAAAACTGATATTGATGTTATGATGTTGTTTAAATTTGAATTTAAGTTTGTTAAATTGATCTTTAAGGCTATAGCATCAATGAAATTCAAGTTTTGATATCAAATTCTGCATATCATATTAATATGGTGGTTGTTTGTTCACAAAAAAACGTTGAAAACTGTCTACAACTGCTCTTTAAAAACTGAAAACACGCATTTTTCGCGAGTAATTTCGCGAGAAGTTAACCCGCGAAAAATGCCTCTGAAGCACAAAACTGTTTCACGGGTAAGCTTTACTCGCGACATAGTCGCGAGACAGTAGCGAAAGTTTCTGTCTGAATTTTGTGTTTTCACTCGCGACACGCCTTTTTCACGAGAAGAGCTTAGTCGCAAGATTCTCGCGAAAATGCATTTGAAGGGAATTTTGAATATTTTCTAAGTTTTTTCAAATGTATAAAAAGCAAGGCTGTGTGTGATGAGATTACACATGGTTCTAACTAAAAGACCTAATGAGATCAAAGATATTAGTTAAATATAACTCTTAGTCCTAAATAGTTTGGGACTTGTCTTTTACGAAACATTCTAATGAGATTGGAATTGTTGTATGATTAAAAGTCCTTAATTTATTTTAATTAGAAGTTTTAATGAGATTAAAGCTTAATTAAAAAGGTATATATTTTCTAATTAGATTAGAATTCTTAATCAAATAAGTTAAGGGTAGAGTTCTATATAACTAATTTTTGATTCATTAGTGTTTAAGGAATCCTAAATAGTTTAGGACTTCCATTTTAGTTAGTGATTCTAATAAGATTAGAGTCTTTATCAAGTGCAAGGTTATTAGTTGTGATGGGATCACAATTATTTAAAGAAAAACCCAAAATAATGAGTGGGAGTGCTGAAATAACCATTTTGTTAAGTTTATTGTAATGTGAATGATACCTTGTCTTGACTTCGAGTCTTGCATTCCATACGGAGGGTATTTATTTTACAGTTTACAAGGTTAAACTTCTTTGTAATTGCGCGATTGTTCGTTACGCTATTGTGACGTGACTTAGTAACATCACATTGAATTTAAACAATTAAACACATTTTATGTGTAGGGTTAAAATTGTGATTGGATCACAATGTTTTCAAGACAATCCACTTGTTTTAAAATTTCTAGTGGGAGAGAGATACAAGGGTTGAACTCACGGCCTCCATTATCAGTTCATAGTAGTGTGGGTAAGCACCTCGTCTTGGAATATATGCCTCGCGATCCCAAAGGAGGGTGTTTACATCATAGTACTACAAGATTGAACTTACCCATTTAAAGTAGTGTGAACAAGCACCTTGTTTTGGCGTATATGCCTCGTGATCCCAAAGGAGGGTGTTTTGTTTCATGGTACTACAAGTTTAAACATTATAAAGGGAGATGAAATGTGGCTACATATGATTCTAGATAATGGTGTACACTAGACTAAAGTGTAATGTTAACCTCCCAAAGGAGCTGTGTCATTATTACTTAGAGGCTGAAGGTAATACGACATATTATTAGTGTATGATAAGAGTTATCATGACAATACTAATAATAAGACCAATTAATGTGTTTATAATAAACTTGCTACCAAAGAATTATAGACATGAATTGGGTTGTCGTTGCACCTAGTATAGCATGTTTTTTGGGTTCCATACTATATGGCTATGAATGCAAAATATAATGTCCCTGTAATTATGTTCATAGTCTTAAAATAAAGTTGTCATAAATTTTGTTCTATAGCTACTATTTTAATTGAATCACATTAACTAGGAAATAATTTTGGACATGGCGTTTAAAGGAGTTGAAGTACATAAATATGTTTCGATTCAACATTGTCATGATTTCTTATACATGATGCATTTATGGAAGATAACTTGTGATGTGATCATATTTTCCATTAAAATGCTAAAATGTTATATTGGCTTCTATCTTAAGTGTGCTACAGCATGAGATGCAAGAGTTAGTACTAGACTTAGACTTTATATTAAGTCTACATGAGATGCTTGGTATGTATCATATTGAGTACTAAGAAAGCTTAAAGAGTTCCAACTCTATATCATTTTATGAAAATATTTTATTTTTAAAATGAATTGGAATTCTAAGATGTAAAGATTAAATGTTAGTCTTGTTTGGATATGATCCAAAAGTCCTTGTTAGAATCATTTGATCAATTCAGATTGTTTTAAAAATAAATTCTTTTTATGTTATCTGAATTGATAAATGAATTCTACGCAACAGAAGACATCCTAAAAGTAAAGGCTAGGATCAATATGATTTAATTCTAATTCTTAGCTTGAACCAAAAGGTAAGGGTGGTAAGAAGAGAAATTATAATACCAAACAGTTGGACAAGCAAGTTGTCCTAGTAGTTGCCAAAAGGAAATTGGACTAAAAAACATGACCAAAAGGAAAGTGTTTCTGTTTTGGTATAGCTAAGCATTGTCCATGATTATTTTCAAAATGGAAATTTACATGTTTTACTTTTTAAAGAGAAAGTTTCCATCCTTTGGTATTGTATGTATTGGCACTTATGTCTAGATATTATTAATCTAAACGATATTCAAGATTGGTGAAAGATGGGCTTTTAGAACCATTATTTTGTTATATTCTCGGTCTATGAATTCTATTTAGAGGATAATAAGATCTAGGGCTCCTTTCTTGTAAAGGAATAAAGTTTCAATGACTTCTTTAAGTCAGTGCATGCATGTAGGAGGAATAAGACTCTTTTAGAAATAGTAAAGCACATGATAAGTACTTCCATTTGCTTATTTCTTTTGGAGATATACTCTAATAATTACTATACTTTTTCTAAAATTGATTTCAAAAGTTTGTTCTAAGGACATTTATCAAATCGTGGATTGGGTGAAAACCTAGTATATGATACTTCCATTTTTGGAAATGTTCAGCACTTGTGCTAGAAAGGAAGTCTGGCAAATTGAAATCAAAAGGTATAAAAATGTGTGTTTATGATGGGTATCCAAAAGGAATTGCAAAAGATTGTTTTGGTGGTCATAAAGAAGACAAGATGTTTGTAGAGTACAAATACAAGATTCTTGATGATGACTATGTGAATAATCTTAAAGCTAAAAGTAGAATTGTTCTAGAAGAAAGATGTCAGAATTTGTTGAAAGACAACTATTAAATACATTTAGAAATGAGATGGTTGTATTAGATACACCACAAGGCATTATTTTTAAATGTATAGCTAGTACACCAGTACAATATCGTAATTGGAGGATTATCAATTACCTTATAAATTCTTACTTTTGGAATAAAGTTTAGAAGTTATTCCACAAGGATATGAATTGATCCTTGATCCTATGTAAAGGCAATAGATCATATGAATATGGATTACTGGATCAAGGTTATGTGAATAGAATTGAATTCTATTTAAAGTCTAGAACTTGTAGAGGCGCCAAATGGCATTAAGCCTATTGCTTTCAAATAGGTCTACAAGTAAATGAGATTAATAGATTTAAAGGTGAAAACTTTCAAAGTCAAGACTAGTGGCGAAAAGATTTATTCAGAAAGAAATGGTTCAATTATGAAAAGATTTTTTCATCAATAGTCAAGTTTAACTCTAACTTGATTCTCTTATCCATTATATTTTATTTGGATGAAATATGGCAATGGATATCAAGAAAGTTTCTTTTAGTAGCAATCTTGAGGAAGACATCTATATGATGTAACTAGACTTAAACATAGCAAAGAAACAATAGTGTTTAGTATGCAAGTTGCTTAAATTCCATTTAAGAATTAAAGCAAGCATCTGAATCATAAGATATCATCATTGATCAAGAAATCAAGTTATTTGATTTTGATCAAGTATTAAAAGGCCTTATGTGTGTAAAAGCTATATAGAATAATAAATTTCTTAATGTATGTTGATGACATTCTAATCATTTAGAATGATGTAGAGTTATTGTCATCAATGGAGTTTTTTGTTGTCTAGTCCAGTTTGATATAAAATACTTAGGAAAGACTAGTTACATCCTAAGAATTAAACTTCATTAAAATTCAGAAATTAGGATGTTGGGTCTATCTCAAATTGCTTAAATAGATTAGATTCTAGCCAAGTATAGCATGTAATACTTTAAGAAAGGATTTTTTTTTTTTTTCCTTTTAAGTTTGAAGTTCCTTTATATAGGACTATAGTCCTAAAATATATAAAAGGAAGAGCATATTAAGACGGTTCCTTATATCAAATCGATAGGAAATCTTTATGCTATGCTAAATACTAGGCTAAATATCTATTTTGCTGTAGAAATGGTAAGCAAATATCAATTGAATCAAAGATCACTTAATTTAGTGGGAGTAAAGCATATACTCAAATATCTTAGGAGAATGAGGGATTATATGCTTGTATACAAAAATGAGGTTTTGATAGTTACTAGATGTACAAATGCTGATTTGTGGTTTAATTGTGATTCATGAAGATGGACTTCAAGATATGTGTTCATCCTAGGTGGTGAAGATATACATTAAGTGTAAGTATTATCTCATTAGAGAGATATGAGTACTTGAGAAGTAGTAGTAGAAAAGATAATTTATGCAATAAATTTGGCTAAAAATTGTTTCCAAACCTTGCCTTAGAGTAACTATGAATTACTCTATAGGGAGATAAGTGTCGGATATGTGGTAAATTGTCTTTGAGGGCAAATGGGAGATTGTTGAGGTTTCTGCCCTAAAATCCAATTTATTGACACGTCATAAATAATTAAATTGTTTAATTGTATGAGACTATCTATAAATGAACTAATGGGACATTATCATAGTCCATGAGATGCATTGTATGTGATTTATGTGATTTAGTCACAGAAGATGTAAATCACAAGTTCCTTGTAAACTTAAAATGTAGTTCATAGTTGATGATGAAATTGGGCGTTTCATTTGCGAAGACTATAACATATCAACAAAGATTATTTGTCTTGATTATGGAAGTGAAGACTTCTAGTTGATATGTTGATATGTTTTAAGAGTTAAGACATATTGAACTGGACTGCTGTAAGATTTATTATTCTCCTAACGACTGTCAAATGAATAATAAATCTCACAACTTCTATTTACATCAACTCTAAATCTTGAGAGAATAATGGACTTGATCATGAGATGTAGGTTGCTTTGATATATCAGGAGTGAGATCTATAAGTCACGATTAAAACCTCAATATGTTGGGCAGCCGCATTTAGTGTTGATGGAACATATATTTTCAAGATGGAATTCATAATCTCTTAGCGGAGATATAAAATATTCCCTTGAGATAAGTTTAATAGGTTTGACTATTTAGAGTGTTAGGTCCAACCACTTTAGTAAGTATTTACTAAAGTATATATTTATGGAATTGGATTTCATAAATATAAGATGAATAACATAAAAGTATTAAACCGGGTACTCAAGGATTAAGATGTAGTAATCTTCAAAATGGCAGTTTATATTTAAGACTTTGTATTATTACGAATATTTTAATGAAGGGATTGAATGCATAATAAAGTCTTGGGATATAATTTATTAATAAGACCTAGAGTGCAATTATATTCATATAATGGTATTGAATATAATTAATGGTAACTTTGGACAGAAAAAGCCCAAGGCCCATTAGAGCTAGAGTCTTATTTGTTTCCTTTTGGTCCCACTCCAAGCCATATGCTAGAGCCTAATTGGAATGGCCCAAAAGGCTAGCCCAATTAGATAATCAATTATATTTAAGGAGAGAAACATACAGAATTTTATAAGTGTTTTTTCACATGAGAGTTTTCTAAATGGTTTTCATTATGATCACATGAGAACATGAAATGGTTTGTATGTGAGTGTTGGACACTCTCTTATTCTCTCATTGGAAACTGATTAAGAGACCACACTTTTTGGGCATTAAGTAAAATTGTAGTGAAGATTAAAGGTGTTTCAAAGTACTTCTAATCTTTTGGTTTTGAATTTCTCCACACTAAGGTACGCTTTCTTGTTCTTAAATTCTGAAACTTACATAGTACATGTTATCAATTGCGAATGAAGTAAATCCATTTATTTTCCGCTGCGTATGTTTTGTATGTGATATAAACATGTATTTTTCCAATATAAATTCCATTGGTAGCATTTAAGTGTAGCTGAATTTGTCTAAGTGTAGAATGACCATTACCTTAGACGATCTAGACGAACCTTATGGTATTAACGATTTTTTATAATCCACTTGTGTAATTGGGTGATCCTTTGTATGGACGGTCATAATTGTGTTGGATGACACCTTAGATGAGACTATTACTTTATTCCATATAATGACCATCTATGTGGACAAGTCCTATGTATAGACAACCATAATGGCATGAACGGTTGATTACGGTCTTATGGTGGAAATAAGAAACATTTTCCTATTCTAACTGACCACTATAAGATGGACATTTAATTTTGGACGGACAGTCTCCTTGGACGAATATCCTCCCTGGACGAGTGAGGCTTTTATCTCTAGTATCGAGTCATCGCTCATTGGATGAATAAGTATGATCGTCAATGGGTCATTCCCTATATGTATGAGCAAATGAAAAGTCCCCTCTGGAAGGGTCTCATCTAGAAGAGCTAACATTTGTTTGATAAGGTCGTTTGGGAAAGTTTCCCTTTTCAAATGGAAGGTTCCATGGTCGTCCATAAAGTGGGACGAATTACTTGGGTTGATGGTGATGGAAGGTCGGCTTGGTAGACGTTTTGGACGAGTTTATTGTAGAGTGGCAGGTAGTTTGCTTAAAGGGTGAAAATATTATCCTTATCAGTTGGCCCTCATATCATGAGCGTCTAGTGTACCTTGTTTGGATGGTTGTTGGAACTAAAAGCTATTATTGTTGGTCTTTGGTTTTCGACAAAGTTGTTGATGAACAACTTGCTTAACTTCTAGAATGAAGTTATAGTATCTGGTGGCAACTTGCCGAGCCATACCCTCACTGAGGCCCTTCAAAGTTGTAGGAAATGTCTTGCATATGATTTCATTTGGAATGCCTTGGAGATGCATGATCGACTTGAATGTAGTAATGTGATTGCAAGGATCTCGCATTCCATCATACAAGTCTAGAGTAGGCATCTTGAACTTTGAGGATACAAGATGATTTGTGGTTCATGCGGTGAAAGGATAGTTAGTCTTGTGGATGAGGTCATCTATGCGTGTTCTTCCTCCCATAGAGTCCTTCATTTCTTTCATGGCTATCTTCACCTAGTCCACTTCTCTCTCTAAGTGTGGTACTTCGTGGGTGGTGGTTCCCCTTGACCGATCTTCTTCTACAATGCCACTTTTTGCCCTCCTTTCCTCCGGGTTTAGTCCATACTCTTCTCAGTTTGCATGTCGGCGTCGACACTACCTCAGCTTGTGGACTTTTCTAGTTTTGTGATGCTAGCTTCATGATTGTAGCCACCATAGACTGCAACTATTGCTGGACAAAATTTGGTGGAGGGTCAAGGGCATGATTTGGATGTTCTAGCCTAGTGGCCACTGATTTAGTCCAAACCATACAACCTTTTGTCTTCGGGAGCAAAGTGGCAGTAACTCACTTTTCTCATAGATGATGCCAACTAATAATACTCGAAAATCAGTAAACTGAACGCTCCAAACTCTAACGGCGGTTGAATGACTTGGAAAATAAGAAAGGAACTATTTTAAGGTGATCGGGGTGAACAGACTAAAGATCCTCCAATTGTTAAGTCAGTGTTCTCTTTGGGACCCAAGTATAGTAAGTGGATGAATAGTAGAACATACCCTAGGTTAGTGAGATCGAGTCCTCTTTATAGAGAGTTTAGAGTGGGTCTACTTGTTAGGTGCTACTAATATCATGAGAGATGTGTGGACTTAGTGGGGAGCGTGGAGCGAATTTCAAGGGATTCATCCCATGTTCCAAGATGAAGGATCGTGGTCTAACCATTTGTGATCAGTGGAGAACACTTAAAATTTTACTAAGTGTTTGTTGATCATCCATACCTTCTTGTGGTATGGATGACCTATTTACCTGTAGACGAATGATGTTGGTGTATACGACTAATGTTGGTGTAGACGATCTATCTTTCTTTAGACAGCATTTCTCCTTGGTGTTACCTTTTTCCCTCTTCCTTCCAAACCATCATCTTAGACGAACTTTGTTTTTGTGGACGACTCATATGGACGATACAAACATTTTAATTACCCATCAAATACTAAATGGGAAATAATATTTTTATGCTTCACTTTTTAATTCTTGATTAAGATTGTTTTTTTTTTTTTTTTTCATTCTTTCTTGCAACTTTAGTTTAAGTTGACTAATCATTGTATTTCTTATAACTCTATTTTGGTTTAATACTTTTTGGTGTTGTGTTTTCTGAGTTCCCTATCACAAGCACCCCCCCCCCCCTTTTTGTCTGTCTCTCTCTCTCTCTCTCTCTCTCTCTCTCTCTCTCTCTCTCTCTTTATAGCTTTGGTTTAATTATTGTTTGAGTTAGTACTTAGTCATTTTGGAAGTAAGAATTTGAATATATATCAAAACACAATCTTGACTATGTATTTAAAAGTGCCTTATCAATTATTTGAGTAATATCATAACGCACTATAACACAATTTATATATATAATAATAGGTGAAGCTGAGAAAAACTCAAATTAAAATTCCAAATTAAAGTTCTAATTTTGCGCCATATGTCCTAAATTAATTATTCTTAAAAAGTTTTATTTTTTAATTTTAGAATCAAATGTGGGACCACATCATAAATATTCACCCAAGTGAGTTATTAAGTACAAATACCAAAGAGTTTAGAATAAATGAATCATAACAAAAAAAAAAAAAAAGTGTTTCACAATAATTTAAAAAAAATGGCTATTTACATTTTATACCTAATAATATCCTTATTAAATTTTTTTTAAAGAGTTAACAAAATATAAAAATGAATATCAGTAATATTTAAATTATATATATATAGGAATTATATTATACTTCTTATTGTATATCTTTAAGTATATACATGCATATGCATAGGGTTACAAGTTAGTTTAGAATAAAATGGACCACTTAAAAAAATAAATAATATCAATCAAATACACCAAAAACAATAGAATGATATATTTGCAGAGATAGAGAGATGAAAAATAATTTTATAATTGCTTAACTTTTTGGAAGAGTAAATTATCTTCAACAAATTTAGAAAAACAAATTATACATTATATCAAAATTACAAAATAATTATTTATTCTCATACATCGTGTGGGATTGTGACTAGTTTTATTAAAAGTAGATACATTGCATTAGTTTCTCTAATAAAAAAAAGAAGCTTTGCATTAAAAAGTGTGTTAAAACTCCTTTTTTTTCTTTTTTCCTTGTGTTCTATTTTATGCTCCATAAATTGTGGTATGCTGTTGTTTTTTGTTTTTTATATTTTTTAAACTATAATTTTTTATTTTTTATTTTTTTTTCCTTGTGTTCTATTTTATGCTCCATAAATTGTGGTATGCTGTTGTTTTTTGTTTTTTATATTTTTTAAACTATAATTTTTTATTTTTTTTTCCTTGTGTTCTATTTTATGCTCCATAAATTTTGGTATGCTGTTGTTTTTTGTTTTTTATATTTTTTAAACTATAATTTTTTATTTTTTATTTTTGAGTGAAAAACGATAAATGAAAAATTATAATTAGTAGAGTACAAAGTAAAACACAAAAAGTGAACAAATAATTTGTATTATCCTTTCTAAAATATATAAAGTATAAACACTAGTTATTCTTGATCAATCTTTGATACGACCTTACTCAATCGTTATAACCCCTTCAGTACTCTTCCTCAAGTTCTGAGATTAATGAAACAGTAATTCGCGTGAACCTGTTTTTTAAATAATGGAATTATTTTGCCGTTTTAAATGACAAAATTGTAGTAACGGTAATGGATGAGATCTTATATTTCATCTTTTAATATGATGAAGCCCAGTAAGTATTTAATATTGATCACACTAAATGACCACACTAGTTTTTCATCGTCATTTAAGTACAAAATTTGCTCTAGAAATGAAATGTATTTTCCTTTGTAGTTCATTTCGCAAATAGTAATGGGATGCATAATATCTAAGATTAAAAACAGATGATATTCTTGATCTTCTCTCTCTCTCCATTCTTTTAATGAGTAAAAATATGAGGCACAACAAATTCAATGGAAACAACTCAGAAAAGTAAAGCGCCACTTAGTGGAAGTTGAAAGAATGAAATCAACTGCCTAGCTATCTCCTTTGCTTAGGAACTTTCTTTCAAAACCTTTGTAATGGCTAGAATGGTGGAAGGTGTTGTCCGACAACAGCCTCCAACGAGTCTAGCTCCGGAGTTGCGCCATCTTGTTGCAAAAACTTCAAATTTGTCATCACCAAAACATTTTGATGGCTGTCAACCAAACCACAGAAATAAATTAATTAATAGAAGCAACTTCAGAATGCGTACCTGTATGTTTGTGTGTGAGAGAGAAGCGAAGGTATCTGGCGAATCAAGCATATGTCACACCCCTATGTGTGAGCGGTGCTACTTATGCCCAATACATATGATACTTTTTCGTTAAGAGATTCAAACAACCCTTACTCACCAGCCATCTCTTAGCTCTGCCATCCCATACCTCTCCACTATTGGGGTATACAATTATTGCCTTCTTGGTTAACTGGAGAGAAAATTTTGTCATTCAATTACTGTGAGTATAAAATCAAATTCTTTCTGTTTCGGCAAATCAATTGGCATAAATTGTAGGAACTACCTCCTTAAATTTGTGGATAAGGGTTTCAATAAAATGGGGAGGTGCACAGTTTATTCCAACTGCATACACCTTGTTGCTCTTATTTATTATATCCAGGCACTCCTTAAAACTCTCTCCTGATGGGGCATTCTCACCATCTACAGAGCTAAAACAGATCCAAGATGGAACTTCAATGTTCTCTTCTTCAAGCAACTCAACACAGGCCTGCAAATTGTATTTCAATAATGCAGAAGCTGTCAAGTGAAAACACAAAGGTAAAAAAAAAAGCAGAAAAAAAAAAAAAGAAAGTTCCAATTCTCATGGTTTACAAAATAAGTAGGAATCAACATAGAAGTTTCAGTGTAGAATTTCATTGATACTAAAAAAGTACATGTAGAATTCCATTTCCAGATATACATAAACGACATAGTTGGTCAGTACACAATAACAAATTCAAGCTGGAATGAATGTTCACTTGAAGAATTTAACAATAAATTTTTATATTGGTTCCTGCTCTAGGCTCTCTAACTTTAAAATTATGAAAATATTAGTGCTGGTCAAATGATAAGGTACAAATTGAAAAGGTAATTGGTATTTGAAATTGCTGACTACTGAGATAGGATCAATAACGATTTATCAACATCCTTACACAGCCCATAATCTGTCTATCATTTGTTTTTAAGAACATAAAATTGTCAATCATTATGTAATATTATGCTACAATGATTTTAGTGAATCACAATGAAATATTAGATAAATCATACAAATACATTTTCAGTTTTTAACCTGTAGGCCCAATAAGCAAAGGCAACAAGTGAATCACATATTCTCACCAGTAAAAAGAATACATCAAGAAATTAAATGCCTGAGATTAGGCCTGAATAATTCGTTCAAATAAAAGTTTCTGGCTTACGAAATTTGTCAGGATCACTTGCAATTCACAAAGCAAAGTCATAGTTATTTTCCTGTGATTAATGTACAGAGAGAACTGACACCATTACAGTCAGATTTTGATACTGCTCAAAGGCAATTCAAATTTCCTTCTTGTTCCATGGAATTATTAGCTCAACTAAAAGTAACTATCATTCTACAAAAGCATATTTGGGTAAGGAACAGACCTGAGCTTCAATTTTATTGGGAATAGTCTCAAAGGCAAGTAAATCTGGACCTGCTTCCACTAATACTTGCAATCTGCGCCGGTGGAAATCCTTCAGCTTATCCAAATTCACATCCAGGCCATAACACCCACTGGAAGCAAATGACATTAACACATCTAAGAATATGATAATACTTACTATATAGAATATAACTATGTGAATACAACAATGGAGATAACTAATTGTCAACTTTGTTTATAGTGTTGAAAGGCACCTGTACTCCGAACCATCAGCAAGATAAGCTCCATAGCTTCCAATGGAGGCTGCAACCAAAGCCCTGTTATAGCAATGTCCAGGAGTCCTTTCCAATGAATTCCAAAAACTATCCCGAGCTTCAACAGCCAACTTGACACTCTTCTCTAATAATGACTCCCCTTCTTCGATCGAAAGTCCTCTGGACAGAAATCCGGGCAGGGTGGCCTATGAATATAATGAAGAAGTACGGTAAAAAGGAGTTACAATGACTACAGAGAATAGGAGATTATAAGGAGATCTAGCATCCAAAAGCACATGCACTCCTGCACAATCTTTGGAGGCAGAAACAATCAAGAGATAATCTTCATTGAAATAAAAAATTAACAAGCTTACTTACCAAAACATCATTCTACCCTGATATATCAACAAATTGGATGGAAATTAGAATATTACTGTCAGTGCCGAATGGTGTCAAAATAAATAATGGAAAAGGTACATTTATTTATTTAATTATTTGTTTATTTTTCACTGAAAAGTGATAAGGAGGTTGCATTCTGGTATTAGATGCCATCAACATCCATGTTCGACTACATATATGCTATAATTGGCACCTAACAGGCTAACAGCTCAACTCTATCACACTGCCCTGTTGTTAAACATGTTATATACACTTACCCAGCACAATACTTTTATTAGCACATCCATTCCAGAATCCATAATCGCTTTGAAAGCCCAAAAGTCCAACTACTAATTGTGATTCACACACAATATCCCCATTTGCTTCAATATTATTAGCCAATATTTAAATGGGACATTGCATACTTCTATACAACATTGATTCAAAATCTTTTTGAGACCACAATCAAATAACTTTATCTTTTATGACACAGGAACAAAATGATAAACAAAGATCAACCAAAGAAAACTATCTTCTCAAAAAAATAAAAAAATAAAATAAAACTAAAGGTAGTGCGATGTATGAAGGAAGAAAAGAAACACAAACCTGGTAAGATGAAGTGACCAAAATATCAGCACCAGCCTCCAAGTATTCCAAGTGGACCTATACACATTTGAACAACCAAAAACTCGTTAAAGTTTCAATTTTTTATTATTATTACTTTTTTTAAAAAACGAATTACGCCTATTGCATACAGAGCGAGCTACCTGCTTGATAAGATGAGGGTCTTTGATAAGACAGAGGGCACTCCAAAGAGGGTCATTGATGACAGCACCATGTCTCTCAAGCTGTGTAGCGAATCCCCCATCAACCACAGCACAACCTCCTGCCTTCTCGATCAAATCTTCCAATGAAGACTTATCCTTCCCCATCTCTCTCTCCCTCTCTCTCTAAAGGTTTTTTTTATTTTTTATTTATTTTTGAAAAGGCAGCAGTGCACGTTGAGAGGAAGGCTTTAATGACGCCCGTAACAAAGGGGTCGTTGGGTGTTGGACTTTGGAGGATCGTATGTAATTTTTGTGAATGAATGAGGACAAATTAGCAGTCAGGTTCTTTTTAACTCGTTCAAACCTCTAAAACTCAAACTCTTTTGGTTGGCCAAAATCGGGAATTAAGCCCAATTTGGAAACTATTTAGTTAGTAGGCTTAGTTTTCAAACTATATAATTTAATAACATTTCGAGTCTTACTCAATTTTGGGCCTAGAAATCGAGTCTTTGAGGCTCGGTTTTTAAGTTCAGATCAGACCTGACGTGGAATTTTTGCCACGTGGAACCATGTAAAAATCAAGTCTTAGAGACTCGATTTCCACGTGTTCATCCACGTAGAGGCCAGCTAAGCCACGTGGAATTTTTACCACGTGGAGCCACTCGGAAATCGAGTCTCTAAGGCTCCGTTTGGGAGGAGGGAATGGAATGGAATAGAATGGAATGAAAAGAATATTTTTAGAATATTCTTCCCTCCTCTTGTTTGGGAGTTTTAACGGAGGGAATGGAAAGTCCATTCCCTTGTTTGGGAGTTTAAGTGAGAGGGAATGGAATGGGTAAGAGGGAACACCCATTCCTTTCTATTCCCTTAAAACCTCAAATTTTCATTCGCCCCAAAATTGGGAGGAATGTGAGGGAATGGAATTAGATTTAATGATTTTTTTACTAAAACTCCCAAAATACTCCTATATATTCAACCCTTTATTTTAAAATATGAGTCTAATAGTAATATTGCCATAAAATGATTCCATTCCATTCCCTCCATGTGACTCCCAAACAAGATTACTTACATTCCATTCCTTAATTTTAAAACATCCAATCAAGGTTACTTAATTCCATTCCATTCTATTCTTTTCCATTCCATTCCCTTACTTAAATACATTCCATTCCATTCCATTCCTTTCTATTCCCTTATAATCATTACATTCTATTCCATTCCTTTCCCTTATGAACTCCCAAACGGGGCCTAAGACTCGATTTCCAATAGAGTTTTTTCAAAAAAAAAAAAATCATGCCTCTAACGCCTCTCTTCCCCTCTCGCACAGACACTCCACTGTCACTCACCCTCTCACGCCTCTCTCCACTCTCTGTCACTCATCTTCTCACTCTCCCTCTCACTTTCCCTCTCACGCCTCTCTCCACTCTCTGTCACTCACCCTCTCCACCCTCTCATGCCTCTCTCCACTCTCTGTCACTCATCGTCTCACTCAACCCTCTCACTCTCACGCCTCTCTCCACTCTCTGTCACTCACCCTCTCACTCTCCCTCTCCACCTTCACTCTCGCATAGACCTTTCTCCGCTCTCTATTAATCTCCCTCTCACGCCTCTCTCACACCCTCTCTACGCTCGCGCCTCTCTGCCCATCTCCATGCTCTCGCCTCTCTCCTTCACCGTCGCCACTCACTCAGTTTTCTCAGGTATGATTTTCTCATGTGGGTTTGTGGTTTTTGTTCCAAAATTATGATTGATTTGATTGTTTTGTGTGGTACTCTGTTTGGTTCCCAAGAAAATGCTATAAAAATTTTATACAGTCTGTGTGGTACTTTGTTTTGTTCCAAATCCACCAATCTGATAGGTAAAGAAAGGGCTTGAATTGAGGTTGTAAGGAGGAAGAAAAGAAAGAATTTGTGGTGATCAATAACTGTATGAACAGTACCACAAGAACGAGAAGACGAATAGAGACAATAGAAAGGGAGAAAATAACAAAAACACTAACATGCTCAATACTAAAAATCACTCAATATTTTATTGATTCTGTCCTTCCACTCTCTGATGTATAAACTTTTTCTTGTACTGGTAGGATCAAGACTTCTAATATGACTGGTAAATATAAGACCTAATAAGGTAACAACCAATAAAAAACTAACTTGGGCTTAAACAAATAGAACCAAAGATACTTAGGATTTTCTAGAAAATTCTAAACTCAATTAAGCTAACAAAATTCTCTTAATTTTTAGGGTAACGTAACTCACGGTTTTTCCCTTGAATATAGAGTTAACCACAACCTATTAACTAAAAACCCAAACTCAAATTAAAAATTATATTAACCCTAAAACACACATAACTAGACCTTTAAAACAATTTATCCAAACTTGAAAAAGCCAGCCTACACCACCAAAGCTAACTCTAACACTCTGTGTCTCCTCTGTGATACACAACAGGCAACAGGCAGAGCTTAATATGTATATATTTTCCACAAATGTTACTAGTTATAAAACTTTGTAGCTCTGCTTTAGAAATCAAAGACACATAGGAAGACTTTGCTTCTTCCCTTCTTTTCTTTTAACATGCTGTATTATTATTGTAATGATCAATCATCAAACAAGTCAAAGAGGTGTGTCACATATCAGTGTGAGATTTTAGTAGTCTCTACTCATATGGTTGGATTTGTAGACAGTTATGTGTGCATTTGATTATTTGGGTTGTGTAACTATTTATGAATGTTGAATGGAAAACAAATTCTATTTGCCTATGCACATTCTATTTGTCAAATAGATAATGTGACGGAAGCAGGTGTCATGAAATTAAGGTAACTCATGTAGTATTGGTATTCACTATACTATGATTCATATCACGTCTAGCAGGTAGAGTGTAAGTTAGAAGTACCTTGTTGTGAATTTTAGGGGAGTCAACTCCAAACCATGTGTCTTGTGACTCACTTCGGCAATGAGCAAAGCATGAATTTATGAACACCCCCCCACTTCTTGAATCTCTAAGAACCCTCGCAATGCTAAAAGCATGTCACGCCTGAAACCTAAACAAAAAGGGGGAGAGGGTGGGTGACCAGATTAAAAAAACAAATAAAAGATTAAAATTGAATTCAACAACTCAGCTAGTCATGATAACTTGTGAATTTAAAAATTATTTTCTTTCTATTGCCTGAAATTTTTTATGCCACTTAATGAACTCTGTTTTTATATTCATTCAAAGAAAGAATTAAATACTAACTTTGCGATGTTTCTATTTGGCTTGCATTACATGTTGCTGGATCTTGCTTGCAACTATTCCAGTGTCCGTGAGGAAAAAAAAAGATTGTTTTTGTTTTTGTTTTCAATAATGTCTATTACATGCTAACTGCTTATCATTCTTGTGCAGTATGGCTACTGCAAATGCTGAACAAATTGACCATGCACAGCCTGGACCCATTGACGAGTCGGTGTTGACACAGAAGCCCAACCATCGGTCAGAAGTTATTTGGAATAGGCAGGTAAAACACAACACTACAGATTGAACCAATGTACATGCATTTAATTCATACAATGTACACGCACTTGCTGTCATATATTAATCTATGGTTCTGTTTTGTGCAAGATCCAAGGTCCCTTACTTGCCGTAGCCGTAATGAAGAGTTCTCCAATCGAGAGCCAATGGTGGACGACCGAGTCGTTGACATCATCAAGGCACTTGGTTTGGAGGGACTCCTCAGGCTCCTGGGTAGAGAGATTGATCATGGCCTGATAACGGCCTTAGTGGAGCGATGGCGGCCTAAGACTCACACCTTCCACATGCCATATGGTGAGGTGACCATCACATTGCAAGATGTGGAGGTTCTTCTTGGACTTCCTGTTGATGGCGAGGCTATAACAGGGAGCATGCAGAAAGAATGGGTGAATGTGTGGCGGGACTTCCTTGGCTTTCAACCTGTAAATAATGAGAGAAAGCAACTTGATGGCCAAAGGATTCTCATCAAATGGCTTTTGGAGAAAGTTGCCGATACATTGCCGCCTAATGTTGAAGAGGATCAGGTGCATAAGTATGCACGATGCTACATCTTAGCACTACTAGGAGACACAATCTTCATGGACAAATTCGGCGATAGGGTGCATCTAATGTGGGTGCAGCAGTTGGAAGACCTTCGCAACCCACGAAGGTATAGTTAGGGAAATGCTTGCCTTGCATGATTATACAGAGAGTTATGCAGGGCAAGCGATAAGAAAGCTAGTCAGATTGGTGGGTGCTTGCAGTTGGTCCAGTATTGGGCATGGGCAAGGTTCCCGTATTTGTGCCCGACAGTTGAGCATGGCCCGCCAGTGGGTGCCTATGGTCCTCCAGTGCGTGGTCCACTGTCCCTGAAGTAAGTCTCTACCTCATACACGCCATGTAACTTGAATTTATTTATTTATTTTAAAGGCTTCTAAGAATTATTTAAGTCAATATTAAACAATTTTAAATAGAGGTTCAATATATATGATTAGGTTAATATACTCTAATTTTGTGTCAAATTTTCTAAATTATATGATTAGGTTAATATATATGCTACTTATTCTTAATTTTTATCAGTTGATAAGTATATTAAACTATCTTATTAAAACATACTCTAAATGTAGTATAACAAAGTATGTTTGTAATGATTAGTTGAAAAGTGAGTGGGTGGGCTAAGGTTATAAATAGTTTACTTCAAATTACTGTGTACATTAACCAAGCTCTACCCAATAACATGTTATAGTTAGCCGTAATGACCATGATTTGGAACTTAGAGAGTCTTCCCATAACTTCATTACATTAACTTGACCATCCATAAATTGATTAGATTATAGTTTTAATCATATGATTTTCTCAGTAGGAAAGTTATACAAAGTTAACGATCCCTTGTTCTTGATTGTAGGTGGTTGTGGGTCCCAAACAAGAAAAACAGGCTCGCCCACATCTTCCTGAAGAGGTATCGCGAGCAAATAGCTTCGATGTTGCCAGACCAGGTATGAAAATACCTTGTTTAACATGTTTAGGAATAAGATATACGTTTGGTGAACTTTGGAGTATAAACATTGTTGCCTAATGTGTTGCGTACTTTTTTTTTGGCTGTTGTAGGTGGTGTGGCAACCGTATGAAGCTAAATTAGAGGACCTTCCGCCGTTGTGCGTTGCAGGGAGGGCCGTGTGGACGGCAACGGTTTCGCTTGTATGTTTCCACCTAGTAGAGTTACATACACTGGATCGTGTTGTTCGTCAATTCGAGATGATCCAAGAAATTCCCCGCGATGTTGACACTAACACAATGCTTCATCAAATTGTTTTGAGGGGGAAGGTCGGTGTTAATTGGATGCAGAGACATGCTATGCATATCATGGAGTGGGGTAATCGCCTTCAATGGCATTGTGAAGCAGTTCTTGGTGACATGCCTCCACACCACGAGTACTTCGACTGGTTCAAAAGGATAACTCGGAGGTTCATCGATATCCCTAGTGCTAGATTGATTATAATGGTAACTTCTCCATGTGTTCTACGTCTTACCGTACTTCTTAGCATGAAACCACTGTTTAGAGAACATGATATATGTGGTCCAATGTCTGCTAAGCATCAAACCTCCCTTTTAAATTGTTGTCTGCTTAAGATTCCTTATAGAGAATTTTGTTGATTTACCTTATAGAGAACTTTGTTGATTTAAAAATCTAATTTGAGATGCTATAAGGTCATATTTCCTATTTTAGCCTTTAGAGTTATGGTATACATTCTTCTTTCCATTTTTATTATTTTTAATATTCTGCTCATTTGAATTTTTAATTAGCATTTTTTTCTACGCCATCCGCTATCTACATCTTTAATAGAAAAAATAATTTAAATTTAGTCAAAGGTAACACTTGGTCTCCCTATAATTTGCAATTATTACTAGCGGAACCAATTTAGAACCAACATTTATTTTATTATTCATTGGCATTGTTGATTTCGTATTGCATTACTAATGTACTTGGTTTTTCCGTGTGCAGATTGAAGGATAGGTCCGTTTATTGAGGCGTCACCCAGTGGGAACGAAGGACCACAAGGACATTATTGATGTGCTGAAGGCAGTGCAGGAGATTGGCCGTGTACAACCTCTAGACCCTGAGGCCCCGAATGAGGAGGCAGCTACTCCTGCGGTAACGGCTACACACAGGCCAAGCACTACTAAAAGCCCTAGCACGAGCACAGCTCCTGCCGGATGTCCGCCTATTGCTACCCCTCAAGTTGTCCCTACCCCCGATCCCTCTCCACCCACCCCACATCCATCCCCTAGGCCCACCATCTCTTCACCCATCCCACATCCACCCCCTAGCCCCACCATCCCTTCACCCACCCTACATTCATCCTCCAGTCCCACCATCCCTTCACTCATCCCACACCCACCCCCTAGCCCCACCATCCCTTCACCCACCCTACATCCATCCTTCAGTCCCACCATCACTTCACCCACCCCACATCCATCCCTTAGCCCCACCATCCCTTCACCTATCCCACATCCACTCTCTAGCCCCACCATCCCTTCACCCACCCCACATCTATCCCCTAGCCTCACCATCCATCCAGCCACCCCACATCCATGTCCTAGGTCTGACATCCGTCCACCCACCCCACGGTTATTTCCTGAGCTATCACCTATTCCATCCTTTTCCCTGGGTATTGATCCAACCCCTCCTGACATGCAACAGGAACCACCCTCCCACAGTACGTCTGCTGGCCCTTCTTCGGGCATCGACCCACCACATGTTTAGGCTGAGCAGGCTGTTGGGTTACCTGTAGTGCCCGAAGGTTGGCCGAAATGCATATCGAAGGCACCTCCTTGTGGGACAGGGGGGCACAAACATGGACACAAAGCTGGCCCCGAGGCATCTGACGAAGGACATGCAGGACCTCCTCCTCATTATACAAGAAAGTGTAAGGTTCAAAAAAGGTAAGTCAAATGATACCTTATTCCCTTGTAAGAGTGAAGTGGAGGGTGAGGTTGTGGGTTTAACATCCACTGGTTGCATGGTTGCATGAATAACTTACCAATAAGAATAATAAAAAAATTATAGTGAAACAACGTATAAAGCTTGATGTGAAACAACATACTTTATTCCCAATGCTATTTTCCTTTTTTCATATTTCAATTTGGTGATATTATTTTTGTTTTCAATATGGTTTTAACGTACATTATTGGAACTAGGTGAATGACACAGTTGGGATATTAGCTGGAGGTGGATATTCCAACAAGGATATTGTTGTTGCTGTTATCTCGGAGGTAGATATTGGGTTCCCTCTTCAAAATGAGTCTTTTGGAGTAAAGATCTTGATGCTTTGGAGGGGCAACTCGATGTATGACTGAAAAATTAACAATTCCTTGTACTGATTTGTTTATTTTTGTGTCTTTCTGTTTCTTGACTGTTTTTATTTTTATGTCATTTAGGAGCTAGAGAAAAGTGATGCTCAGTTAGAGGAGTTAAGAAAGAAGATGAGAGGCAAAGCAAGGGGTGAAGCTGCTATGAAGTCTACTAGACAAGCACCCAAGAACCCACAGAAGAACAATAATAAGAAGGTAAATAATGCAGAATCTGTTGCAGAAGCTGTCTCGTCATCTATGGCTGCAATGGAAATTGGTAAGTGTTAAACAATTTTATGTTTATTAAACTGTTAGAGCGATAAAGTTGGGGCCTACTGCCATAAAAAATCTGGATGGATGCCTCCTATTTAACTTTTAAGTTCAACATCTATCCAAGGATGAGAGGAGAATTCCAATATGCATTTTCTTTAAACACGCAAGGTATTACTTTTTTAATTTGCGTCTAGCCATATGCACCTCCTTTTTAGGAGGTTATTGATTCTTTAGTTAGCTTCTGGCTAAAAAATTGGTTGGTAAACTATTGTTTTTGTGCTATTTAAGCTAATCATCTGTATTTTTTCTCAAGCTCTAGTTGATGCTAAGCAATTCTTGTTTTGTTGAGTATTTGTTCACATGGGGGATAATGGGTTGAGTTGTTTTTATAAAATATCATTTAGGTTTTTTTTTTCTTTGTATGTAAGATCTAATGATTGGTTCCTCTACTTTATGAGCAGACAAATTTTTAAACTGGACGAACTTGGTTCAGAAATAGCACAGACTGCTGTGCCAGCTGCACTGGCTTTGGCAGCTGACCCTATTGCTTCTCTTATTGACACAGCATTCATTGGCCAAATAGGTATTTCCATTTCTCTTTACTATTTTGCTTGGCTTATGAGGCATGGTCTTGAATGAGAAATCATCTTCCTTCACCATTCTATGCTTTCTATTCCAAGAATAAAATAAGGTTCACACTTGGGTTTATACATTGTTTACTCTAAGAAATTTTGTTTGGTCATATGTTTCTGCAGCTGCCCCTTATCTTTTATTTTATAATTTAATAATGTTAAGGATAGCCCAAGGTGTTACATGGCAGTAAGATTGCCCCATTAGCACATTTGACAAAGCTGCTCATAAAATTTATTATTGATTCAGTAAATTCTCGTGCCAAAAGTGCCTTAGCTTTCTTGGGTTTCTACATTCATTTGCTAAGATGACAGTAATAGACTATAAATGAATGATATTATCATAAGATTAGGTTTTGTTGTCACAACCATGGACTTTTTTTAAGTTATACGTATGGACTAAAATATGATTCTAGATGTAATCATACTTTTGTTTTGGATAGAATGTTTTTTTATTGCAGAAACTGATTAATGGAGTTGCCTTAATCCATACAGGTCCAGTGGAACTCGCAGCTGTAGGAGTTTCGATTGCTCTATTCAATCAAGTATCAAGGATTGCAATATTCCCACTTGTCAGTGTCACTACATCTTTTGTTGCAGAGGAAGATGCTATTGGAAGTGTGAGCCATGAGGCACAGGATTGTGAACACTTGGAAACAGGTTCAACTATGAATGGGGAAGACAAAGAGTTGATTCCAAAAAATGGTATACTTTCCTTTTTTTTTTTCCTATTATTTCACTCTTTAAGCATTTTAAATGATAAAACATTGGTTTTTATATTTTTAAATCTCAGATACTTTTTACTGTTCATACACTACCTAAGTATATGTAGTGAGTTATATTGGTCCCTTCAAATTTTCTCTATCAGGTACATGTGAGAATGCATACAAGTCACAACCAAACGGTGGGAGCTTTGAAGTAGTTAAGATTGACAATGAAAGAAGGCATATTCCGTCAGCCTCATCAGCATTAGTTATTGGCAGCATACCTGGCCTCATACAAGCCATATTCCTCATATTTGGAGCAAAACCTCTATTAGGCTTCATGGGAGTTAGTTCTGTAAGTTCTTTAAGTTAAATTAATAAGTAAATCCATCACTTATTGTGCTCAATTTTCTGATTGTTTCTACTTAATATATATATATATATATATATATATATATATGATTTACTCTATGTTTCCTCTAATTTCAAGTCCCTTGATTTATTACTGTGTCAAAGTTATAACAGCATTGTGCTATCATTTATATGTAGGATTCTCCAATGCTAACTCCTGCACAACAGTACTTGACATTAAGGTCACTTGGTGCTCCTGTGGTTCTTCTTTCATTGGCCATGCAAGGGTGTTTCGTGGATTTAAGGACACAAAAACACCTTTATACGCCACTGGTATACCTTAGCGGATGGGAACTGTTCAACTTATGATTTTTCTTTTTCAGCTTATAATAAATACAAAAAATTTTTTGCCATCACTCCATTTTAATTATTTTTTAATCTTATCAATTGCAGTGGCAGGAGATGTAACAAACATTATTCTCGATCCACTATTTATGTTTGTTTTCCATATGGGTATCAGTGGGGCAGCCATTGCTCATGTTATATCTCAGTAAGTGTAATCTAATCTTTCTCTACAAGAGTATTTCACATGTATTGTGACTGGGGACTTGCTTTTTATGGTTTTAACATGTTCTTGGTTGGGACTAAAGGCATGCTTATTGTTGTTGTTGTTGTATAGGTACCTAATTTCAGTTATACTCTTGTGGAAATTAATGGAAAAAATTGATCTCTTACCTCCAAGTAGCAAGCATCTGCAATTTGGTCGATTTCTAAAAAATGGTAAGGGTATAACTTTGCTTTAAGAAATGCTTTACCAAAAACTAATACATATTATTTACAACCTAAAATTTTTTAACTTTAGACAAAATATATAGTTTTTGGTAGCTTTTATAAATGTGTAACAAAAAGATAAATGTAAGCTCATTTTTTGAAAAAGCTAGTTCTCTTCTTTTTTTTTTTTTTTTTTTAAATAAAGCTGAGACAAAATGGAATTGTCTCTAAAATTTTTTTAGCCTTTCCATAAAAGTTTTCTACCTATTTATTTTACCTTATCATTAAAAATGGTAATTTTTTTTATAGATTTCACCGTTGCATTATAAAATAATACTGGACATCTACATGAGTCTTCGTGCATTTGCTGGCTTTTGGAGGTAATTTTCCTCATCAGACTCCTCTTAATAAATAGGGTCCAACATGTTTGGATTTTTAATTTTTTAATGGGAGGTAGAGTAGAGGCAGAGTTTGAATTCAAGACCACTTACTCTGAAACCATGATAATCTAAAAAAGAAGAAAAGAAAAACCAGCACCAGGTGCCTCTGTTTTTCATTTGAAACTTGGATTGAAATCCACACCTTATGCACGAAATGGTCACAATGTTTAATTATGGTTCTTGTAACAACATTTAAATTCAAGCTCACCCTTTTTTAAGGTATCCTTGCTAAACTTATGCTCATGATTTGCAGGATAGGGACAGGAACAGGTCCTTGGAACTTTCTCCACATCTAATGACTCTGGTTATGGTTTCATAGTTTCTCCATAGTTTTATTCTCAGGGAAACTATTTGCAGTTAAAGCATCTTTTCTTAGCCTTTCCTGTGGCATGCGTGAAGTCCAGCACTTATTGTGACAAGTAAATCCAGCACTTATTGTGCTCAATTTTCTGATTGTTTCTACTTAATATATACCAATATATATATATATATATATATATATATATTGGTCCTGACATTGTTGTCTTAAGTTTTGATTTTATGTGATTAGTTTTGCCCTTTTCACAAAGACAAGTAATTCAAAAATTGGAATTTGTAAATATAATTTCTGCAAAAGTATGTTGAAAACTGCCCACAGGATTTATTAACATGCAAAATTCTTTATTTCATGAATTGTTTGCATTCTTTGTTTCCCCCACCCTGTGGAGCTTACATTTGGGGTTTATATTATTAATTCGTATATAATCCTGGCTTAGATTTGTTAATAATAGTGTTTCAAATTTCAGTTCAGAGTATAAAATGAATTTCCTATTATTTTCCCCCCTCCTTGGGGGTATGTGCTGGTAATCTCTTTAGGAATATGCACAAATCTTCAATTTTATTTTTCCTGAAAAGATCATTTAAGGCCTACTTCAGACCAGCTTTTCTGTAGAAACGTATATTGGGTTCTTGGGATGGCTTCTTAGAAATGGCTTTTTACTCTCTATCATAAAGAACTTCAGCTATTTTCCTACCTAATCACTTGAAGGTGTTGCATTACTTAACTACATAATTATGTTGCTTGGTGTATATTTACTTGGTGTATATTTATTTGTTGTTGGGAATTTTCTATCATGTACACATCAAAAGATGATAAGAAGCTCAGAAACACTCTTTCACCTTGCTGAATCAGGTTGAGGGAGAGTGGTGAAATTCATCGATTGTTATACTTTGTATCTAAAATTTCTTCTCCTTGAAGTTTTACCTGAATTATGTGATTTGTGCAACTTATTCCATTTAAACTTCATGCTCTACTTCTCTTAACGGATCTCTCTTTGCTTATAAGTATCTCTTTCAACACAGATTTTTAAATTACAATAACCTTGGTATCTATTGAACTTCATATGATTGTGGCCCGTGATAAGTTAATGTGGCATTGTGGTGACTTTTGGAAATTTCTAGCTTTATTTTTGTTGGTCACAAGTTGTTTGTGTTTCCCAAACTTTAGGTAGTCCTATTATGGGAAAAAAATATATTCTTTGTTTCTTTTTGGATGACAGAAATCACAGCGGTTCTTCTTTTTAGATATTTTTTAAATGCTTACACTGACTAATTGCCTAACAGGTGCTCAGTAACTAGGGTTATGATGGTGCAG